>CM053505.1:82785423-83101942 GCA_028627145.1 Eidolon dupreanum | reverse complement strand
ATAACAAATGTTGGAGAGGATGCGGAGAAAAAGGAACCCTCATGTACTGCTGGTGGGACTTCAAATTGGTACAGCCACTATGGAAAACAGTCTGGAGGTTCCTCAAAAAACTAAGAATTAACCTACCATATGATTCAGCAATCTTTCTACTGGGTATTTACCCCAAAGACTTGAAAACCTATATTCGAAAAGATATTTGCATACCGATGTTCATAGCAGCATTATTCGCAGTGGCCAAAACATGGAAGCAACCAAAGTGCCCTATGAAAAATGGTTGGATAAAGGAGCTGTGGCACATATATACAATGGAATATTACTCAGCCGTAAGGAGAGATGAAATACTGCCATTTGCAACAACATGGATAGACCTCGAGATAATCATGCTAAGCAAAATAAGCCAGATAGAAAAAGTTGAAAATCACATGATATCACTTATATATGGGATATAAATCTAAAAACAACCAACAAACAGGACAAACAAACAGACTCATGGACACAGACTAGTGGTTACCAAAGGGTGGGAGGGCAGGGGGAGAGGGGAGGGGAGAGATAGATGGGATAAAAGAAGTCAAATAAGTGGTGACAGAAAGAAATATAACTATGGGAGGTGAACACACAATGTAAATACACACACACACACACACACACACACACACACATAACTTACTGTTAAAATGTACAACTGAAACTTACTGGATTTCATTAACCAATGACACCCTAAATAAATAAATAAGTAAATAAAATTTTAAAAATAAAAGATATCTTTGGGACAATAAAAAAATTAATAAAATATTGGAGAAAATATTTTATTCAAGATGCATCAAAGAGCTAAAACTATAAAACTCTTAGAAGGAAAATAAGTGTAAATCTTCATGACCTGGATTAAATAATGTAGACACTTCTTAGACATGACACATAAGCACAAGCAACCAAAGGAAAAAATATTTTGGATTTCATCAAAATTAAACCTTTTATACTTCAAAGTGTACCATCAAGAAAGTGAAAAGACAACCCACAGAATAGGAGAAAATATTTGTAAATCACTTAAGTGATAAGTTCCTTGCATACAGAGTATATAAAGCACTCTTATAACTCAACAATGAAAAGACACTCCAATTAGAAAATGGACAAGATATTTAAATATACATTTTCCCCAAAATGATACACAGTGGCAAATAAGCACATGAAAAGATGTTCAACATCACTAATTATTAGAGAAATGCAAATCAAAACATAATGATATACCACTTCATACCTAGTAGGATGGCTACAGTGTATATATTGTATATCCTAGCCTATATATATAATGGACAATAATAAGTATTGATGAAATGAGAACCTCTACCCATGCTAGAGGTAATGTAAAATGTAATACAGTCTGGCAATTCCTGAGATGGTTAAACATAGAGTTGTCACATGATCCAGTAATTCTACTCCTAAGTATATATCCAAGAGAAATAAAAACTAATATCACACAAAAACTTGCACACAAATGTTCATAACAGCATTATTCATAATGGTCAAAAAGTGGAAACAACTCAAATATCCACCAACTAATGAATAGATAAATAAAATGTGTTATATCCATATAATGGAATAGTATTTGGCAATAAAAAGTAATGCAGTACTGATATCTGCTACAACACGGATGTACCTTGAAAATATTATGTTTCATGAAAAAAGCCAGTCAGAAAGAATCCATATTTTATGATACTTTTCACATGAAATGTCCAGAATAAGCAAATCCACAGAGGCAGAAAGCACATTAGTGATGACCAGTGGCTGGTGGGAAGGAGAATAGGTAGTGACTGCCAATGGGTTTCTTCTTGGAGTGGTGAAAAATTTCTGGAATTAGGAAGAGGTTATGGTTGCACAATGTCTTAAATATGCTAAAATCACTAAATTGTATACTTTAAAATGATGAGTTTTTTGGTATGTGAATTATATATCAAAAATCTCATATCTATAAAATTGCTTGCTATTTTTCTGTAAAGAAATATAATCTGATTTTATAATGATTAAGAGTTCTGCTTATCAAGTCAGGGGCTGAGATATAAATGCAACTCACTTCTTTGGATTCCTAGAAAAAAGTAGAGAGACTATGCCCTGTTGTCTCTTAAAAGTATACTCTTTTCTACAAATGAAATAAAAATGGAATAGTAGATAATGTTTTTTGAGGATAAGCTGAAATGTTATTTACAAATTTGTCATTCTTCTTCTTATGTGAGAAAACTGTGGAACTCTACAAAACAATTTGGTGTGTTTAAGATGTGTTTAAAAATATCAAATTTTAAAAATGAAAAAGCCTCTTTACATAGTTTTAATTGCTTAATTTTCATTGCATGTTAAAGGTTGATTCATTTAAAAGAAAATGGAAACAGAAGAGTGAATAGTATCAAAAGGAAAGGAAACAGGAGCTTCCTACATAGTCATGGTTACCCAAGTAACTATATTCTGATTTAAAAGAAAGCCATTACAGGATCTTAAGCTATTGGGGTTAAACAAGGGAAGTATGATACAGTATCCATCTTTCTTCCTTCATTTTTTTATTAGTGTAAACAAGGAAGTACATAGAAGGCAAACTGACATGGAGGAATACAGACATCCCTCTGGTGAAAATCATGCTTTCACTTTTAAAGTATTATGATATAGCAAAGTGACAATGAAAGGATTCTGGAAGACCATTCCTTGGGAGCATCTGAATGATGAGTCATCATAGAGAAAGCAGGAAACATAAACCAAACGCCTAACTTAGATCATGTGTTCTTGTTCTAGTTTATTGTTTGAATTAACCCCACTATAGAGGCTCAACAGAAAGACTTTGAGCACAGCCCCATCTGATACAATCATAGTGAGGGAAGGCCATCAAAGTGCTGAGGAATAGAAAAGCGCATTGGTAAGAAAACCACATTTTTTTACACAAAATCGAGATATTTCTGATCCTAGAACACTACTGGAAGTTCTGATTTCTTCACCTAAAAAAAGAATTGGATGGAGCTACGGAAATTCCAAAGGAGAGCATTAAAAAAAAAAAAAAAATCAAGTGAATTGAGGAGATTGTGGTATGAGGCCATACTAAATAAATAACATCATATATTTTTTTAGGCTAGAAAATGAAGGCCAAGAATTGATATTATTATACACTATGAAATCAATACAGTGATCATAGGCTTGTTTGTCATCTTCAAGGACTTTTCATTCCTCACCTCTCTAGTCATGCCGTATAATGTCTTGATGCTTACTAACTTGAAAGCTCAGTCCTATCCAAAATGTGAACCACTCTAAAAGCAGACAGGCTGTTTAGAAACTCCCAATAACCAGTAGAGTCTAGCTTCCCTAAACCTGATGTGTTAAGGTTCTCAAGAAAAACAGAATAAATATGAATACATCTATGGACTTATAAGCCTCTGTAATCAAGTGAACCAATTCCTTATAATAAATGTCTTTATATATAAATTAATAAATTTATATATTTATTATATAAATAATAAATAAATATAAATATAATAAACATATAAATAAATAGAAAATAATATTTTAAATATATAAAGAGATTTACTATAAGATATTGGTTCATATGATATCAGGAACTGAAAAGTCCTAAGATTTGCAGGGGGAGCTGGCAAGCTGGAGACCCAGGAGAGCCTATGGTGTAGTTCTAGTCTGAAAGCTGGCAGGCTTGAGGTCCAAGAAGAGCTAATGTTTTTATTCAAAACCAAATGCAGGAAAATCTAATGTCATAGATCTAATACAGCCAGACAGGAGGAATTCTCACTTGTAGCAGGATCAACCTTTCAATTCTATTCAGGCCTTCAACTGATTGGATGAGGCCCACTCACATAATGAAGGGCAATCTGCTTTACTCAGTCTACTAATTTAAACGTAGTATCATTCAAAAACACCCTCAGAGAAACACCCAGAATAACGTTTGATCAAAGATCTGGGCACTTCATGGCCCAGCCAAGTTGATATATAAAATTAACTATCACCCCTGGTATATAGTAAATGAGCCCTAAATACTTTATTCCCTCAACTCCTCTTGTTTTTCTCTTTCTTGTACCATGTTTGCTAGTTTGCACATCTGGAATTTTGCCTTGGATCCCTGGACTTTTCTTCCTGCTCCCCTCACCAGCTCCTTCTCTCGTTTTCTATATTCTGAGTTTCTGACTGGAGTTCTACTTTAAACTGGATTGACTACTCCAAACCACATAGCTGACTCTTGCTTCATTCACAGGTTTGTTTAATCCAGTTTGAGAATTCCTTCTGCCATTCCTTCTATTCACTCTCCAGGCTGATTCCCTTAGATGTTATGCTAGTATAAATCAAGACCCAGACTACTTGACCTTTTGGCCAGTGATTTAAATTGTTAGCTATCACCTGTAGGAGAGAATCCAGTAGCTGTTTTAGTTTCCCTAACCTGAATCCCTTTGTTCACCACTTTCTCCTTTTCCCTGTGGTGTTTCTGCTTGATTACTACTTCACATATATAGTTTCTCTTAAGGTATAAACATAGCAAAGTTGTGCCCCTTGTCTCTCACTTTACCTTTGGTCCAGTTTCACAATTTTGAAAGAATTAGACTTAAGAGAAAAAGGCAATAAATTAGACTACATCAAAATGAAAAACTTTTCTGCTTTAAACAATATCATCAAGAAAATGAAAAGACAACCTACAGAATGGGAAATCATATATCTGAAAGAGCATAGTACCCAGAATATATTAAAAAAAAAACAATTTAAAAATGACCAAAGGATTTGAATAGAAATTCCTCCAAAAAAAAAAGACATACAAATGGCCACTAAGCACATGAAAAGATGCTCAACATCATTAGCCAGTAGAGAAACACAAATCAAAATCACAATGAGATACCATCTGAGCACACTAGTATGTTTATAATTTTAAAAAAGACAGACAATAACAAATATTGGCAAGGACATTAAGAAATTGGAAACCTCATACGTTGGTGGTTAGATAGAAAAAATTTAGCTTCATTGGAAAACAATTTGGTTGTTCCTCAAGAAGTTAAACACAATATTATTCTTAGAGATATAGAGATTATCCAAATAAATTGAAAACATATATCCTCACAAAAACTATATACAAATGTTCATAGCAACATTATTCATAAAAGCTAAAAAATGAAAACAACCAAAATGTCCATCAGCTGATGAACAGATAAATAAAATATTGTATATTCATGTAATCAAATATTGCTCAGCCATTAAAAGGAGTGGAGTTTTCATATATGCTACAATATGGAGGAACCTTGAAGGCATTATGCTAAGTGAAAGAAGCCAGACACAAAAGGACAAATATTATATGATTCCACTTATGTAAAATATCCAGAATAGGCAAATCTATAGAAACAAAAAGTAAAATAATGTTTGCCAGAGGCTGGAGGGAAGTGGAGAATGGGAGCTACTACATGGGTGTGGGGTTTCTTTTTGAGAAGATAAAAATGTTTTGAAATTCAAAAGTGCTGATGGTTGTACAATTTTGAAAATATACTTAAAAACATTAAATCGAAAGCATACATCCAAACAAAAACTTGTACATGGATTGTAATAGGAGGATACTCATTCTGGCCAAAAAGTGGAAACAACTCAAAAGTCCATTGACTGATGAATGGAGAAACCAAATTTGGTATATCTATATAATAGAGTATTATTCATTAATAAAACTATAAAACACTGATAAAAGAAATTAAAGCAGACACATAAAAAAATTGAAAGATATACCATGCCCATGGATCAGAAGTATTAGTATTGTTAAAATGTCTGTACTACCTAACGTGATCTCCAGATTCAATGCAATTCCTATCAAAATCCCAATAGTATTTTTTACAAACATAAAAAAATCCAAAAATTCATATGGAACTGCAAAAGACCCCAAATAACGAAGGCTATTTTGAGCAAGAAGATAAAAGCTGGAGGCATCACTTTCTGAATTTAAAATGTCTTACAAAGCTATGGTAATCAAAATAGTATGGTACTGACATAAAACAGATATATAGATTAATGGACCAGACTAGAGAGCCCAAAAATAAACCCATGTATATACAGTCAATTGATCTTCACCAAGACTGCCAGGATCATTAAATGAAAAATGACAGTCTTTTCAACAAGTGGATCTGGGAAAACTGGATATCCATATGCAAAATAATAAAATTTAACTGTTATCATACAATCATACACAATACAAAAAATCAACTGTAGAACTCCTAGAGGGGAAAAAATAGTGGAAAACATTCTTGACATTGGTCTTGGCAATGATTTCTTGGATATGGCACAAAAAGCACAGTCAACAAAAGCATAAACAGACAAGTGGGACTATGTAAAATTTAAAATCTCTCTACGGCAAAGGAAACAATCAACAAAATAAAAGGAAACCTATGGGTTAGGAGAAAAATGTTTGCAGATCTGATAAATGATTACTATCTAAAACGTATAAGGACTGCCCACAACTCAAAACAAACAAATAACCCAATTAAAAAATAAGCAAAGGACCTGAAGAGAAATTTTACCAAAGAAGACATACAAATGGCCAAAAGGTATATGAAAAAGTGCTCCACATCACGAATCATCACATACATGTAATCAAAACCACAATGAGACATTGCCTCTCATCTGCTAGGATGGCTATCATCTGAAAAAAAATACCAAAAAGATAAAAAATGCTGGTGAAGATCTGGAGAAAAGGGAAGCTTTGTACACTGTTGGTAGGAATGTAAATTGGTACAGCTACTATGGAAAACAGTAAGGAGGTTCCTCAAAAATTTAAATAGAACTACCATATGAGCCAGCAACCCCATTCCTGCATATATATCCAAAAGAATTAAAATCAGGATATTGAAGAGATATTAGCACTCCGATGTTTTTTTTGCAGCATTATTCACAATAGCCAAGACATGGAAGTAACCTAGATATCTATATATGAAGGAACTGATAGATAAAATGTGGTATATGACTACAATGGAATATTATTCAGCCTTAAAAAGAAAGGAAATCCTGTCACATGCTACAATATGAATGAACTTTGAAGTCATTATGCTAAGTGAAATAAGCCAGTCACAAAAAGATAAATACTGTATGATTCCATCTGTGTAAAGTATCTACAGTAGTCAAATTCATAAAAACAGATAGTAGAATGGTAGTTGCCAGGGGCTGAGGGGAGAGGGGACTGAGGAACAGTAACTAAATGTGTATAGTTTCCATTTCATAAAATGAAAAAAATTCAGGAGATTGAGTTCGCAACATGAGTATACTTAACACTACTGATCAGTGCACTTAGAAAGGGCTAAGATGGTAAATTTAATGGTTTTTTTTTTTACCACACTTAAAAAATTTTTAAAAGAAAGGAAAGATGGAGGTGCTACTTTACACCACAGGCAGCAAATTCAAGGACTTAATTAGCCATCCAAGAACTGATATAGGTTCATATTGTAAATAAGTTTTAAGAAAGTTTTAAGTACAATTATAAATGATAACATTAAAATTGATTTTTAACAGAATTTGGGATGTTTTGGTGACACCACAGATCTTTAAAAGGTTCACTCCCTAGGGGATCATTAGGCTATCAAACATGGGAAAGAGAGACTTCTGGTCTGAATGGACCACAGCTCTGATAAATGGTACTATTGCTATGTTCCAATAAAATTAAAAACCTATGGTGTGTCTATTTAATTATTCAGTTGTTTAAGTTGTATTTTTAATGTAAATTTGTCGAAGCAAAGTGATACTGTACAGAACTTTGTAAAACAACCAAACCCAAATAGCGCTATATATTTAAGAATGTGAAAGGACCCTTAATCATTATTTTATAGTTCTGCATTTTCATGACAGATGTTGACATTTTATCATTGTTCCAAAATCAAATGTCAAGTTATTCCTGTTCAGAATTTCCCATTTACATTTTCAAAGAATTCCATCTGCAGCTGTATTTATAAGTGAACTTTGCTTGCAAAAGCCCAGCATTTCTAAGCAGGTTTGTAAATAGGTTTGAAGGAGGACATGTAAGCACTGGAGACTTGCCTGGGTTAATTAATTCTCTTTTCAGGCATTAGAATCTACACAAGTAGGCCAGCTGGAGGTAAATGTTTCTTTTGAAAGTGATAATTATATGCCTTACCAATTGTTTGTTTTTCCACATCTCTCCCAGTCAAATTCCCCAAAATTCATAAACTAAGTATCTGGAGAGGTTTTTTTGTCCTCATGGGAAACTGAACATGTAGATGAGCTGAAATAATAATTGTGGATAATACAGATAGTTTGAAGGTCTGGATGAGGCATACAAAAAATTGCAAAGAGAGGACTGTGGGCTTATGCTAAGTACACCATATAGAAACTGCTATGGCATTGTGAATTGGTAATTATGCTCCAATTTATGTTGTTGTTCTTGTTACTTCTGAGATGCTATTTCCTCAGTTTTGACATTATGTACTTTCTTTCCTGCAGAGTGCTAGGGTAAATAGCTCTCTGCACCACCTAGTGCGTGTCAAAGGGAAGGCACTGGCCCCCTTCCATCCTTAGGGGAGAACACGGACAGGTGCCTCAGTCCCCACAACAGTGGGTTAGGAAGGGCTGGAACTCAGCTGAGAGTCCCCCTCGCACCTGGCCTTTACTACTCCCAAGCCGACCTCACATAGGAGATGGCATTTCATTCTTTCTTCCTGCTTAGGATTCAAGTATGCTTGACAGACTCTCAGAGGATGGCCAGGCCTGCTCCTTGAACCAGTATGAGGCCAGGGAAAACATTCTGTGTTCCAGACTGCTTATCAGGATGGTTTTGTGGACTCAGATGTGAATCTGAATCTTAGTCTCACTGCTCTTTTCTACAACTGCTTAGAAAAATGGCCTGTAAAAACTACAAGTTTCACATGCTTATCTCCTGCCATGTCTAAAACCGTGTTTGTTCTACATGGTTGGGGTAGTGGAGCTTCATAAAGCTAAAGGACAGTAGTTTTTAGTACCTTCCCTCTTCCAGCTTTATCTACACCCAAGATAAAGACTACATGGGGAACAGGTCAAGAATGACCTTTGTTTCCTGTGAAAAATAGAAGGGGACAAGAAGGTAATTCTCAGATAGCCCCTAATTGAGACACAGGTTAACAGGGTTCTCTGTAGTAAAAACAGCAAGCACAAAGGAGCAGGTAACATTGCTGACCATTCATAGTAGCTTCTGCTTCACAGGTCAGTGTTGCTCTATGCCTCAGGCTCATGGAGATTTCCTTTCTCTTTTTGCCAGTACTGCTGTGTTAGTGCCTCTATAGAGGTGAGGACACCCTGGTGCCTAATGTCTTCTCCCCATTTTGCTGTTCAGGAAAAAAGTGTATGGTGGTTCATACATGAAATAGATCAACAAAAGTTCCAGACTGTAGCATTGTTCTTACACTAACCTGTCTGGTGCTGCTTAATATGCAGCTCTTTGGACCCATGTCTGATCCTTGGTTCGGGAATCCTGCCTGCTATTTACAATATGGTCTTCCCAATGTCTGTGGCTTATACTGACAATGGCTCTACCTTATTTATGTGTGTGTGTGTGTGTGTGTGTGTGTGTGTGTGTGTGAAAGGATCTTCTAGATTATTAAGGGAGAAGGACCTTGATAAGCCTCTAGGGCTAGGCTATGACAAGAACTGATATGATGTTGGTCATGAAGGCAGCATGTCCTTAGTTTAGAGTGTAGCTAGGTCTTTTCAGTTTGGGAAGGCAGTGTAGCATAATGGTTAAGAACATTGAGTCTGGCACTGGACAGACCTGAGTTTGAATACCAATTCTATTACTTACTTGCTTACGATTTAGGACAATCACAGTTAATTTCTCTCTATGTTTTATTTTTCCTCATTTATGAAATGGGCATGAATAAAATATTACCTATCTGAATGGAGAAACAAATTATGGGAGATCCATAGATTGAAATATTATTCAGCAATATAAAAAGGAATAGACTAAAATGGCAAATTTTATGTTATACATATTTTATCACATTTTAAAAATTAATAATGTATTATACAAAAACCATGGAATTGTACACTTTAAATGTGTGAATTTTATGGCATGTGAATTATATTTCAATGAAACTCTTAAAAAAAAAGAATGGGCTGTTGATACATGCAAACACTTGGATGAATCCCCAAAAAAATTATGTTGAGTGAATGAAGCCAGACAAAACAGAGTACACACAATATGATTCTATTTATATGAAACTATAAAATGCATACTAATCTATAATGACAGAAAGCAATCATTGGTTGATCCACAGTAGGGATGGGGAAGTTGGGAAAGGAGGGATTACAAAGGGGAGGAAGGAAACTTTTAGAGATGATGGATATGTTAATTATCTTGATTGTGGTGATGGTTTCACTGGGTGTATACATATGTCTAAGCACATCAGATTTACCCTTTAAATACGTGCAGTTTATTGTATGTCAATTATACCTTTAACAGCTATTTTGAAAAATAGTACTTTTTCATATGGCCAATAAGAGTTTAAAATGGAGCAATGAATGAAAATGACTTGCACATGGTAAGTGCTTAATAAATTGCGACTTTAAAAAACAATCAGATATACAAATGGCCAATAAGCCCATGAAAAGTTGTTCAACATCATTAGCTATTGGGGAAACGCAAATCAAAACCACAATGAGATGCTACTTCATACCCACTAATATGGTTCTAATAAAAAGAGACAGATAAGAACAAGGGTTAGCTAGGATATGGAGAAATTGGAACCCTTGTATATTGCTGGTGGGAATGACTATAAAATGGTACACGCACTCCGGAAAATAATTAAGCAGTTCCTCCAAAAAATTAAACATAGTTAACATATGACCCACTCTTAGGTATATACCTAGGAGAATTGAAAACATATATCCACCTAAAAACTTACACACAAATATTCATAATACTATTATTAATAATAGCTAAAAATGGAAATAATGCAAATGTCTATCAACTAATGAATGAATAAACAAAATGTTGCATTTCCATACAATGAATATAATCAGCTATGAAAAGGAATGTAGTTATGGTACATGCTACAACGTGGACTAACCTTGAAAGCATTATGCTAAGTGAAAGAAGCCAGTCACCAAAGATCACATATCCAGAATTAGCAAGTCCACAGAGACAGAAAGTAAATTGGTAGTTGCCTAGAGCTGGAGGGGTTGGGGTGAAATGGAGAGTGATTGATAATGGGTACTGGGTTTCCTTTTGGAGTAATAAATATGTTTTAAAATTCGAGAGTGGTGATGTTTGTACAACTCTGTGAATATATTAAAAATTACTGGATTGTACACTATCTTGTACTAAAGGGTAATTTTTAAGATATGTGGATTATGTCTCAATGAAATTGTTTAAAAAAGTAGATCAGCCAACATGTATTTATTCATTTTCTTTTTGTTTGATATGGGGTTAGTGTCACTAATGCCATCATCTACTATGTAGCAATGTGAATAGAGAACATTTCAACCCAGAGGAAATATTTTAAATTATTGTTGAACATGTTGGGAGGATGAATGGAAGAAGTGGGGACTAAAAACATATTTGTCATGACGTTTCTTGTAGAATATAAAATTTCTTGTAGCCTAAAGCCTTGTTGTTCAAATTGTGGTCCAGCAGCATAAGCACCACTTGAGAACTTGTTAAGAATGCAGAATCACGGGTCCCACGGAGACTTACTAAATCAGAATCTGCATTTTAACAAGATCTGCAGGTGTTTGGCATGCATGTTACAGTCTGAGAAGCACTAGCTTGAAGGTTAGCAAGATGACTTCATGACACTTTAATTTGCCTTGTAATCAGTCTGTGAGATGGTGGCAGCATATTTAATATTGTATTATGTTGAATATTCTCTATATAGATTAATCATAGATGTAATCATAATCTTAAAAATTGAAGGTGAGTTCATTTTAGTATAATTTCTGTCCTTGTAATCTATTACTTTCCATAGCCCTTTGTAAAAATCTCATAATACATTTCTTTTCGATGATAATATTTCAGTGGTAATTTGTCATTATAATGATTAATATTTGCACATTTCAAGAAAACACACCTGCTGAATCTACTTTAAAAAAAATCTTAGAATTTTAAATGAAAAGTATGAGTATGAAGATAATTTGTAGTTTTTAAGTTAAACTCGGTAGTAAGGTAAACTATTTAGTATTTAGTGTGTTATTTGTTTAGTATGCCAAGTAGGTAAGTTATACTACTCAGTTAAAAGCTGTTCATTTTCAAAGGATTATTGTGTCCTTGTTAAATTGCTAAATTACATTTTCAATTTTATGGCACTGCTCTTTCATTTATGTAGAAATTAAGATAAAATGATAGACTGGTTTTATAAAATAAAACTGTTAGGCACATTAATTTGAGCAATATTTGATAACTATATATTGCATATATTTTGGAAGAGGGACCATATACTAAACCTTGAAAGTATTTTCTAAGCATATCTATGCATTTTGTAAAACCCAAATAATTCTTGTCTTGCCTTCCCTATAACACTATTATACCTTTTAAGTATCTGTTTAGATGGTAAAATGATTTTCTTGATCTTCCTATATTGCTAGAGATTTTATTTTACAATTCAATTGCAGAATCTCTGGCCATTAATAATCACCAAGTAGGCCAGAACCTGTGTTCATTTTGTTTCTAAGTCATTGTGGTATAAACAGAATATAGTTAATTTGTAGTTTGTTTCAGGTATACTTCAGTAACATGGTTTGATAGTATATATGGTCCCATTTCTTCTTGCCTTTGCTCTCTTCTGACCCATCACTTTTCAGAAGAAAAATGACAATTTATTCTCTTTTTATTTTTTTATTTTTAATTATTTTATATTAGTTTCAGGTATATAGTACAATGGTTAGACATTTATATAATTTATGAAGTGACCCCCTTATGTCTCTAGTACTAATCTGGAACTACACACAGGCATTACAATAATATTGACTATATTCCCTATGCTGTACATCCTTGTGACTATTTTGTAACTACTAATTTATACTTCTTCATACCTTCCCCTTTTTTATCCAGCCACACAATTCCCCTCTTCTCTGGCAACAACCACTTTATTCTTTGTATCTGTGACTCTGATGACTAGCTCTTTAAGAATGACTGTTGGGGTTGTGAGGGAAGAGTTCAGTTGTGGAAGAGAAAGTCTCTTCTAGCAGAAGCGAGGTCAGAGTTGTCTATTAGTATTTTATTGTTGAAAACATTTCCGAGTATTAACTGCAGTGCAAATCCCTGCATCATCTGGCCCTTTCTTCACTCACTGTGAAGAAGCTTTAGGAATGTTATAACTATTTTATTTTGTTTAACCTATGTCTAAAATCTAAAGGAGCTCTTCCAGTAAATATGGAATAAAAATTCCAAATCAAAGCATTGAGTTATTGTTTGATAAGCAGTGTTTAACTTTTCTTAGTGTTTCTTAGTGTCTTATAATCACTGGTGGCTTAGATTCACAGAAATTTAGTACTTGCTATTCTTATGTACACCACAGTGCATTTTTCCATACAGTTACCCCTACATGGAACCTTCTTCCCCTTTCTATGCATACTAAAACCTTTCTTATCTTTCAAGCCCCAGAAGGTTCATCACCTTCTCTATGAAGCCTCTCTTAATTTCACCAGCTTGAAATAATCTTTTGCTTTTGAATTCCCATATCACTTAATCTCATTTATGGTACTTATTATTTTCATATTTTTATTATATTTGTGTAATACTATATTATTATTTGTAGAGACCTTATCCTTTTTTCTAGTCTGTAATTTTTATTCATATTTACATCTCTCACAATGTTTTGAATTTAGTAATTATATAAATATTTGGATAATAGACATACGACAGGTTCTAGAAGGCCCCTTCTCTTCTATGTCCGAAATTGAACATCATTTCTCATCTATTTATTTCTTTGGGTTAAGCATTGCTGCTCCCACCCTGTAAGGCCTCACACTGGGGAACTGCAGTGTAAATGAGTTTCTAAATCTTTTTGACAATTACTGGAGATTCTAGGAAACATAGTGATCAGTGAAGGAAGGGATGCAAAAGTGGGAAAAGGATAACAAAGAGAGAAAAGAGACTTTGATGATGATGAAAGGCCAGAACGTTGGCGACTGGTTTTACCCAAGATTTAGTGGAGCCATTGCCTTAAACTATGATCTGATTTTATTTTACTTTTAGAGAATACATGCTTCTCTGGAATTTCTCAGTTGTCATTGGATTGTCTCTCTTTGAATTTAAATTTTATTGTAAAGATAAAATTCAAAACAACTACAGAAGGAAAAAAAATTCACCCTTAATTTGCCTACCTAAACATGACTGTTTTCATCTTTCCATGTTCCATTACAATATTAGTATACACAGAATTTTGTATTTAGTTTTTCATTATAATATATATTTGTATAATATAAGAATGTTATATATATATATATATATATATATCCTTGTGTCATTGCATAATCTTTATAATTATCATATAATTGAGAGATAAAGTAAATATTGATGCATATAGCTTTTCTTCATTTGAAGGTGTTCCTTAGGATGAATTCCCAGCTATGCGATTATGAGGTTAAATGTTCTTGATAGCTATGTTCAAGTTGCTTTCTGCAACTCTTCCTACCAACAATTTGCTATGTCTGGAATTGATGCCACCACCACCTCTAAGTGTGAACTGTTGTTAGTCTTAGCCAATCTGGATAATTCATCCCTTTTGCCATGGTATTTGGTTGAGGTAACCCAGGCCTAAACTACTCAGCACACAATTTCCCCCTGGCCACAGAAATTGGTTTAGTGGTGGCCAAGGCTGTATGAAATTCAAGACTTCTTTCCATGCTTATAAAAGGCAACAGGTTCTCTTTCACAAGATATTCGAAAGGAAGCATGTAGCCTTGTTGCTTTGGCAGAAGCCTGAGGATGAAGTCAAAATATAGAGGCAGGTAGAGGTGAAGGAATAACAAAGAAATAGAGCTAGAATCATGATTAAAATGTGTCTTGAATCCTCCTTACCCGTAACTCTTAGTTATATGATTCAATAAATCCCCTTTGTTTAAGTCAATTTAAATTAGACATCCTGTTACTTATAAGCAGAAGCATACTGACATATAATTTTTTTTATTAAAAATTATTGGGGTGACATTGATTAACAAATTAAATAAGTTTCAAGTATATCATTCAACAGTAATTTGTATATATTGCATTGTGTGTATACCACCCATAGTTAGATTTCTTTCCTTCAACAAATATTTGATCCCTTTTTCCTCCCCGCCACCTGCCTTTCCTCTGGTAACCACTAATCCACTGTCCAAGTCCTTAGGTCTCTGTTTGTTTGTCATGTTTGTTTGTTATGTTCAGTTTTATATCCCACATATGACCGATATCATGTGGTGTTCTACTTTTTCTATCTGACTTATTTTACTTAGCAAGATTATCTCAAGATCCATCAATGTTGCCAAAATGGCAATATTTCATCTCTTCTTATGGCTGAGTAATATTCCATTGTATATATGTAGCACAGATTCTTTAGCCAATCATCTATAATAGAACACTTCAGTTGCTTCCAAGTCCTGGCCACCATGAATAATGCTGCTATGAACATTGGGGTGCATATATCTTTGTAAATAAATGTCTTCAGGTTTTTGGGGTAAATACCCAGAAGAAGGATGGCTGGATCATATGGTAATTCAATTAGTTTTCTGAAGAACCTCCATATTGTTTTCCATAGTGGTTCTACCATTTTGCATTTCCACCAGCAGTGTATGAGGGTTCTGTTTTCCCCACAACCTCTCCAATATTTGTTATTGTCCTGTTGATGATAGCTATTTTAACAGGTTTGAGGTGGTATCTCATGGTGGTTTTAGTTTGCATTTCCCTACTAGCTAGTGAAGTTGAGAATCTCTTCATATGTCTGTTGGCCATTTGTATGTCTTCTTGGGAAAAGTGTTTGTTCAGGTTCTCTACCCATTTTTTGATTGGATAGTTTGGTTTTTGTTGTTATTGAGTTGTATGAGTTCTTTGTATATTTTAGATATTAGGCCCATATCGGAGGCGTTGCTTGCAAATATATTCTCCCATTTAGATGATTTGCCTCTTTGTCTTGTTGACCTTTTCTTTTGCTGTGCAGAAGCTTTTAGGTTTGATGTAGTCCCATTCATTTATTTTTGCTTTTACTTCCATTGCCTTTGAGGTCAAATTCATAAAATTCTCTCTTAAGTCCAAAGTCCATGAGTTTAGTACCTGTTTTTTTCTATGCAATTTATTGTTTCAAGTCTTATATTCAGATTCTTGATCCATTTGGAGTTAATTTTGGTGTTTGGTGATAGACAGTAGTTTTGTTTTATTCTTTTGCAGGTGGCTTTCCAGTTTTCCCAGCACCATTTATTAAAGAGGCTTTCCTTAATTCATTATATGTTTTTGGCTCCTTGGTCAAAAATTATTTGCCCATATAAATATGGGTTTACTTCTGGACTCCCAATCTGTTCCACTGGGTCTGTGTGTCTGTTTTTCTGCCAATACCATGCCATTTTTATTATTGTTGCATTGTAGTATCATTTAAAGTTGGGCAGAGTGATACTTCAGCCTTGTCCTTTTTTCTCAGGATGGATTTGACGATTTGGGGTATTTTTTACTTTCACACAAATCTGATGATTTTTTGTTCTATTTCTTTAAAAATACCAATGAGATTTTAATGAGGATTGCATTAAATCAGTATAATGCTTTAGGTAATAAGGTCATTTTAACCATGTTGATTATTCCTATTCAAGAACATGGAATATCTTTCCATATTTTCATGTCTTCTTCAATTTCTTTAATAGTGTCTTATAGTTTTCAGTGTATAGGCCCTTCACATGTTTCATTAGGTTTATTCCATGGTGTTTTATTATCTTTTTTGCAATTGCAAAAGACTTTTTTTCCCACTTCTTTTTTTGAAAATTCATTATTAGAGTATGGGAACACTATGAATTTTGAAACATTGATATTGTATCCAGAAACTTTACTGTATGTGCTTACTTTTTCTAGTAGTGCTTTAGTGGAGTCTTTAGGGTTTTCTATATAGAGCAGCAGTGCCCAAACTTTTTGGCACCAGGGACCAGTGCTCCTATGAGAAGCTAATGCTTTATGATCTGAAGTGGAGCTGGAGCGGTGATGCTAGTGCTGGAGGGCTGCTGAAAATATAAACAAACTTTTGTTTGCTTCTTTACTGTTCATTTCCTGCTGTGTGGCCCAGCTCCTGATAGGCCACAGACTGGTGCTGATCTGCAGCCCAGGCGTTGGTGACCCCTGATGTAGAGAATCATATTATCTGCAAATAGTGACACTTTGACTTCCTCATTTCCTATTTGGATGCCTTTTATATCTCTCTCTTGCCTGATTGCACTCACTAGAACCTCCAATGTTATAACAGTGGCGAGAGTGGACAGACTTGTCTTTCTCCTGATATTAGAGGAAAAGTTTTTAATATTTCACCATTAAGTATAATTTTGGCTGAGGGTTTGTCATATATGGTATTTATTATGTTAAGTTACTTTCCTTTTATACCAATTTTGTTAAATGTTTTAATGATAAATGGATGCTGTATCGTTTGAAAGGCTTTTTCTGCATCTATCGATATGATCATACGATTCTTATTCCTCATTTTGTTTATGTGGTGTACCACATTAATCAATTTGTGTATATTAAAGCATGCCTATATCCTTGAAATGAAGTTCATTTGATAGTGATGTATAATCTTTGTAATGTGGTGTTATATTCGATTCACTGGTATCTTATTTAGGATTTTTGCATTTTTGTTCACAAGAGATATTGGTCTGTAGTTTTCTTTTTGTATGTGTTCTCTCTACCATGTTTTGGTATCAGCTGACATTGGCCTCATAAAATGAGTTGGGAGGTATGGCCTCCTCTTCAATTTTGTGGAAGAGATTGAGAAGAATAAGTATTAAATCTTCTTTGAATGTTTGGTAGAATTCACTGTTGAGTCCATCTGGTCTTGAACTTTTACTTTTGGGGAAGTTTTTGATGATTGTTTCAATTTCCATACTGTTGATCTGTCTATTTAGATTTTCTAGTTCTTCATGATTCAGTCTAGGGAGGTTGTATCTTTCTAAGAACTTGTCCATTTCTTCTAGGTTACTAAATTTGGTGTCATATACTTTTTCATAGTATTCTCGCATAATCCTTTGTATTTTGGTGGTATCTGTCATAACTTCTCTTTCATCTCTCATTTTGTTTATTTATGTCTTTTCTTTTTTCTTTTGTTATTTTATTTTTTAATGCCTACAGTACCTGAAATTGCTAGATGGACTCCCATCCAAGTACTAACAAGGCCTGACCATGCTTAGCTTCCAAGATCAAATAAGATCGGGGACCTTTCTCTCTTTGCTTTAGTGAGTCTAGCTAGGGGTTTTTCAATTGTATCAGTCTTCTCAAAGAATCAGCTTTTTTGTATTAATTTTTTCTATTGTCTTTTGGTTCTCAATTTCATTTTATTTTTCTGTAATTTTAATTTTTTCATTCCTTCTGTTGATTCTGGGCTTCCGTTGTTCTTTTTCTAGTTTTTTAAGATGAAACATTAGGTTGTTTATTTGGGCTCGTTCTTCTTTTTGGAGCTAGGCCTGTATTGATATGAACTTTCCTCTTATTACTGCTTTTGCCATGTGCCACAAGGTTTGATATGTTGTACTATCAATATCATTCGCTTCTATGTATCTCTTGATCTCTCCTTTTATTTCTTCTCTGACCCAGTCATTCTTCAGTAGCATGTTGTTTAATCTCCATGTATTTGTGGTTCTCCCTGCTTTCTTTTTAGGGTTGATCTCCAGCTTCAAAGCATTATGATCAGAGAATACGGTTGGTATGATTTCAACCCTTATATTTGTTGAGGCTTTCTCTGTGCCCCAGTATGTGGTCAATCCTTGAGAATGTTCCATGTGCACTAGAGAAGAATGTATAAGCATCTCTTTTGGGATAGAAGGCTCTGTAAATGTCAATTATGTCCAGTTGGTCTAATGTATCATTTAAGGATGTTATTTTCTTACTGATTTTCTGTTTGGACGATCTGTCCATACCCAACAGTGGGGCTTTTAGGTCTCCTGTTACAATAGTGTTTTGGTCCGTTTCTCCCTTTAGTTTTGTTAGTAATTGCTTTATATGTTTTGGGGTCCCTGATTGGGAACATAGATATTAATAAGCCCAGAGTCAGCAGAAGGAAAGAAATAATCAAAATTAGAGCAGAAATAAATGAAGTCGAAAACAAACAAACAAAAAAAAACTGATAGAAAAAAATAAATTCAACAAAGAGCTGATTTTTTGAGAAGGTTAGTAAAACTGACAAACCCCTGGCTAGACACACTAAAGAAAAAAGGAAAAGGACACAAATAAACAAAGTAAGAGATAAAAGAGAAGAAATTATGACTGACATCGCAGAACTACAAAGGATCATACAAGAATACTATGAAAAAGCATATAACACCAAATTTAATAACTAGAAGAAATGGACCAGTACTCAGAAAAATAATACCTTCCTAGACTGAATCAATAAGAACTGGAAAATTTAAATAGACCGATCAGCAGTATGTAAATTGAGATAATCATCAAAAACCTATGAAAAAGTAAAAGTCCAGGACCAGATGGCTTCACCAGTGAATGTTACCAAACATTCAAAGAAGATTTAATACTTATTCTCCTCAAACTCTTCCAAAAAATCAAAGAGAAGGCAATACTACCCAACATTTCATGAGGCCAATATTACTCTGATACCAAAACCTGGCAATAATAACACAAAGAAAGGAAACCACAGGCCAATATCTCTTATGAACACAATATCTCTTATGCAAAAATCCTAAATAAGATACTAGCAAACCGAATACAGTAACATATTAAAAAGATTATGCATTACGATCAAGTGGGCTTCATCCCAGAGGCACAGGGTTGGTTCAACATACACAAATCAATTAATGTGATACACCACATAAACAAATTAAAAAATAAGAATCATAAGATCATATCAATAGATGCAGAAAAAGCCTTTGACAAGATACAGCATCTATTTATGATGAAAACACCTAACAAATCGACATAGAAGGAAAATACCTTAACATAATAAAGGCCATCTATGACAAACCCTCAACCAACATTATACTTAATGGTGAAAAACTAAAAACCTTCCCTCTAAATCAAGAACAAGGCAAGTCTATCCACTATCGCCACTGTTATTCAATATAACATTGAAAGTCCTAGCGAGGGCAATCAGACAAGATGTAAAAGGCATCCAAATAGGAAACAAAGAAGTCAAAATGTCACTATTTGGGGATGACATGATTCTCTACACAGAAAACCCTAAAGACTCCACAAGAACACTACTAGAAGCAATAAGCAAACACAGTAAAGTCTCTGGATACAAAATTAACGTTCAAAAATCCATAGCTTTCCTATACTCTAATAATGAAATGTTAGAAAAAGAAGTGGAAAAAATAATTCCTTTTGCAATTGCAACAAAAAGAATAAAATACCTAGGAATAAATTTAACAAATTAAGTGAAGGACCTATATAATGAAAACTATAAGACCCTATTAAAAGAAATCGAAGAAGATACAAAGAAATGGGAAAATATTCTGTGTTCTTGGATTGGGAGAATCAACATAGTTAAAATGACCATATTACCTAAAGCATTATACAGATTTAAAGCAACCCCATCAAAATCTCATTGGCATTTTTTAAAGAAATAGAAAAAAAAATAATCAGCTTTGTGTGGAAACACAAAAGACCTCGAACTGCCAAAGCCATCCTGAGAAAAAAGAACAAGGCTGGAGGCATCACTCTGACCAACTTCAAATTATACTACAAAGCGACAGTAATCAAAACGGCATGGTATAGGAAGCAACACAGACACACGGACCAGTGGAACATAATCGACAGTCCAGATGTAAACCCATATTTATATCGGCAAATAATTTTCGACAAAGAAGCCAAAAACATACAGTGGAGAAAGGAAAGTCTTTTCAATAAATGGTGTTGGGAAAACTGTGGAAGGCCATCTGCAAAAGAATGAAACTAAACTGTTATCTATCACCACACACCAAAATTAAATCAAAATGGGTTAAGGACCTAAATAAAGACCTGAAACAATAAAATGCATAGAAGAAAACATAGGAACTAAACTCAAGGACCTTGGACTTAAAGAGGATTTTATAAATATTATCTCAAAAGCAAGAGAAGTAAAAGCTAAAATAAATGAATGGGAACTACATCAAACTAAAAAGCTTCTGCTCAGCAAAAGAAATTGCCAGCAACATGAAGAGAGAACCATCCAAATGGGAAAATATATTTGCAAGCAACACCACTGATAAGGGCCTAAGATCCAAAATATACAAAGAACTCATACAACTTAATAACAACTACAACAACAACAAAAACAAACTATCCAATCGAAAAATGAGCAGAGGAACTGAACTGACACTTCTCCCTAGAGGACATACAAATCACCAACAAATATATGACAAGGTGCTCAACATTGCTAGCTATTAGGGAAATGCAAATCAAAACCACAGTGAGATATCATCTGTTAGAATAGTTATAATCAACAGGACAAATAATAACAAATGTTGGAGAGAATGTGGAGAAAACGGAACCCTCATGCACTGCTAGTGGGACTGCAAATTGGTACAGCCAGTATGGAAAACAGTATGTTGGTTTCTCAAAAAACTAAGAATTGACCTACCATATGATTCAGCAATCCCTCTACTGGGTATTTACCCAAAAGACTTGAAAACCCAT
Source organism: Eidolon dupreanum (assembly GCA_028627145.1). Taxonomy (NCBI): domain Eukaryota; kingdom Metazoa; phylum Chordata; class Mammalia; order Chiroptera; family Pteropodidae; genus Eidolon; species Eidolon dupreanum. The sequence continues at coordinate 83,080,182 of CM053505.1, read as the reverse complement.
ATCCGAAAAGATATTTGTACACTGATGTTCATAGCAGCATTATTTACAGTGGTCAGGACATGGAAGCAACTGAAGTGTCCTATGATAGATGATTGGCTAAAAAAGCTGTGGTACATATATACAATGGAATATTACTCAGCCATAAGAAGAGATGAAATACTGCCATTTGAGACAACATGGATGAACCTCAAGATAATCATGCTAAGCGAAATAAGCCAGACAGATAAAGTTGAAAATCACATGATATCACTTATATGTGGGATATAAACCTAAAAGCAACAAATGAGCAGGACATACAAACAGACTCATCACATGGACTATAGGCTAGTGGTTACCAGAGGACTGTAGACAAGTGGTTACTAGTGAGGTGGAAGAGGAGGAGGGAGGTAGAAGGAGTAAAGGGGGTCAAATATAGGGTTTAGGGGGAGGGTGATGGGGGTAAATAGGATCAAATATGTGGTAGCTGAAGGAAACTGGACTTTGGTTGATAAACACACAATAGAATATACAGATGTCAAATGAGAATGTACATCTGAAAATTATATAATTGTATTAACCAATGTTACCCTTATAAACTTAATTTTTAAAAAATTTAAAAATTAAAGAATAAAATAAAATGCTCTCTAGCTCAATATTGATATCAGGACCCTTGACAGATGCGAGTGTGGGAGGTAATAGAATGGAGATGTTTTTTGACCAGAACTTGTTGAACAGATCTCTCAGCTTCTTATCATGTAGCTCTTTCATATTGGGGGACACTGCCTTCCCTATAATTTCTTCTAATAACTTGTATTCAAATTTTGCTTTTTGCTCCTTCAAAGGTCTTGTTTTCCCATAGTTTCTACTATAAGTTCCTCTTTAAGATTCTTCAAATCATCTTCAAATTTTCCTTTCCTCTGAGACAAGTATCTTTATCTCTTCTTTTTGAAAATATCTTTCAAAATCTTGCTTTGTGGCTTCATGTTCTTGCACAATTCGTTGTCAATTGAATTTTTCTTGATCTCTACAACTTCTCCATTCTGAATATGATTTCCTTTGGTTCAAAGAGTTTCTGTTACTATATAAATTAGGATAAATATTCAAAAAGCTTGTCAGATCCTCATCTACCTTTTCTCTTCTTCTGTTGCATTGCTTTCTGTAATGAGCATTTTTGTAACCCAGATAATTAAACCCAACCAATTAAACATTATAGTCTTCATCTTCTCTGGAAGTTTTAGAATTAGTATATGCTTACGTGAATAAATCTACAAACTAATATTTCGTCAAAAGTTTAAATTGAATAGTTGTTAGAAATAACACAAAACATGTAATTCACTTTTTTGATTAACTAACATCTCAAGTAATACAAAATCATAGAGAACAAAATAAAAAGGAATGTATATGAAAGAATAGTAAAATGATAGAAGATATCTTTATTTTGCCGATTTTTAAAAATAATATTTTCAATACTCTTTAGTATTATTTTGCTTCATGTTTAAAATAGATGTTCTTTAACATGTTATCCTTATCATTTTCATATATATCCTTATCATGTTTATTCTCTCATTTCTAATTTTACAGAATATGTATTAAATGTTATGTTTTGCTTTTTTGGATATCTCTTGAAAATGATTCTTGAGCCATCTGGCAAACATTTATTAAGCTTCTACTATGTGTCAGATACTGTGCAAGGGTGCTGGAGAGACAAAGACGAATAGCTTCACAGACTAGAAGGAGAAGATGCCAACCATTATAATACAGCATAATAAATGCTAAAAAGCAGACTTAGAGTGCAGTTTAGCCCAGAGTGTCTCAATTGATGCACCTGACAGATTGGGTCTGGGTTGCAGGCAGAATTGATATTCAGCTGGTACACACTAAAACAATTAGACAATTTAAAGTACTGAGATACTTCTATAGTAAATCATGGTTGCCCTAAACACCCTGAGTGCTTTCTTACTGACTGAGCCATTCCCTGGGACCTGCCCCCCACCAGACATCCACAGAATCCATCAACTAAGGGGTAACACTTGGTACAGTATGGAGCCACCAGGACCCTGATGTAATGTTACTTTACAGCATTAATTATACATTCTGATTGGTCTATCCCTGTGCCTTATCGCTTGATAAATACTGAAATAGCACCCTTGGTTATAGATGCACCAATATATCTATCCCTTCAGCTCTCAAGGTAGCCAGTGAGCTTGGCACAGCCAGAAATACTTTCCCCTTTCCTCCAGCTAAGAGCAAACTTATTTGCATACCCCAGTGGCCCATTCAAATATTTTTATTTTCTGTGTATGCCATGAAAAAGTTGGGAAGCACTGATTTAAGCTATAGATAATATTATACTAATGGATGGTCTTAGGGTGAACTACTCTTGCTTTCCTATAATCAATCCTTTGTGATTGTGATGTTTTACTCCTTTCAACCTTTGCTAAATTATATTTGCTAGTGTCTTAGCTAAAATTTTTATACCTATATTGAGAGTTTATATTGGTCTCTGATTTTTATATTTTATTTTATCTTTATCAGGTTTGAGGATCAGGATTATATTTGTTTCATGGAATGAATTAAGTATATCCTAATCTTTTCTGTTTTCTTCCCTGAAGATTTGAAACTACTTATCATTAGATTTAGGGACTTTGTGAAACAGTTTCTCAATTTGTTCCTCAGTTATTATTTTTTTTCAGATTTTCTTTTTATTGTAGTATGAATTTTAATATTATATGTTTTGTAGAGAAAAAGCATCCATTGCATTGTATTTAAAAAATTTATTAGCATACAATTATGCAAAGCATTTCCTTACAATTAAAAATAGTGTTTGTACTGGTTGTTATATCTCCTTTCTCATTTCTAATTTTATGTGTGTTTTTTTATATGTTTGCCAGAGGTTTATCTACTTTATTAGCTCTTTCAAGCATCCAACTCTTGAATTTATTTAATTCCACTATTTTTGTATACTCAAATTTTTTTGCTTTTATCTTTAACATTTCCTTTCTCCTATTTTTCTGTGCAAATTTTTGTTTTTTAAAAAATGCTAAGCTCAATGTTTAGTTTATTGGCCTTAAATTTTAATAGTGAGAGATAAAGACGATGCCATTGTACATCTGTCAAAAGTCTCTTTCTCTAAGCTAGATATATATTGGAGGAAATGGAAAATGGGGATTGCTAGGAGCCTAAATTCGGAACGTAGAATATAGCAATGAATGTTTTCTCACAATAAACCCTGAGCATCAACATTTTCCCAAAAGTGTTTCTCCACAGTGGGGCAGTAGGGAGTAAGAAGTGCTGGACATAGATTTCAGGAAAAGGTACTCTGCTGTGCTTTGAAACCTGTGCCTATTTTATGCTGGAAGCCCTCCACGCAGCCTGTCTACTGTTGGTGCAGAGGCTGTACTTATTTTTCTTGTTTGCTGGTGTTGGCTTTTTTTAGTCTTGCTTTCCTACCTGTTCGCCATAGTAGTTAGGAAGTTGAGCTCTCCAGATTGTTGTTTTAGCCAAGATAAAATTGCCTGACTCTCTCCAGGGATCTGGCAGAAGAAACATTCGAGCATTGAGCTCAAGTTGGGATGCAGCTGCTGTCACTGTCACCACTGCTCCCTCCTCTTATCCAACTCAAGGGTTTTTGCATTAGAAACTCAAGGTACAGATTGGCTGTCTCTTGGACCCAGGAGGAGTTGAAGGAGATGCTTAAAATTGTTTTAGAGATGTGTGTGGAGGAGGAGGAAGAAGAAAAGAAGAAGAGTGAAAAATAGGAGTAGGCTGCAAAGAAAGGTATTCTCAAGGAAAAGAGGAACCAGGTGCAGAGGAAGCCCATCTTTCCTTCTCAGAACCCAGTGATGACTGCCTCTAAATATTCCCCTTCAAAAACCTAGTTCTTCTACCTTGGCTCTTGTTATAAATCAGTAGGGGGCAGCAGCCACGACCCTAAGTGCACATATTATAGGAGGTGCCCAGGCCTACGAATCCCTATAAAGATCTGACATCCACCATTTACCCCTTTGTTCCTTGAGCCTCACCCACACTAGTCCTCTTTTCCATCCTTCAGTGTGCCAAACACTTTCTACCTCCTGGACTTTGTGTGTTCTGGTCCTTCTGCCTAAAACACACTTATCCTGGCTTCTCTCATGGCTGGCTCTATCGTCATTTACATCTCAGCTCAAATGAATTGCTACCTACTTAGAGAGGCCTTCCCTGACTACCTTAGCCTCACAAAACAGTACTCACTCTCACCTCTAAGCCACTCTTAATCCCATTTTCTTCTTTATTTTCTTCAGAGAAAATCTTGCTTACTTGTCTTTTTCATCTAAATGTAAGCTCCACTAGGCTAAAGATTTTGCTGCCTTGTTCACTGCTGTATGCTCCAGTGCCTGTAACCAGTATGTAACATATAGTACACACTCAATAGACCTATTCTGAAGGAATGAAGTAATGTGCAAAGCACTATGCTAGGTGCTGGTGGTACAAACTCAGAGGGAACTTGTAGCACAGTGGGGAAAAAAGATATGTAAATGAGCAATCATTTAATAATGTGAGGCAAAAGTCCTGTACCATCACAGGCCATATCTCTATGTTCAAAAAGGCCTAGTTTTAAATTCTTGCTCTACCATTTACTAGATGCATAACTTTGAGCAGTTGCCCAACCTCTCTGTGGCTCAGTTTCTCCATTTGTAATATGAAAATAATGATAACAACAAAATAATAATAATACTTATCCCATGGATTATTATGAACATTATATGAGATGAGATATATAAAGGGCCAATACAGTGTTCAATAAATGGGAGTTATTATTCCTGAAGCCCTAGAGTAGTACACATAGAGTATGCTGTGTAATTCTAATTCTTTTGGTTGTTTTTGCCCAGTTTTGGGTCTTGTTGCTCTAAATGAGAGCAGTTCAGACCCAGAAGGAGCCACAGTGACATTTATTAATAGCAAGCCCACTCAGAACAGCTCAGGAGTGGCTGATGAAGTTGAGAAATGCTTCTCTGAGAGAGAGAGAGTGTTGTCTCCTACTCTCTATTTCATCTTACAAAGCCAAGCCAGTGTAGGAAAATTAATTCAGGTCTTTAAGTGCTGATAAATGCAGAGGCACTTACTGCTAATATTTCAATCAAGTGTCAAGATAGAACTGATTAGAAGAGGATTCAGAAGCTTATAGCTGATGGAGTCCATATTCCTTAACTATTCTAATGTAAGACATTATTTTAATTTTTTGTTTATTTGACCCCAGTAAATCCCATATTGTTAATGCTTTAAGGAAAGAAAAGTACTATTTCGTACAGTGCCATTTTGCGTTAAATTGAGAGAATGTACTTTTAATGCATTTGGTATCTTTTTGACTCTCCATAATTATAGGACTAATTAAACATATATTTGTAAGCAATCAGTGTCAGAGCTGAAATGGATTGTTGGGATTATTCAGGTGAAGCCTTCATTTTGTAGAGGAAGAACTGAAACCTAGCATCTTGCTTGAGAACATTAGGTTTGAAGAAAGCAGTGTCTTAGAAGGTGTAGTCTGGAAGCACAGCAGAAAACTTCCCATTGGTCTTCTACCAACTGAGCCTCTACTCTTCTGTTCTGGGCCAGCCCCTTATGTTCCCATTTCATTAATTCTACAAAGTCATTAAATGATTTTGTGTACCACATACTCTGCTACATGGTTGAACAGTATACACACATAGCCCCAGTAGTAGATAGTCTATGAGAAAGACAGACAAAAAGACCAGCAATAGGGGAAGTACATGATATTGCAGGAGCACTTAGGAAGCTTACCTAATCCAGACTAGAGAGGGAGAGAAGATGGGAGAGGGCGGTCATCAAAGCCTTCCAGGATGAAATCTTGTCATTCCATCTAAATTAGAAAGCTGGAATTTGAGTGAGTGTTAGCCATCTGAGTGAGGGGAGGGGAGGAACTACATGTTATTGACAGAGGGGATAACCATGTACAAAGGTCAGGCAATGGAAGAGAACATGGTGTGGCCATAACAAGAAACAGTACTGATACATGCTACCACATGCAGGACCCTGAAGACATTATGTTAAGCGAAAGAAGTCAGACACAAAAGGCCACATATTGTATGACTCCACTTACATGAAAAGTCCAGAATATGTAAATCCATGGAGACAAACAGTATATTGATTAGTGGTTACCTAAAGTTGGGGTAGAGGAGTAAGGGCTTGAGAGTGGGGGGTGATGGCCCAGAGGTGTGGGACTTCTTTTTGGAATGATGAAAATGTGCTAAAATTGAGTGTAGTCATGGATGCACAATTCTGTGACTCTACCAGAAGTCACTGAATTGTACACTTAAAAAAAGAGAGAATGTGTTGTGCTATAGAAACTAAAAGACATATAATGTGGCTAGAGGATAGAGAAGGGAAGAAATGGCAAACAGAAGGTTGAAGAGGTAATACTACTAACATAATAAAGCTAACATTTATAAAGCACTATTTAAATACTATGCATATATTAACGAAATATTCAAAACAACCCTAGAAGGTAGGTACTGCCTTCATTTTACAGATGAGAAAACTAAGACACAGGGAGGTTAGCATAGCTACTAAAAATGGTAAAACTGAGATATGAACCCAGCCAGTCTTGCTCCCAGTGTAACCATTACACTTTACTGTGAAAGCAAGATTTGACCATGAAGGGTCTTGGAAACCATGTTGAGAGTTTAATTTTTTATTGAGGTCTTTCTGAAGTGTTTTAGGCAGAGGAAATAAGATCAAATCTATGTTGGAAAAGATCAACTGCATTTTTATTGCAATGTGACTAAATGGTAGCACGGTCAAGAGGCAGTGATCTTACTAGACAGTTATGTAAAAAATTGTTCGGAACTTTTGGGCCTGAAGTAAGAATGGCAGAAGCAATGGAGACAAAGAGAAATAGATGGACTTCAGAAATATTTAGGAGAATTAATTGGTAGGATTTGATTGAATGTGGAAAGGGAGAGAGAAGGAGTTAAAGTGGACTCCAAGGATTTTCACTTGGGCAGCTGAGTTGATGGTGATGCTGTTTTCTTAGATCATGTAAAGAGGATAAATTCATATTTGGACCTGTTTAGTATAAGTTCGAGTCCAAATGTCGAGTAGAAAGTTGGATATTAAGGTTCAAAAACCAAGAGGACAGACAACACTACAAATACAGATTTGGGGAATTATCAGCCTATCGATATTTGAAGCCATGGTAGAATGTGAGAGTGCTCAGGATGATGTGTCAAGTGGGAAGAGAAGAGAGCCTAGGATGCAGCCTTAATATACACCACTATTTAATGACTGACAAATATGAGGAGACTGAGCTGGTGGAACCAGAGAGGTGGTCCCAAATCCAAGAGACTATGGTATTGTTCAAGCCAAAGGAACAGAATGTTTCAAGAATGTGGAAGGGTCAGCTGTGTCAGATACATCTGAGAGATAATGACAGAAAAGTGCCCATTGGGTTTTGCAATAAGAAGTCCATTGGTGAGTGCAATTTTAGTGGAGTGTGGGGAGAGAAAGACTGATTATAGTTATCGAGAGTGATTCTTAAGAAGCTTGCTTTTTCCTTTTTTCACAGATCCTGCTAGCTGATTTTTCTACTTGAATTCCTTTCTGCCTAAGCCAGTCCCTCCAGCGCTTTACCCCACCCTAATTTTGGTAGCTCCTAACGGACACTCAGGCTCATTTTGTTTTAAGGGTTTTACTGGTGATAACTAAGCAGAAACAGGCAGAAGATTTCAGAGAAAATCGGGAGAAGTGAGTTAAACCTTTCTTAAATCTGATAACTTTCTTATCATGCTTATTTCCTAGAACAGTATCTTCTAAAATATTTTCTGCAGGTATTATGTGATAAAAGGGTTCTATAATTAAGCATGTTTCTTTACTATCTGACATTTGAGAGGCTTTAATATGCTAATACAGATTGTGAATCTGTATGTATGTAAATTAATCATGCAGTGTTTTTCAAACTTACTTGATCACGAAACCCTTTTTTTGAGAAGCATTTGGGCGATTAATTTTCCTCAAATTTTCCACATTTTGAGAAAGTCTATCAATGTTTATAATTCTGAATACACTTTTCAGGTGGTTCTACTTTTAAAGCCTATTACTCTTCCACTCCTGAGGGTGGAGCTCATGCTCCTTCATCACTTCCTCAAAGTCAACATCCTCTTACTCTTCCCACCACCCACATAAAGCCTGATGAAGGTACGTGCATACAGGATTGGAGAGGATGGAGGATGGAAACCTAGCCAGGAAGCCACTGCAGATATCCAGTGCTTCTTTTATTTATTCATTCATCCATTCATTTAGAGGTGTATTGAGTGCCTAATGTGTGCCAGACATGGTGCATAGTCTTGGGGATATATCAATGAGTTTAAGAGCACCCCCTCCAAAAACATACACCAAACTCCTCCCCCCCCCCAAAAAAACCCACTGCTCTCATGTAGCTTACATTCATTCTAGTGGTGACAGACAGTAAACAAGTAGACAAAAATATAAAGAGTGATTTTAGGCATGAAGAAATGAACTTCTAAAGCCTAGTAAGGTAGAGGAAATAAGAATGGATTAGCTAAGCCTTGGGAGTGGGTTTAGGGAATAGGGAGAGAAATTTCAGTTTAGCAAAACTGAAAGGATGAGGAACCTTGTCCAGAGGTTGGCATCACCATTGCTTTTTTTCCGTATACCTCTCTCCCTCAGAGAAGCTTTTAGGCAGTTATTTCCCTACCTACTTATAAGACTAATTGGATTTCTTCATGTCTGTTGCCTGAGTAAGGATGTCAGGGAAAGCACAGGACATTCTGAAGTACATCAGAGAGGTAATTTTAGAACCCTAACTTGACACAAGTTGAATAGTAATAACTAGTCCTGTGCTTTGCATGTTTCAAAATGCTTTCTCATCCAGTGTATGATTTATTACCTGCATTATATAGAAAAGGGAATTGGGGTTCAGAGGCCGACTTGCCATAGATTGTAGAGCTGTTCAATATTGGGGATGGGACTTGAAATCAAGTCTTTAGCTGGCAGAACATCCACAAATTGGTTACATTATTGCCAGTTTTTCAATTCTCATGCTCATGGACATATCTGAATTATTCTTGTGTGAAGAGGAGAGAGCAGACAGGAGGAGGTTGGGGTAAAGATTAACTCTCCATAGTGAAAAAATGGTCCCTGTTAATGTTTTTGGATTTAATGAAAGAGTTTTCAGGGCAAGGGCCAAGTAGTGATTAGATCTTTTTCCTTCCAAGTAATCCCCATTCAGGATTGCATAAATTGGAATCCTGAGGGGAGGAACTGTGAAGCAACAAGCCCTTTAGTCTCTCTCTCAACTAGTCAGATCCTTTGAATGAGAGAATTTGGTTGGAGTTTGTGTGAAGATTTGAGTTTTTAGCTTAAAGGCAAATGTAGTGAACTTGAAGAAGGCTCAAAGGAGATGATGAAAGGATTAGAGAATTTAACTTGAATTAAAAAGGTTGAAGGAATTGTTCTGTTTGAGATCTGCTTACCTCTCACCTCATCTCTGTCACTTCCTACTTCTCACTTTGTGCTTCGGTGATACTGAAATGCTTATAATATTTCACACCCCTCCTCACCTTTCTATAGAATTTCTTGCCATCATGCCTGTGTATCATGCTGTCCATTCAGCTCTGAACACTCTTTTCTCCACATATCTGTCCTTTACCAAGAGTCAGCACTTACTGAGCTCGTACTTGGTATCTAACACCATGCTAAATATTTTAGACATAGTAGGTCATTTAGTCCTCATAGAAATCTTCTAAGATGAATACTGTTACCTCCATTTTACATACAAGTGAAGGAGGCTCAGAGAAGTATGGTAACTTGCTCAAGGGCACACAGGTAGTAAGAGGGACCAGGATTTTAACCCAGATATTTTGATTCTAGAGCCTGACTTCTTATGTTAATCTTGGTCCTATGAGAAGATACAAGGATTTCATTATGAGAGACATCAGTATGAGAGAAACTGAGGAGGTTGCTGGAGAAGGCTGAGAGAGCCATAAGACTGAGATGTAGATGTGACCCCTAGGAAAAAGCTGGGTAAGAACAACATAGATTGCTAAGTAAAGAAAGATTCAGTAAGACCTTCACTGAGTCCTTAAGCCAAAGTCTGCTGTCAGTGGAGTCCTACACCTCTCCACAATAGGCCTGACCTAATGCCCCTGCTATGCTTAGTCCCTTTACTAGAAGCAATCTTGCACATATTTGATGATTAAATTTAAAACACAGCACCTTGGGCTCTTGCTTATGCTCCTTGTAGTTCAATGGTTTTCAACTAGGATGATTTTGTTCCTCCAGGGAACATTTGGCATCATCTAGAGATATTCTTGATTGTCACAAGTTTGGGAGGAGTGCTCCTGACAATATAAAGAGTAGAGGCCAGGGATGCTGCTCAACATCCTACAGTGCAGAGGATAGCCCTCACAACACAGAATGATCTGGTCCAAAATATTAATAGTGCTGAGGTTGAAAAACACTACTCTAGTTGGAGGCTTCAAGGTACATTGTCATGGCCACTGCAGTTCTCCACCTCTCCATCATGTGATCTCTACCAGTGTGCTTTCTCTGCCTTCCCCCTGACACTCACTTAATGAGGTACCCCTCCTTTCTTGCTCTCATAACACTCTGCATACACTCACTATTGTGCTTATCAAATTGTATTCATATTGCATATTTACTTAACTGTCTCCCTCTATGGACTGTGAGAAACTTGAAGGCAGGAGCTCTGTCTTTCTTTTGTTTGTATCCCTTTTACCCATCTAGTATCTGGCACCTAGTAAATGTTTATTAAATGAATGAAGGTGAGAGAAGGCTCTGAAGCAGTTTAATAGCAAATGTTCAATATATGACAGACTGTCACATAGCTCCTCTTCAGAACCCATCTACCCTAGTGGCTCCCATAACTCTCTGCTTGATGTTCTTCATTATAGCAAATTCCACTCTGAACATTTTCACTTGACTGTCCCATAGTAGCTCAAAATCAATGTCAGTAATAAAATATATGGTCTCCCCCAAACCAGATTTTCTCCTTATGTTCCCTTTATCTGTGAGTGGACCTATTGTTTAACCTATTATTGAAACTCCAAACTTGTGAGTCACATCATTTTCCTCATTCCCCCAATATCCCTAAATCACTAAATCCTAAAGTTTTGACTTTTCTTAATATCTCTCAAGTCTTCCTCATTCATTCCATTCCCACTGCCATTGCCTTAGCACTGGCTCTCATCACCTCCCTTCTGGATGATTGCAAGAGTCTCCCAACTCATCACTCTGCTTCCAGTCTTGCCACACATCCCCTTCAAATTTACACTCAGCTTTGCTGCCAGAGTGATAGTTTTAACACACATCTAAGCATATTAGCCTCTTGCTTGAAATCCTTCAAGGACTTCTTGTGATATTCAGGATAAAGTCCAAACTTCTTATCACAGAGCACATAACTTTCATGACCTGGACCCCCGCCTGACTTCCCAACCTCATCTCTTATCACTTCCTTACACATACCTTTGGCCTGAAGTGTTTCTCAACTGGAGGTGATTTTCTCCTCTAGGGAACATCTGGCAATGTCTAAAGACATTTTTCGTCGTCACTACTCAGGAAAGTAAGGTGTTGTTAGCATCTACTGGGTAGAATTCAGAGATATTGTGCTAAACATTCTGCAATGCACAGGACGGCCTCTCACAATGAAAAATTGTCCAGTCCAAAATGACAATAGTAATTGTGTCAACTACCTATAGTTCCTTAGAAGCATCATGCTGGTTTCACCTGTCTGTGTCTAAAACATGCCTGGAATTCCTTTCTCTCCTCTTTTCATCTGGTTAACTTCCACTTGCCCTTACAAAACTCAGTTTAATTCTCACCTCTTCTGGGAAGACTTTTCTGCCTTTCCAGTGTTAATCAGATGTCCTTCTTTTGTCCATGACCCTCAGTGCCTCCCCTCTCATAGCACTTATTAGATAGCATTGTAATTATTTTATTGTCTGTTCCCCAGAGAGACTGAACTCCTTGACAACAGGGAACACAGTTTATTCACATTTGTATCCCCTGTACATGGTACATGCTTCAATAAATGTTTGAATACGTGAATGAATGACCACATGATCCAAATGAATGACTGTTCAGATCCAAAAAAGAATAGCAGTTGTTGCTCATCATCATCCTCACCACTGGTCTTTCTTTATGGATATGCCTAAAACATTTACTGTGATATTGGGCCAGTCCATTGTTTAGATGTTTATCTAGTTAAGATTCTTTCATTCATCCATCAATATTTTATTGGTTACTTACTATGTGCCAGACCCTGAGCTAGACACTGAGGACTCAGCACTGAATAAGACAGACACTTTTAAGTTTCCTCAAAAGACTTACAAATCCACTAGTTTATACACGTTTGACTAAAATCTAGTTAGTCTAAGTAGACCACTTTGGGAACTCAGTTAAGGGTCTAGAAGCAAAATCTATTAAAAAGTTAGAACACTTCTTAGTCTGGTTTGGTTTGTTTGTAGTAAATTGACCACCCTGCAAATCCTAGACATAACAGGCATGCCCTTCCTTTGAGCAATACACAGAGTATAAATGCAGCTAAACATGCTCTATTTCAGGTCCTGACTCTCCTGCCATAGGGAAAACTCTATCTGCAAGGAAAAAAAAAAGATTTCTGATCTGAGTAGGCTGCAAAATAAGTGAAGACCACTCACTTCCTTAACTGACTCTGTATAAAGAAAATGAAAGCTCATTACCCACCTTGTCAGTTGTCTCATGCCTCTGGAGCTGGGGCAGTGATTGAATGATGAAAAGCTCACTAGTGCAGAAACAGTTAACATTAACTTTGGCATTGTGTGTCATATGAGGTTTGTGCCTGTTATCTCTTCCCTAAGATTCTCTCAAACTCAACTACAACACTAAGAGATCCAAATACGAAGGGGTAAATCTCTACATTTTCTTAAAGTGGGTCTAATGATATTCATCTGGCTGATTTGAATAACTTTGTACTGAACTAATGCTAGGAAAAGACTTATTTTTACTTCAGTTGGAAAACTTCTATGGGAAAGGTAAAGTGTTAAACTCCAGTATGTGAGAGAATGGGAGAAACAGCATCATCCAGATGCCCAGAGAAATTTCCAACCTTGGGGACAGCAGAGGAATTTCTTGTTTCATTCAATTGCTCAATTAAATGTTTATTGAACATCTACTATACATTAAGCACTGTTGTGGATTGTAGAGACACAGAAATAAGGGGTGGGGAACAAACAAAAATCCCCAACCTGATGGAGATTACATACTATTGGGTAAATATTTGATGAACAATGGTAAGCTGTTCTGCGTGTGTGCAGGAATGCCTACTGGGCTTATGGTCAGCCTCCCAGACACTCCCCCTCACCATCTGCCAGGAGGTCTGGCAAGTAGAGATGTTGGGTTCCTTTGCAGATTCTGTAACTTTGGGGGAACTGTACTAGATGGATATATCAAATCATTGATAAAACTGTCTTGACCCTTAGGTGCAATCTGAGTTTCTTCCTAAACATCTACCTTGCCTTTAATGACTTTAAGGCTTTAAATGGAATCATTCTAGCTCTCAGGATCCATAATAATCTCTTCTGTTTGCATGTTCAAATCTTGAGTGTGCCCCTTGGGTATTTGGAGAGCATTTAGCACACTCAGCAGCCTCTGCAACAGAAGCCAAAGTGGCAGCGGGAGTGCATTCCATAAAAGCAGCTCTCTTCCTAGAGCCCATAATTAGAATGTGTTAACTACATCCTCTTTGCATCTGGTACACAGCAATTCAAGGGTGACAGAGGCAGAATGGAAATGGGACCCATAAAAATGTTCTGCTATCTATAAAAGTAATAAGTTGGTCTTTATTCTCATTTGTCCACTGGAAGTCAGTTTTTTTTTCTTTCCTGCTGGAGATTAGAGATTGGACGAAGCCACACTATTCTCAGAGTGAGATGTTCTATGTAAAACACCACAGTTCCTGGCACATCACAAGAGTTTAAAAAATGACAGCTATCGTCGTCGTTGTCATCATCATCATCATCATCATCATCATCATCATATTAGCACATCGCTATCTTACAGAGATTGAAGTACAGTAAGAAAACACATTGGAATGAGAAGAGGTTTGTGATCTGGTTTTGTCACTAAACAGTCATTGAGGCTTTGGGAAACTCATTTAATATTAAGATGGGGAAGATTGGCATGGCACAATACAAAGTAGAGTCTTTGACAGTATAGAATATGGAGGAAGTAGAAGGAAACATAAGTGGAGCAGATTGGGGCTAGGGAGGTAGTAACTCAGTTGTATAGTGTTAATGGATATCCAGATTTGCTCTCCACTCTGCTCTGTGCCATCGGAGGCTGACCCATATGGACTGCATTAATGGGCTCCCTCCTGACTTCTCATTGTGTTTGGCACCAAGTGGATACTAGAGAGTGGGAGGAGAATGAAGTTGAAGTATTTATTCCCCAGGGTTTCTCTTGAGTACTGGCAGTGGCTGCTTCCCTCTACTGAAGGCCGTCAGCTCTTATAAAGCCACAAACTTCATAATGTTCTTGTTCTGGATCTTTAGCCCCTCAGGGGTTCTACTCCAACCCTTATGAGGTTCCTACACTCCACCCACACCTTCGTAAATAGCCTTTTTGTGAAATTCTCCAAGGACTACTCAGTTTGAGTGTGCCCAGAACTTAAATGATAAACCTGGGTGATTCTTGTACTATATCCCATACCCAGATTGATGTCAGCATACGGCAGCATAAGACATCCTTCCTTTTTGTCCCTCAAGCCCCTAGCACAGTGCTTGGCACAGGTAGGCACCCAGTAAAGATTAGTTAAATTAATAAATTAATGAACTTTGGTGAGGATAGCTGGGTGATTCAAAGGAAATAGGTAATTCAGGTATAACTCTGGTCATCAAGAGTTCAAGGAAGGCCAGTCTAGTGAATGGAGCAGCTTTAGGACATGTGGGTAGGATTTAGGGAGAACAGGATTCAGCTCTCAGAAGAAGGCTGACAGAAATTGAATAAAAATAGTATCTAAGACCCTAGTCACTGACTGAGGTTCAAGACAGGGCCAAAATATATGTATTTAAAAGCAGTTAAAGCATTATTGCAGAGTTAGACTTAATCATTGGGGTTTTGAAGGGAGAGAGTGTCCTGACTGGTCGACATAAGGTCTGGGATCTATTGAGCAGGAGGGAAGGAGTCTAATTCACTAAGCTGACATAGTTTGAGGACTTAACTATTCATTCATATAAGGTATTCATTGAGCTACTTGTTCTAATTTTGACACTCACCAAACAATCTTCAGGACTTGACTCAGTTTCCATCATCTTTCTTCTTGGGGAGAGAATGTACAAAGTAGCCAATAGTTCTATTTTTCAGTATAAAATAATGAGTGACTGTGTGTATAGGGATTAAGAACATGGACACTAGAATCGAACAGACTTTTATAAGAATCCTAACTTGATCAGTTTGGACAAGTCATAACCTTTCTGAGTCTCTGTTTATTTTTAAAATGAAGTGGTGCTAGTACTTTTCTCATAGTGCTGCTATGAGTATTAAATGAGATAATTAATGTAAAGCACTTAGAACATTTCTAGGCATACAATTAATATAGTAAATTGATTTAGCTTATATATATATATTAGTATTTATCTTTCTGGTTTATCATAGGTTAATCTCTTGGGTTCTGATTAGCCCTAAAACAACACATAAAACTAAGTTTCTGAACCTGTAAGACCGAGGAGCCCCATGACCTATGGCCACATCTTTATGATGTCACCGCAGCCCTTCCCTGTCATATTTCTATGCCAATCACTAGCATTGGCCAGAGAACAGTTATTTATCTTTTAGGCTTCCCTGGATTTTGATCTGTGCTTCTGTAATACTGTTTATCACTTTTTACTTCTGTTTCCCCTTACAGTGAGCTATACGAAAGCAGGGACAGACACGACATAAATACTTGTTGAAAATGTTTAAAAATAAAATGTCATTTGCACACATTCTCTTAGGACCTTAGCCTCTTCTGAAAAATAAGTTGGGTACTTCATTCAGGACATTAGGGTACCAGCTTCTCTCCTCTTGTTCCAAACCCTATTTCTTCCATTCCTAGACACCTGCTCCTTGTTCTCAACAAGTGTTGGAAAGCAAATATGGCAGAAATACATACCATTCAAGCAGTGCCTACACGGCAGGGAGCCCATAAAAGGAAAAGGCCCCTCTAAACTAGAGATCTGTTTATTTTGCAATTAACAAAAGGTCAGGAAGCCTGGCATAGAATCCAAGTGTTACTCTGCTATGTTAGCAAGAATTGTGAGGTTTGAAAGTTATTGCTGGGGATTTGGAATTTTTATTATGAATTCCAGGAAGCCAAAGGTTTCTGGGTGATATGTGAATCACAACAAAATATTCTGCCAACCTTTCACCCAAAGTTAGCTCCTTTTCAGTGATATAACAAGGTCAATAGGTCATGGGAGCTCTGCTGGGTTACCTTAAAATGACCCCTTTTGAGGATGTAACAGATTATTAATCAGGAGCCATATCAAGGAGCTATGGCTAGGGAGGAGCAAGCTTTCAACTTTTGATTTAGGAGCTGGGAATTTACAGTTCTCTTTCTTCTGTGTGGCCTTAAGTTGACTTGACATAACTTTAACAGGAACATTTGTTTAGCTGTGCTCTTTTCACCACAGGGAATTATGGGATATCATCCAATCAAAAAACATATTGAACACCAACTATGTACCAGGTGCCAAGCTAGAGTAACAGAGACACACAAAAGAATAAGACCTTGTCCTAAAAGCATTTGAAGTCCACTGGGGAAACAGACATGCAATAAGTTGTTAAAGGTGACATTATGGAATATGTACAAGACAATAGTGAGACCAAAAGGAAAGAGTAGCCCACTGTAGCCAGAGAAGGAGTGAGGGACAGGAAAGAAAGAGGAGGTGGTGTATTTCAATTGTGTGATTGCAAAGCATCTTTCAAATAAGAAAAGTGCCTCCCAAAAATTCACTCCCATCTGTTTTGGCCACCACATTATTGATCCTGCATTTAGTTACTTTAGTCCTCTTCTATTGGCTTGCATCTACTTGGACTTGAAAATTGGTTTTGAAGTCCTAATTGTAAGAATGTGAATCTCAAATTTGTTGACTTTGCCTTTGAGCTTTTGCTCTTCTATCCTTCAGTTAATGCATATATTTGGTTGCTTAACGATGGAGTATTTCTGCACTATGTGTCATCTTAGACCAGAAACTTCTTGGAGGAGGAATCCTGTTGTTGTTATAAGCTACCTGCCTCATATGCATTTAGAGCTTATTTCATAAGGTGCATGCTAGGAGGTGAGGCATAATAAAGTGTTTGAGCTACAAAGCCCAGTTCAGAACACCTTCCTCTGAGCACCGGACTGCCTCAAACCTTCAGTCACATTTCTTGCCAGCTGCTAGCCAGGGAAGCTTGATATCACAACAGTCTTGACTCCTTTGCTTTTGATGAGAATCTGAACCAGTGCAGTGTCTTTGTTCCTTTTTTTATTTCTGTGGCTCTCAAAATGGTTTCTCAACAGCAAGTCAGAGTTCCTGTGATATTAAAAGCAAACACAACTATCAACTGACATTTATATAGGTAGCCAAAGACCTGTTTTAAAGCTTTTGAACCCAGCTCAAGGTCTTCTTGGGAAACTCCAACTACTGCTTATACACCCTTACTGTGATGGGCTTCCACAGGCTTTAGAGCTGAAGTGCTCTTTATTTGATTAGAAAAACTAAATTCTCATTTAAATATTCTCTTTCCACATATCCCTTAAATAACTTGTGGTTAACTTTTTTTTTTGAGCATGTGGTTTGTGCCTGATGATCTTGGAAAACATTATTCAAAAATAGCACATCACAGGCATCATTGCAATCCAAAGGGATGTTTCAAAGAGAGTGACTAGACAGAGCTGCTTCTAGGATAGTTCTAAGTTATCCCATTGATGAGCATTTGTGCTTCATGTTTATGAATGAACGAAAGCTAATTTAATTTTGCATTAGCTTAATAATGACTTCAAGGAAACCAAAAGAGTCAGTCTTAGAAAAACAAAGCTGTTTGGCAGTAAGTGAAAAAGCCAGCACCCATTCTTATTATAACACAACTTTCTAGAGAACCAAGGTATATAAAAAGTTGGGAGAAATTGTCACTTATTGATCCTAATAGTGAGATGTTGATGTGTTTCAAATAAACAGCAAGATAAATCTCCTCTTTTTCTTTATTATTTGCAAACTATTTAAAAATCTGCCTCAGCAAAATCTCATCTATTTGGACTAATAGTGGTGGGAGCAGGCAGACCAATCTGAATTAGTGACAGGTTGGAATTCTGGAATGTTTTAAAACATGCCCTTGTATTAGCTGAAGTCTATGTGTACAATAACTCAAACTAACTGCTCACAGTGGCTCCCAAGAGAGATGCTAAGAGACTTGCTTTCGTGAATAGATAAGACCCATTTGTTATTAGCAGTTTCCATTGACTCATAAACAATGTGCAGAAGTCCTTAGAAACAGTTTGTTACTTTAAGGAGATGAAAATGCATTTGTGATGTGGTTTAAAGAATCCTGCCCAGTAGATGCTTTCTTCATGGAAAGTGCAAAGAGATGTCTCTCACACACAGTTGGTGACACCTGAGAGGCTGAGGTGTGACTGTACTGGTGGGGTAAGGTAAAAAGGGTTCATCCAACCATCTTTGTTAAGAAATGCATATAATGTAGAGTTGGGAGAAATACCAGCTTCCTCACCCCAGCCTCTGCTGGACTACTTTCCAGCAGCAGGAATGGAAACCACTACCTTTGGAGCCTGGTCAGTGCTAATGTTTGGAAATGGTTGTCCTTTCCTGACCATTACTTGAGAGAAGGACAGCCCCTCTAAGCCTGTCTGAGTGTGGACTTGCCACATCAATGTCTTTTGCCTCCCTAGCCTCCTCCACTTGGGTGTGATAGTGGGAAGTTGACCTTGGTTGCCCACCCATCTCCTTTCCTCCCCCGCTGTTTCGTTTCTCATCCTAGAGCCCCGTAATTAAAGCCAGGAAGCAAACTGTTAACTCAAAACCAGTCTTGTCCCTTACTGAGTTATATGTGTTTAATCATAAAGAATTGCGGAACATCTTAATCTTTCAAGATTCAAAGGAAAGAACTATAATTTTGGAATGTATTGCAAGCAATGGTTTTGATATAGTATTTTGAGAATTAGATTAGGAGCAGCATACAGTCAAATCACACTGTGTGGACAGCCTGCCCTCCTTCCATCCCCAAATGCACTCACCTTTGCTCTGTTAGGTAATGTAAATATCCAGCTGCCTCTCCATATCTGGGCCAAATGTTTGTGTTTGCTTGTCTGTATGGCCTTGACATGCCTGGCCACATCATGAAGGATCTGTATTATGATGTAAAGTCCAGCAATGGATTTGTGTTTGTTAATGTTTATACAATTCTCATACAAAGAGTTTAATAAGTGCTTTTAATGTTTTTTAAATTGGGTAAAATACACATAACATAAAATTTACCATCATAACCATTTTTGAGCGTATAGGTTTATAGTGTTAAGCACATTCATATTGTTGTACAAGAGATCTCCAGAACTTTTTCATTTTGCAAAACCGAAACTCTATACCCATTATACAGTAACTTTCCATTCCTTTCTCCTCCCAGCCTCTGCCAACTAACCATTCTACTTTCTGTCTCTGAGTCTGACTGCTTTAGGTGCCTCATATAAGTGGAATCATACAGTATTTGTCTTTTTGTGATTGGCTTATTTCCCTTAACATAATGTCCTTAAGATTCATTCATGTTATAGGATGTGTCAGAATTTTCTTCCTATTAAACACTGAATAATATTCCATTTGTATGCATATACCACATTTTGTTTATCCATTCATGCATCAATGGACACTTGGGTCATTTCCAACTTTTAGCTATTGTGGAAAATGCTGCTATGAACACTGGCATACAATTATCTGTTCAAGTGTCAGCTTTCAATTCTCTTGAGCATATACCTAAAAGTGAAATTGCTGGATCATATGTTAATTCTATTTTTAATTTTTTGAAGATATTAAGTATTTTTTAATGAGACTGAGTAGGAAGAGAAACATAAACTAGATGCATCATTATATTAGAGTTTCCTATTTCATCATCTATATATTGAGTATTTACCATATGCTCAGTGCTGCATCTGATATAACTTGGGAACTTATGGTTCATTCTCTTCTCTCACTATAATGTAATCTCCATAAAGGTGGGTATTTTTGTCTATTTTGTTCTTTACTGTTAAATGCCCCAAAACTTAGAATAGTGCCTGACATTCATTCATTCATTTCTTCAGCAAACACTTATTGAGTGTCTAGTGTGTACCAGGTACAAAATTATTGTGAGAGTGATTATGAAAGTCAGTGAAGAAATCAATGTTTCCTATCTACCTGGGTAATGGGCAGAGTAGATGGAAGGAGGCAACAGGGTCTTCCCCAATCAACTTTGTGCCCTATCAGGTAAACATTGGTGATCTCTTACTTGCCAAGGGAGACTAGGGTGTTTTTAGGGCTAGGAGAGGGCAGCTCAGCTGGAAATGAAGATCAGTGGAGGCAGGAGCCTTTTCCAAGTGGTATTGGATGGACAGTGACCCATTCACAATACTGAAGCCATATTGAATTAGGAGGAGAGCAGAGAGCAGTACTTGATTATACAAATCAACTGCTTATCTTGGCAGGGCACAATCAACTCTTACCTGATATTTTTTTTCTTCTTTACTTTTGCCTAAATTTGAGTAAGAAGATGAGGATCCGCTATTGCCCAAGCAGTGCTTTCAAATTAGTGGACTCAAGAAACCAACCTAGATGTTACCTGGTACCCAGTCAACTCCACTTAGCTCAACAAGGTGGTATCTACATATTATTTTCAGGGCCATTTGGGATTCACAAAATGGCGTGTTTATTTAACAATGACCATTTAAGTCTCCTCTTTCAAACTAGCATGATAGATACTATTGGAAAAGTTCAGCTGGTCAGGGGCTGAAAATATCTAGGGTTTCTTACAGTTAAGCCTTCAAAGGCATTTTGAAGTCCCATACTGGCTCTAGATTTGTCACATTTCCTCTCCCTTCTGTGAGCCTCAGAGATTTTCCCTTTTCTATCTCTCAACTTTTAGAACCGCTTCCCCTTTTTACTTCCAGGCTGGCCTTGGGTTAGGATATAATCTCTCTGGCTATCCTTTTCTTGCCATCCTCCTAAACAGCATGGAAACCACACAGAATAACAAAGTCACAAATATGTAGAACTGTTATACAAACTCAAGGCATTTCACAAAGTTCTTATAAGCAATGTCCCTACTTCCTTTTCTTGAAGGTACCCAGAAGCCCCAGTGGTCTCCTGCTTTCTTTTATCTTTGGGGGTGGCACTTCTTATTGCTTATAAGCTAAGGCTACACTAATTAGCCTAGTATTCAAGATCCTCTATAAGCAGACTAAGGTTACCACTGCATTATTATCTCCCACTCGTCTTCCAGTCTACATGAACTGTCCTCCCACCAAATGGTCTCCTAATTGTTTCCCCTGAAACTATTTTCATTCTTGTTTCCTGGTCTTTGTTCACATTAATTCCCTGAAGCTCTCTGCTACCCTTTCTTCAGAGCTTGGAGTCTTACCTTTTGTGACCACCCATGCCCTTCCTGCAGAATTGCTCCCTCCTTGGAATTCCAGTAATCCTTCTAGTCTGAGCCACTTCTCTGGATTTAACATGTGAGAGAGTACGTGTGTGTGTGTGTGTGTGTGTCTAAGAGCAGGTTATTCTTTTTATCTCCAGAGTTAACACAGTGCCATGCACTGAGTAGGTACTCAGTAAACATTTATTTTTAATGATGATATGTTCTCGAAGCCTGTTTTTTTTCCTTAGGTACTGTTTACTAACGTGAATGAAGTGCTGCTGAGACTTGCTTATGTTTTAAAAAGATGAAGATGGTGATGACTCAGTGGCAATATCTTTTGGCAGAGAATTCATCTTGAAAATACTTGTACTATCCTAGCAACACATACGTAACAAGGGGAAACAGCTGAAACAGTCTCAAGATAAAACAGGAGAGATATTAGGATTTTTGTAGAAAAGACTTTTCCTCCTTCCTTCTTTCCTTCCTTCCTTCCTTCCTTCCTTCCTTCCTTCCTTCCTTCCTTCCTTCCTTTCTTCCTTCCTTCCTTCCTTCCTTCCTTTCTTCCTTCCTTCCTTCTTTTCTCTTTCTTCATCTCTATCTCTCATTTCTTTTTATTGCCAAGGTGATTAAACACTGGAATGAGCTGCAGAGGTAAGTTATTGAGAAAATTTGGAAAGGTGAACAATTTATTCATTCATTCAAAGGAAAACTGGGAGGCAAAGTAAAGGAAGAGGGTAAAAGTTTAAGTATGAGGGATTTGGCATTTATCCATGGAAAACAGAGGAAGGCGGATAAATTTTTTTTTTGTACTTTTTGGTCTCTCAGCTATGTATGGCTTCCCCAGCAGGATGAAGAGCCTTGTGATGGGTGGAGCTCCTTCTTCACTGTGTTGTAGAGCCATCAAGCAGGCCAATAAAAAAAAAACACTGCAGATGTTTTTCTCAGTGAAGAAAGGGTTGGAATAGTTACTAAGTAACAGCTTTTCTGTTAAGGTCTCTATACCTTCAGTCACATAAAGATACAAACAGGCTTACTGACCACTTTAGCTTCCATGTACCTCACCCAAAGAAATGTTGGGGGTGAGAAGGTAGGGAAGGACCTGCTATTACAAAGAAGGAGCATGAAGGGTTAGAAAAAGATAAGCACATGCAAGTGGCATGACAGGAAGTAAAATAATAAAAAGTCATTGAAAGAAAAACAAGAAAATAAAAATTAAAGTGTTAAAGGAACACTCACTACATAGAAAACAAGGTAGGAAGTTTGTGATTAGATTCTTGGAGAAAAGTATAGACAAAGTGATATATATATTGCACAAAAGGCTGATGATCAAATTCAATATAGAATACTTCAGTCCCAGAAACATTTAATCTTGAATTGCTCATTTATATAAAAATTTTGGGTGTCTAAGACTAGGAATCTGTATTTTTAATAAGTGCTTCTGCTGATTCTTAAGATTGGGGAAGCACTATCCTGGAACTTAATAGAAGTGAAAGTGTGAAAACAGCAACAAATGATTTTACTTGAAAGACAATTTATACAAAAGAAAGGAGAAGGGAGATAAAAGATTGACAATTTGATTTAAAGAATAAATAGTTTTTGCCCTGCTTGTTCCCAAAATGATTTAAGGTAGCAAAGTTATAATATTAATAACTAAAGTGCTTACTCTTGACTTGGCACTATGCATGTATTTTCTCACTTAACGTTCACAACAACCCCATGAGATGGGAACTACTATTGCTATCTCCATTTTACAGATGAGGAAACTGAGACTCAGAGAGGTTAAGCTAGTAAAGGGTAGAGCTGGGATCCAGGCCTAAGTATCTTGGTCTCCAGAGCCTCTGCTGCTCTGAACTGTTTCACTAAACTGCTTACAAACATCAAAACAAATCAACCAAAAAGCCTAGAAACAACAACAAAACAGAAATAAGTGAAGAAATTTGTATGAAGAGAAAATTAGGAAAGGAGAACAGATGAAGCTGGAATTGGTTCCTGTTCATTGATTACAAATTTGGCTTTGAGCTTTTCAACAGCCAAAGGAAAAAGGGAACCGGGTCTTGATTCAGAGCATCCATAAGATAAAAGCAAGCCTGCTTTTTAGGAGAAACATAATGATTTCTGGTAGAATTTCCTGAGAGAAATGTCTTTTGTAGGTTCTCAAAAAGAGAAGTGCTTCTATTGAAAGGATTTTTTTTTTCAAAGGAAAAAAGGAAGCTTTACTGTTTATTAGTTTTTTAAACTTGGGAAAGCAAATGTTTAAAAAGAAATAATTTAAATCAAGATTACAATATTATCCCCTTGTAAATATGTTTTCTATTTTACACTTTTTATAATTAAAGAACTATAAGTGAAGTTTTTGTCTTTGGAGATTCTAAAGAAAAGGTTGCCTATTCCTCTGGCTTGGATGCCTAAATGTAAGGACTAGCTGAATGGGGCCCCTTCCAACTCCGGGGCTGTGATTCTATACTTCTGTAGCTGTGCAAACACTTCTACCTGGGGCAGCTTAACCAGTCTTAAACCTAAAGACTCAGCCACAGTGATAGCAATGAATGCTTCCATTGTGAGAATCTTTTTTGATAAAATAAATGTTTAAAAAAACACACACACACAATAAAACAAAACCCCCACAACTTTCAGGATTAAGACACACCCAAGTAAGACATTTGCAGTAACAAAAGTTTCACTTAGTAAATGCTTGTCACTGGGGATGGAGAGTCAGCACTTAGGCACCACTCATTTAACTCTGAGCGTTTGCTGAAGTCCTTTGTGTCTTAGATGTCAAAGAAATCTTTTCTAAGGGAGCCATCAGCACCACCTCAGGGGTGATGTTTTAAGCCTAATGTGAAAAAGAGAGTTTCTCTAAAACTTCTTATATGATTAACACGGTTGAATGCCCTTTATGACAAAGCATGGGGAGTGCAAATAAAATTCTCTTCAGGGGGAGACCTTCCTCCCCTCTTTCTTTCTTAAATCATTTCTTTGCAATGTAGCACAGGGAAAGAATTTTCACATTTTAGGGGGAGAAAAGCTCAGGGAGATACAGCTGTGCAGTTTAAACTGACCCGACTCATTACGAATTGGGTCAAATGGCTCAGAGGAGGCTTTCTTGCTGTATGTAGTGAGACACAAACCCGTAAAAGGAATGAGAGAGAATCAAGTTAACATCATTGTGTACGTTAGGAGATGTGTCATGGGGCAACAGCTAACACAAGCACATTTGCCTTGAGAGTCCATTTGAATCTTTGGCCTTCTGGCTAGCATGGCAAATCCGGGAAAAAGGGATACAGGAGGTTTCTTTAAAAAGGGCATGAAGGGCTTCCCTCTGCAAAGAGGGGTATGGTTATGCTGCTGTCACTGTTGAGTCAAAGGCTTCGTCCTTACAACAGAAGGTGTCACCCTCTGGAGTGCTTGATGGACTGCTACTCTAACAGGTTTTCCCTCTATAAACAGAGTCCAGCCGTTTTGGCCTTATCTACTTGATTCTAAAATAGCTCGTCAATTTAATAGCATTCAGGTTGTTTATGCACACACAAGGCCCTTTGAAAATAATCCTTTTCATGTCGCCAAACAGGCATTTTGAAATCAACTAATTGGATGGTTGTCTGAATTCAACCCGTTGTTTTAAAAATAACCAGTTGTTCCACTGAATTACATTTTTTTACCCCCAAGCCAATTGGTGTGTGTAGACAGAGTTTGAGTCAATCCAGATGGCTGGCTGCATTTTTGACTTGAACTGAGTGGATGTTTTGTGGTCAGATATATACAGCTCTTGATAGCCACTGGGGAAATGGAGGAGAAGGGAAGGAAGGTGTAGGAAAGTTAGGAGAAATTATATCAACAAAAGTTTCCATCTTGAGTGTTGTGGATCCAGACATTTTCTGCAATCAATCCTCCCTCCCTCTCAACACACACACACACACACACACACACACACACACACGCACACGCACACACACACACATGCACACACACACACATAGTTAAGAAAACAGAAATAAAGTAATAACATCCCTCCCAGCTGGCTCTGCTCACGGCTGTGGGTCTTTTCTTTCTTTCTCTCCATGAATTTCTTCACTGCTTGGGTGGCCTGTGGAGGGATTCTGGCAACTCAGCTTCCTCAGTTTAGCTCCCTCTCAGGCTAACTTTTCTTTCCTGTGGGGAGCTGTCCTTTGAGAGACTCAGTGCTCCTCTCAGTCTGTAAAGGCAAGACAGGAAGAAAAGGGCTTCAGTCAGGCCTGCACCCCTCATTCCAAGCCTGAGGCCCGACTCTGCCCTGTGGAACCATTTTTCCTGAGGGAAGCTGTGAATTTCCTGTGAATGCAACCAGTTCACCACACGGAGGCATTTCTACTACTTTTGAGAAATTCTGAGTTTTGTATATCTAGTCTCCATAATTAGCTATCAAATTCTGCTGGCCTGAAGAAGTGCAATTCAGATGGTTTCAAAGGCTACTTCATTCTGACTTATTTCGATTTCTTCATTTACCTTACTGATAACAGGATGAAAGTAGAAAAGAGACAGATTTTCCCTGAAGCACTTTAGGTTTTTCACTTACAACAAAAAAATTTCTCCAAACACTTAAAATCAAACTGCAGGATGATTTCCAAAATCTCTTCTTTTTTCACATATTCAGAGTGAATATGATATAAATTCACTTTCTACTGCTGACATTGTAACTTTTCTATATTGTGCAAAAGTAATTGTTTTCAATGAAGAGAAGAACATATTCTGAAATCTGGCTCTGTCCATATTGTCCCTAACTTTTCTCTCTCATCTAGTAAATCCCAAATTGGCATGTTTTTCATAACATGTCATTTTTCACTTTCATTTGAAAGAGTCTAGCTCTTTAAGGTGAGTATCAATTCCCCTGAGCCTTTCAAAGACATCTGGATAACATTCAAAAGTTTTTGCCTGTGACATTTAGGTTTTAAAACACTGCCACATGGCTTGTGGGATTTTTTTTTAGAATTAGAGGTATATGACTTGGATTATGGTCCTGTCTTCATTGCTGACCTGCTCTGTGACCTTGGGATGATCACTTTACATCTCAGAATCCCAGAGGTTTTACTCATCAACATGATGGGGATAATAATACTTGCATGCCTAATCTATCCCATAGGGCTACTGGGAAGAACAAGCACATTAATGATATTATAAGTTCTTTTTGCAGCAAAATTAAAGTGAAAAAGAGAGATCTCCCTGGGTTTCAGACTCATGGCTGCTTCAGGTGTGAATACAATTGCTCATAGAAAGATACTCTGCTGATCTTCTCATCTTAGAGTCAAGAACTAAGCCAGATCTGTGAAAATATGCAAAAGGACAGTAGGCAAATCCATCTTTCATTCTTTGTTTTTTCTCTTTAACTATCTCAGGCTTTCCCATCCTTGAATAGTGTAGGGGCATCTGATAAACCCCAGATGGTTTAGAAGAACACAGAATTCTGTTTTATATTATCATCTTGTCTAGCTGCTTGCATGTGATTAAATGACCTTTTTGCCATTGGAGCAGTTACACTGAGAAAGATGAACTTTCACTTCCATATGTGGGATAAATGTTTTCCTTCCACATATAGTCTATCAGCCAAGAGACTGGAATTGTTCTCAGTTGTCAAGAAAGCATTGGCCTTTTTTATCTGAAGAAGAGTCAATTCATTGCTTAGCAGCAAGCAGAAAAAAGGAAAAGTAAATACAGCTTGATATTCCCATATAGCAGTAAATTTAAAATGGTATGAGTGTATGTGCATATAACTGTGAAGTTGAACACTGGGCTAGATCTGGCTGCAAGCTCAAGTTTGAAGACTTTTTTTTTCAGAAGTGAATTTGAGCTCCTGTAGTTACATCCAGGAAATACGAGCCATTACTAAGGCTGGGAATTGGGGGTAAGGCCAAAAAAAAAAAAAAAAAAAAAAAAAAAAAAAGGCCTGGAAATTTAATTGTAATTGAGGAGGCCAAATGACAGAGGTTAAGCCCTGGGAAATGGAATGGCAAATCGGTGTCTGAGAATTCCTGGGCCTGTGGCAGTCTCTTGCTGGGCCTTGGCCATCATTGAACACTGCTTAGCTCTCATACCCTCCATATGGACCTATTTTAGGTAGGCCAAAGGAGGACTGAGCTGGAGCCAAGATTGTGAAGTTAAAGGGGGCCCTCTGAGGTCCTATACTCCCTTCAAACATATGAATCCTGTAAAATCTTGATAATCCAGCACTCCCCAAAACTGGCATGGTGACAAACCGGGCAAGGAACTCACAACTAAAAACGCAAGATCTCGGTTATGCCTGGTCATGCTGGTTGTTAAAAACGAACCTGGATAAGGAGCATGAGGGTAAAAATTTTGTCCTCAACACTACATCGCCAGTGCTTAGAATGTAGTGATTGTCCAATAAATGTTGTTAATAAATAAATAAAGAAAGTAATAAAGTAATGGTTATTAAAAACAAACAAATAAAAAAGCTGATTTTGATGGCCTTTAAAAGAAATAGCCAAAGAAGAAGTTTATAGGTTATTGTGAACACCTACAGTGTGCCAGGCACTTTGCCTATATTATCTCTAGTCCTCTCAAAGACCTTGCAAGGTTATAATTTTTCTAGCATACAGAGAAGCTAAAAGAATATCACAGTGGACACCAGTATTCTGGTTACCTGTATTCTACAGTTAGCATTGTACTATATTTGTATTATCTATCCATCCACTAATGAACTAAGGTTAAGTTTTTAATCCTCATTTTGTAAGTCAAGGCTCAGCCATGTAAAGCAGTTTCCCAAGGTCACCCAGCTTGTAATTAACAGCTGGAATTTGGACTTGGGACTCTCTGACTCCGGAAACTATGCCCACCACACTGTGTGGACTCTGGTAATCAACCATGTTGCAACATGAGTTAAAGCAAGTAAACTGGAGAGTGGGTTGAAATCGACTGGGGGGTAGAAGTTACTAACACTGAAACCCAAGGAACATCTTAGGAAGGGCTACTTTAGCCTTTGATTCCAGAACTATAATTTGTAAAAGGCAGACTAATGCAGGAGGACAAGGATCTATGCATTCTATATAATATGTTAAAAAGGAAGGGACAAATTATTACAGGGGATTTTTGTTGTTGCTATTTTTAAGAAAGTATGTTTTGTGATGTGTAGTAGGCCCAATGCAGATTCAGCTCAATGTCTCACTGTTTCTGTATATTCATAACACATACAAAAATTGAATATGATATAAACAGATCAAGAATAAATTTGATTAAATTTTATATACTTTGCTTACTAAGGCAGGAAACCATGCAATACATTTCAGAAAGATTTCCACAGAAATGACTGACTGACACAGGTTTTTCAACAGGGAAAAACTTATAATAAACCCTCCTGAAAGTTTACTACCATTATTTCCAAACAATATAATAATCTGCTAGACTCCCATATAGTGAGATTTAGAGAAACATAGTCTCTAACTTTTAGTACTTAATTAAAGCCTCAGTTATTTAAAAATTTTAATGACTTAATTCTAAAAATCTCTGATTTAGATTTCTGGAGATATAGAAAATATGATAGAACTATGTTTATATCTTCACTCTTGCAATAGTGCTTATAATAAGCCTTACTGTGCTGCTCATTAGGAAAAAAATTAGATTTTAAATATTGTACACAGTACTCAGATTAAGAAGAGCACTCTTGAACCAACAGATATTTGTTGAGAATCTCCTATGGAGCCATTGATGGGGTCTGTGTTGTGAGGGATGCGTTCAGTCATTCATTCAACAAATATATATTGGGGGTCTGCTATGTTCTAGGCACTATTCTAGTTGCATTGTACAGGAGTATAAGATATCTTCCTTCAAGGGGTTCACAGTCACAGAAACAGACTATCAGAGGTAGAAGGAAACTTAGAGATCATGTTGTCCAACATCCTGAATTTATAGCTAAGGTGGCTATGTTCATTTACAACAGAAAACATGATATAAATTAAGGGGCAAAAAATTGATAAAATAAAATACAAAGGCTTTGGAGTTCAACCTGTTTTGTAATTTATACCAAAATCTACTGAGATGCAAAATCTCGTGTAAACCACACTTTCACTCTCCTGAGTATTGCTTGAATAAAAGTGAGCTGAAGAAGAAAAGTGTCCTATGGGATAATTTTTATAGGAGTGGTCTTTTAGTTAGGAATTTATCTTTAACTGGGCTGTTATCGGAAAGTTCTTAACTATTGTGATTTTAATAAAAACTCTCTATAAGTAAGGAATGTGAAAATTTATTTTTGTAAAGAAAAGCATCTCAGGGCTTTATTTGAGAAACATTTACTAAGTGACTACCATGGCCAAGACACTGTGCACATACCAGTGAAATGCTTCTCAAACTGTCTGTAGTGAAGGATAAATTTATTTTATATTATTTTTATTTTCTATCTGACATATACAAACAAAATACTTAGGAAAAATACAATAAAAATGAATGATCAGAAAAAAATTTAAAATACAAGATATAAGTTTGTTTTTAAATAGTTATTAGATCGAACGGTGGGGCCAACTTGTCATGTGCTTACATGGGGAAGCAACATCAAATTGTGATAAAAGTTTCTAAATGCTTACTCTCCATTTTGTCACAGACTGGTAGCAAACAGTGCATGGACTAGCACAGGTACATCAACTGCACTTTGAGTAGTACTGTACTAGAGGAAGTACAGAGAAGAATAATATGAACTCCTGCTCATCTAAAGCTCACAAGTCATGGTGGAGAGAAAAACAAAAACATACATTTGCTGCCCCATGTGGCAAGTGTAGTGGTCACCACGGGTGTTAGTACAGCAGGTATAGTGGACTCTGGGCCTGGTTGGTAGGGTATGGAATGGTCTGGTACTGCTCTCTCTTTCCTGTGGCTGCAGGTCCCAAACCATACTGCATCTTAAGAACACAGTTCCTGTGTAAAGTGCAGCATAGGAGATATAGTCAATAATATTGTAATAACCATGTATGGTGTCAGATGAATACTAGACTTATTAGGTGATCACTTTGTAAAGTATATAAATGTCTAATCACTATGTTGTACAGCTGAAACTAATATAATATGGCATGCCAACTGTAATTAAATAAACAAAGAAAAAAGAACACAGTTTCTAATGAATAGCCTTTATGATAACTCTAGAGTTAGGGACAGGAGTGTGAATGGTCTTTTCTTCTGAAAATGCTTTTGAAATTCCCAAGACTTAAGATCATGGATGGGGATTGGGAGGTGAGGTGGGAGAGGTCCTTGAAAGTATGAGTTGCTTTCTGTGGTGGTAGCTGTCTATTTCCTCCTATAAGTTGCTGGGAATTCAGGGAGCTCTAGGGATGGGAAAGGGCCTTGATGACTTGAGGGATCAACTGTTAGAGATCAACTGTTGACCTATTGGGGACCCAGACTCCAGAGCACAAAAATCCATGAAAAACAGTAAAATTACTTATAGTTTCTACACATCATACATCAAAATAAATATATTGCAATACTTGAGCCACTGTGTTTTTTTGGTTCACCATAATTCAAAGCAAAACAAAGTATGCGTGAATTGCCATGTGGCACATAAAGCATCAGGCATCACCAGCCTTTAAATTTAAAGCTACCATACTCTTAATAACCAAACTACAAACCTCTTAAATTTCTATAGAAAACCAAATATCCTATGCAAGAGACACAAAATGTTAGGTGTACATAGAGTGTATTTGCCCAGTCAAAAAAAATTCAGTGGACTAGGGGTACTAAAAATGTTAGGAATCTAGATCAATATCTCTTATACATATGAAGACAGAATAGAATATTTTTTTATTTGTAGTAATTAACATGCTGCCACAAATAAAAGTTTCAATCTTTTTTCCAAGTCTTAGAGTCTAGTTTACAAGAACTTCACTATATTTTGTGGATTTAGTGAAGGCAAAGCATAGTCCCTGGTCTGAGGAGAGGCTATCCATCCATAACTCATAATGCAAGCATCTCAGCCGGGCCTATTAATTTTCCATACACATGGAGCCAAATTCTGCCTGGGATTATTATGCAATTTTCAAAATGACTTTAAGTCTTTCAACTTACAAAGTTACCATTTACATTGCACTGGCCTGCTGGCTGGGATGAATGAATGAACACTCTTTCTCAAAGGACCATAATTCATTCTCTGATCATAGCTTATACATTTAGGAGAATTGGGATCAGTGTGCCTGGCGCCTCCCCTCCCCTCTGCCCCACAAAGGAGTCATACACTGCAAGAGAAGGGGAGACAAAGTGGCTGTGTGCCATAAAGTGCAGAGAGGTATGGCTAGGGAGGTGTTGACTGGGAGCTGCACCAGTCTAACATATAAGCAACAGTCTACATGATGTGATTTCAGGTGCACCAAAAAGGCCTCATTGCCCCTCAATTTAAACACTCCCTTCCCACTGGCAAATGCCTGGAATTCCACAGTTTTTAGAGCTCTGTTCCTTTGGTTTAAAGCTTTGATCACTGTTAAAATATTCGTATCCCTGGGTGGGCAGCCCCATTATATCCTATCAACTATATATATGTGTGTGTGCGTGTGTGTGTGTGTGCGTGTGCGTGCGTGCGTGTGTGTGTGTGTGTATATACATGCTGTTTTAAAGTTTCTTCTCTGAAAGCAGATTTTGAGGGTGGGGTGAAGGGGAGAAGATACTGTGTACTTGAGGGGGATGGGGAGAGGAGAGCATCACCTAGGGGCAAGGGAACTGGGCCCAAGATAAACCATGTGTGCGTGTGTGGCCACATGCATGGCTATGTATGAGCCCCTCCTAGGGCAGCAGATGTTGAACACCCTTTCTTAATCCTCTCCCAGAAACCTTGATTTATGCTGCTTTTGGAGCCGTGGAACCAGACTCTCCTCCCAGCTACAGCAAGATAATAGCTGCTGGCTACAGCTGGGAATTCTTGAATTCTTTTAAACTGGAGACTAGAAATGAAAGGTGAAGAAAAGTTCTTCTGGGCCTGCTGCACTAGGTAGCCTTCCTCTGAGGTCCAAAGAGGAAAATGAGGTCCAATGGTGTTATCTAAATGTTTCCAACTGGGCCTGAAAGCACAGAACCATGAATTGTAGAAAGTGCACACTGGCTCAATCAGCATGTCCTTTTGTGTTTCTAGACTGATTGTTTCTCTTTGTCTCTAGCTGAAGAGTAAGGATGAGTCATTAGCTTGACTTCTAACATGAAGAAGGGAGCCTTAAAAAGTAAGATGGTTGTTGTGAAGAAGAAAAAGAAAACCCAGTCTTAATTCATAGTCACCATGTCTGGGCAGTATACGTATATAATGTAACAGATTTTATACTTAAGTAAAGGAACTAAATTTTTGTCAGCAAAATTACATGTCATTGGAGAGACAGAGTGGACAGCTGTCCATGGTGTCCCTGTGAGCTTTCTTGAGCAAAAAGCCCATTCCTCAGTGCCTTTTCCAGCACTGAAATTCCACCCTCAAAGTCATTGTTTGAAGGCTGGAATGCTAGAAAGTCTTTGAGAGTCACTTATAAAAAATGGAACCACTCCTTAAGGTTAGCAAGTTTTATTAACTCTTACCTTAAGTAGGATCAAAACCTTCCAGTAGCTTGGAGGGGCAGCAGAAGCTTTAAGGACAAAGAAATATTTCACAAAACCTTAGGATCAGTTTGCCTATGACCTAGCTTAAATTTTAGTAATGCACATTCCACTCTGCAAGTTTTGCTATGTCCTCATATTCTCAATACCATTTAATATTTTTCTTTAAGACAGCTCATATTTTTATTGAAATAAATTTGTTGCAGCACTATCTACTTAGCTTTGTCCTAATGAAATCATGGGTAGGATGCACTATATATATATGTATTTTCTAATCCACATTAAAATAAATATTTATTAAAATAAAACCCCAAAACTTCACTGGCCCACATACCACCAGGGATTCACACACTTCACTTTGGGAAGCACTGATCTGGCTCATACAGAATGTTAAAAGTATATATTAAAAATAAGTCACAATCCCTCTTTTCAAGGTATTCAATACCCGGTAGTTGAAAACAACTGTTGCCTTTGTAGTTAGTTGCATGAGCTCTGGAAGATCATGAATTTATGGGAGGTCATGTCTTCCTCTGCAGGGTCATGAAATTCAATCAATGCTTGCCTTCCAATCTGCCCTTTGGTCACAGGGCTCCACAGGTGGAACATATCAAACTCACCAGCCAAATTATGACTCTTAATTGGTGTTTCTTTTAAAGTGGATATGTCATTTGTCAAATGTTCAATGCAGGAGCAGGCCTAGCCTCAGGCAAAATTATGAAGTAGAAGAATGCCAGATACATAGGGGGCACTCAAATGTTTGTTGAAAAAAAAGGAATGAATGAGCCCTAGTCCTTGACTCTTTCTCTCCCATCCCCCACATCCACTAGGTTATTATGCCCTTTTAATTCTAGGTACTAAATATCTCTGGCAGCTTTTTCCCCTTCCAAATCTCCTCTGCCATGGGCCTTTCTCATTTATTGCCTGGATTTTTTTCTCAGCCTCTTAACTGGCTTCCAACCTTCTTCCTTCTTCAAGCCATTCTCTATAGTATTGCTGGAGAAGTCTTTTCGTAAGGCATATATGATCATGTCACTCCTCTGTGTAAAATTTCCCTAAGTTGTTCTCCAGGCTCCCTTATATGGCTTCAAGACTCTGCATCATCTGGCTCTTGCTTACCTCTGCTGCTTTAGCTTTTCTAATTCCCAAGCCTGAAATCTCCCACCCTCCAACTGGGCCATGCCGGGCTCTTTTCTCTCAGTCTTTGTTCATGCTGCTTCTTTTCCCTTGGTACCCTTCCTCCCATCTTCTTTTTTCACTTCAACTTCGGCTGGACTTTGAAGCCTGAATTTAAGGTATCATCTCTTCTGGAAAGCTTTCTCTGACTCACCCTCTCACCCCCTTAGAACTCTCTGTTTGCCTCTATGTTAGCACTTACCACATGCTGCGTTAACATTTTTCTGTTTGCTTGTCTTTCCCATTAGACTTGTAGTGCTTTGAAGTCAGGTACCATAGGTTAATCTTTGTATCTCCATTGTCTGTCTGTGTCCCACAGTGTCTGGTACATAGTAAGAGTTCAAATATTTGCTATTGAACAAATGAATGAACAAATGAGCTCCTCAGCATCTTTCCCCTTCCCTTTGCCTCTCTTTCTCAGCTCACAAGTTCTGGCAAACCACCTCTCCCCTGGCCTAGCACTTCCCAGAGAATTCCTGGTGTGGAGGCTCTCCCTTTTCTTTACCTATCAAAACCTACTCTCACTTAGATCAGAAACAAGACAATCAGATGATAAACTAATTCACACTGATGTGTTAAATCATTTTTTTATATAAATACTGAGTCCCTACTATGTGCTAGGGTATGTGTACAGGAATCGCATGAAAGAATACAGGGGTTAAAGATCCCTACTTATGAGTATATAGGTAATGTCTAAATGAATTCCTCTTATGAGGAATTATTTCAATACTTTTCAGACGAGATCGGGCGCATTCAGGGTGGTATGGTAGTAGACGTTCTCTGTTTTCCAAAGAACTGTATTTCTAATGGTGAAATTTAAGCCGGAGATGTGGGGATTTGGGGGGTAGGAGATCTTTCCAACAGCCTTCTGCTCTACGTATGAAACATGCTAGCTCTAGCTCAGTAAATTTGCTGTGTAAATGATTTTCTAATGAGTTAGGCTGGCTTTACGCCCTAGGTTATTTTGTTGTCACCAGTTATGCTTTGCTTCGTGAAGGATCACCAGGGCTATCTTGCAGGAGACAGATTCTTTTAACACCCTGGAATCAGGTGCTTTTTCCTTTGTGTGGTTTTATTGAATCAAACCTAGTAAGCTCCATGGGCTTTCAGACTTTTTAGGCACACATTCAAAAATGAGGCAGGCTATGAACCCTGCAGTTACTCCTGATTGTGACTATGTGTGGGTCGGGTTTGCGAATCCAGCTGGAGCTGCGACAGGAAACTGTTTCGGGTTCGAGGGAAGCCCGTCCGAGATCAAGAGGAGAAGGTGGGTTTTGTGCGGAGGAGGAAGACCTTGTGTGGCTCTGGTGGTCAGAGACGAGCTGGACCAGGCTGGGAAACCTGTGGTGAAGCAGAGCGTGGAACTTAAGCCAGGGACCCCACGCACCCCATGGAAGGATGGAGAGATTGCACAAATCGTAAAGGGAAAAGCCCTCCCGGCAGTAGGCCAATGAGCGGCGGGAAGGAGGAGTGAGGCTGGGGAACTTCTCCTAGAGCCAGTCAGAGGGGACGGCTGCTGGGAAGCCAATCAGCGCTCCCGAGCCTGCAGCCCCTCTGCAGTAGTTGTGCCAGAGCGCCCTGTGTAGAGCGGTGGCGAACGGGCAGCGGGGTTGGGCTGCCAGGAGCCATCGTGTGCTCTCCTCTTGAGCCTCCCTCGTTGGTCCCCGCGCTGCGGTGCTCCACCAGTCCCCACAGCCCGGCACCCCGCAACCGCAGGCTCACGGTCTCCCCCTGGCCCGGCAGTTGGCCTCGCCCCGCCCCGCCTGGTCCCTCCTCGCCCCGCCCAGCCCCGCCCCAGCTGGCCCCGCCCCGCCCCGCCCGCGCTGCTAAACATTCCCGCCCTCGCCCAGCGCCCAGGTAGCTGCGAGGAAACTTTTGCAGCGGCGGGGTAGCTGCACGTCTCCCGCTCCTCCTCGGACCACGTCTTGCGAGGCTTGCCGCGTGTCCTGGGACTGCTCTCGTCCCCGCCGCCACTCTCCCGCGCTCCCCTCGATCCCCGCCCAGCAGGATGGCAGGGACCGTGCGCACCGCGTGCTTGGTGGTGGCGATGCTTCTCAGCTTGGACTGCCCCGGACAGGCGCAGCCCCCACCTCCGCCGCCGGATGCCACCTGTCACCAGGTCCGCTCCTTTTTCCAGAGACTGCAGCCCGGACTCAAGTGGGTGCCTGAAACCCCTGTGCCAGGTGAGGAGGAGTCCCTTACTCGTTCCCCGCGCCCAGTGTAGACCTGGGGGTGCGTGGTGGCGGTACCCTGAGCGCTCTAGCCGCGCGGGGCTGCGGTCATGCGCCCTGCCGCTGGGCACCTGGGAGTGGTCGTTGTGTCCGGGGCCGACCAGGTCTTCTAAGGGAGGAAGGAAAGAAGGGTGTGTGTGGACGGTGGCCGTATCCCCTGGACTCACTCTGCTGTCAGGGAAGGTGCTAGTGGGAGGATCGGCGGGGATGGCCTGCTCCGGAGCCCCCATATTTCGGGGAGGGCGGGAAGGTGGGAGCTTTCTCTCTGGGCCTCGGCGATCTGGCACCCCACATCGAGCTGGTGCCTCCGGAATTCGCCACCCTCACTCACACATACGTGCCAGAATTTCAACCTTAGCTGGACCGCGGCTCCAGCCATTCTTTCCCTAACCTCTCCTTCCTGCAGCATGGGTTCTCGAGCTCACGGGCCCAAGTGCAGGCAAAGTTGAGAACAGATCTCCGAATCCGCAGTTGCAGGTAAAAACACACAGAGGGAAACTTTTGACGAAGAGGGTCCTCCAAATGAGGAGGACTGAGCCTTTTCCTACAGAACAGCGTCCCTTCTCTAGGTTGGCAAAATCGCGTCAAAAACGGTGCTCCTGGCCCAGAGCGCTGGAGTCCAAAGATGATATAACTCCTCCCCCCTCTCAAATTCATCAGCCCTTTTGACAGGCAGGACCCTGAAGGGGAGATGATTTTAGGTGGAGGAGAGTTTCTGAATGCCTGCCTTTTGTTCTGCACTATCAGATCGTGTTTTAAGGCCATATTTTAACCTTAGCTGAGGGCTGCCGTTGTCAACAGACGAATATTAATGGCCTTGTGTGATTGACTGTCCCGCGGTTGGACTTCTAAAAGCCTGCCTTAAAATCCCATCAGGACAAGCTGCTATACTGACAATGCGGGCAAGGAGAGTGGGTTTCAAACAGGTTAATTTGTCAGTGGTGCGCTTTCAAGAAACAGGCGGTTGTATTCGCAAGCTGTAAGACGTCTGTGGCCTCCGGGATCTCTTTCCGACCCATGCATCCAGCGAGGCTCGTGTCCCACACTCCCGAGTGATCCGCGAGCAGCCCTTGCCCAAACTTGGCTCTTGGCTCTCAACTCAGAGAGGCGGGCCTGATGGTTGGTCCAAGTTGTGAATGCGATGCGCGCCCTGTGGGCGCTGCCAGCGAGCGTACACTAGCCGGAGGTTACCTAGGCATCCAGTGCGCCTTCAGCCTTTTCTTTAGGTGGATAAAAAGAGCCGAGCAAGCCTGCTGTTTAGTTGCAAAGGTAATTGGTCACCCTTTTTGGTGACTGAAATGCATTTGCGCATATTTTAAATATTGCTTTGAAGACTTCCCTCTAAGTAAGGGTAGAACTACCTCTTCCACTGTTAAGTGTTAATAACATACTACGTGGGTGTGTGCAGGAGCTGTAAGGGGCAACCTATGAATCAGTTCCACAGAGCTGAAACAACAGGCGAATCTCTCTCCCCCTCGAAGTGCCATGGTAATTAGATTGCTAAAGCTGGAGAACATGCTTTTGTTGATAATGTAAAAATTAGTCTTTACAGGATTAGCCCCCACAAGATGAATGGCTCCAGGGTTGGGGTTGGGGCCACATTTGGCTTGTTTGAAACTAGGGAGTAAAGGTTGTGCTTAAAAGAAGAAAAAGGCCAGAGGGAATGCAGATACTGATTGAGCAACCCCCTCCACACACACTCATGCCGGTGCCCCTCCCCCAGCTCTCTGGCTGCCTGCCTCTTTGCAGCATCTGTATAAAAGTATTGAGAGGGCCCACACACTGTGTATGAGATTTGGCCTGCACTCTCTCCTTCTCAGCTCTCTTACTCCAGGCCGAAGGATGGCCAAACTATAGGAAACAGGGACTGGTAATGGAAATTTATTATTTTCCGCCAGTATTTCCCAAACTCCATAAGAAAAATCACTTTCCAAGGGTCTTTACCATTTATATTCAACATTCCCAACTTCACTTCTGTTTAACAAACATGCAGTGTTGTGCACCTTCTACATGGCAGGCACTGTTCTGACTTGCCCTGGAGCAAAGCCAGACTTCAAATATGGTGATACCATACAGCTACCATATATCCTAGATTTACTGGGACAGAGCACATTTCCAGTGCTATGTCTTGGCATGAGACCATGTGTCCTGACTTTTAGTTGGGCGAATATGGTCACTGTAGATATGGTGAAAATGGCCATGTGTGGAAAGAGCTCATCAGTATTTCAGAGAAGAGACAATAATGGCAGACTAAATACAATGGTAAGTACATAATTTCAAAGCGAATAAATGTGTAGTTTGCTGTTGTTCAGTGGTTGGAAATTGAAAGAGAGCTGCAAATTATTTGATAGTTACAAATCATCATGATGAGCACTTGACATTTTTTCCCATCTATTTTTTAAGCTATGTTCACTTTGCCCGCTCTACTGTATAAACTGCACTAAAGCTTTCTTTGTCCCAGATAAAACGAGCTTTGGTCACAGTAAGGAGAAATCCTCAAGAATGTCCTGTCTCACTTAGGGGGAGTATTTGGGGTTGACTGCTAACTTTGGCCATTAGCAGAATTGGGTTAGAGTGGATGAGGTACATTTCTTATGCTAATATGGATGAAACTAAATGGCATTTGAAATCAGCCAGCCTAAAAAATAAATCACTGATGCTGAAGGACTACACTAGACTGCCACAAAGCTAATCTAAAGCCTTACAATCTCATGTTCCCATTTCTTTTAAGAGTGTTCAAAGGCACAGGATAGCAATTCTAAATAGCATGTCCCCTAAATCCATAGATCTTTTCATACCCCAGCCTTTTTTTTTCTAAAGGATTTGTAATTTGGAAAGCACCACAGATGGAAACCAGGCACACAGAGTTAGCATTTGGCAAAAAAATCCATATAACTGACTTTCAGTGCAGCTCTTTTGCCCTTATTTAATTTAGAAAAATTCAGAAAGAAAGCCTATGAGCTCATAAGTCTAGATGTTTATTTTGTTTTGCTTAACCTACCCACAGGCACAATCAAGAATGGATACAATTTTAGGCAAGGAAAGTGAGCTAGTAATCAGACAATGATGTTTCCAATTGTCTCAAGAGATTGTTACAGAAGTCTGAAAAAAATTCCTCTAAACAAAAATCAAGTGTAATTCACTTTATGAATGCCATACACCACTTTTGTGGGGGGTGGTGGTAAAGGGGAGGGATGAGAATGAGAAAATCAAACAAACTGTGGTAGTGTTGCAACTCCCAAAAGATTGAGGAATCTTGCCTGAGAGGGCCTTGGAAGTGCAAGAATCAATCCAGAAGGCCAACTGCCCGTGTGAGTAAAAAGCAGCCTTGAAGAGCCAAAATCTACTTGGAGTTTCTCAAAAATAGATGAAACAACATAAAAATAAAAATCAGGATTCCTGAAACAAAGAGTTTGGTGTGTGTATGTGTGTGTGTGTGTGTGTGTGTGTTTTGTCAGAAGTAGCAACTGTATCTGGGTTGCCAGCTGTGGTTCCCCAATTAGCTTGAAGCAGTTAGCTGCTCTATTGTCCGGCAAGAGAATAAGAAGTGAGGTGTGAGAGGATTTTCCCTCCTCTGAGATTGCACGAGACTTTTGGGTGAGCAAGTGATTTATTAAACTTTGAAAAAGTTGTATTATCATGTGCTAACTTGGAACAGTGTAGGGAATTCTTTCAAATATGATCTGAATAGATTTATTACATTAATCCTGATATTAATGTTGATGATTGGTGCCGAGATGTGCTAGGGGTGCCTCAGTCTGATTGAGGACATGGCTGATGATCCATATGTGGAGCAACTTGGCCTGAAAGAAGTCAAAGACTGCCCGCTCCTTGGCAGGGTCTGTGTTGTTAGGTGCTGAGAGGAGTGAGACACAGTCCCTTTTGTCAAGGCGCTCACAGTCTAGTGGGGGACCATACTACTAAACAGGCTTCTCAGGAAAGTTGTAGGATTAAAAAGGGTGAAAAGGGCTAGAAAATACCTCCAGGAAATTGGCTGAAATGGTCACAATAGCCAGCCTGGGCAAAGAGTAAAGAATTGAAGAGATGAAGTGGGAGATAGGGAGAAATCTCTTAATAGAGCCGCCATCTTAAAAAGAGTTTTCTTAATTCTTGGAGCAAATTCCATTTGTAAGCATTAGGAAATACAGGCATAAGAAGATTTTGATAGATGCTAGATTCCACAGATGGTGTCAGTTTTGCAATGTGTTTTTTTTATGGGCTGGTAGGTTGTATCCAATATTTTGATGCAATATTTTTGAGCATTCTGTTAGTTCCATCTTTAGAATTATAATGTTTGCTGTTCATTGTAGCCTAGAAAAAGGCTACTTATTACCAACTTGGGAAAAAAAGAGGCCTGGATTTGTCTGCTATGAGATAAGACAGAAAATATGTTTTCTTCTTAAATGGCAGCTATCAATGACCACGCCAACTTTTGTGTTTGATGCATATACAAAAACATGGGTCTTAAGGGGTATCTTATTACTCATTTCTAAGAAAATTGAAGATAATCACTTGTAACTTGTGCACATGATACATCATTTGGAAAGAATTTCACTGGGGATCATATTGCTCAACTGAAAAGTTCTGGCATGCTGAATTTGTACATTTTTGTGAATGCTTCCTTTTACTCTGATCTCTAGCTTTTTTCTGCATATGGTTGTTTGTATGTTTTAGATTATAAGCTTTTTAAAGGGAAAGCACTGCATTTGATGCAGTGTTGAGCCTAATGCTAAGAGTACCATGAACATTTAGTAAATAATTGATAATAGAATTTCTAGATTATTATGCATTCTCTATAAACTCTCAAATACTTTCTTAAGCTGTTTTCCACCTTACTTATTTTAAAAGCCTAAGTCCAAATTTTCATGGCATATTATTGGAGTATGTGGACAAATTTTTCAGGCAAGTCTAGTTTGACTGGAGACTGATTCAGGCTTATTTAGGTTAGCTGGAGACTCTTATCATCAGGGAGGGCTTATTAATGTTGAGTACCCAAAGCACAAATTGAAATTAGCAACATTGTTATAATTGGCTTAGCGTCATTAAAGAGCAACAATTATTATAGCACATAAATTGTAAGATAGCTCTTAAATCAAACTCTTTTTGTTTTAATGTCAGCTAGACCTTTCTTGCTAATGTTGACATTACCATATTTGGGAGTTGAGCTATATAGCACATGCACAGACCTGTTGAAGAACCTCAAAGGTTTCTGTAAACTGGGATCAGAATTTGTGTACAGGCTAAATTCAAGAGATTGTACTAGGAGCCAACATCTATTCAGCCTTAGCCAAGCTTGTAAATGGGTTTGATGTTTTTGGTAATCTAGGGTCTAATGGAAAATATGGGCAGAAGAAACCCCCATTCATCTGTCCATATTTAGCAAATTATCTGGCTTGAAACAGGATCCCCAGCACTCCATTAAGAAATGAGCATCAGAAAGTAGAATCTAAGTCATGAGCCCCAGACTGGCTTTAGAGACAGCATAAAGTAATGGGAATTTACCTTGTGAGATATAATGACAGGGAGAATGTGATTCAAAAAGCAAGGCAACGATGGGCATATCAGCAGAGAAAAATGTGTTTTTTGAAATGCTGTGTGTAAGGGGAAAATGCTCCCTGGAACACTTGAATCTCTTGTTGAATACTCAAAGTAAAGATTTAGTTCTGTTCTTCAAATTAGGCCAATTAAAAATCAATATCCAAGTGCTAATTATTAGATATACTTGTTTGCCATTTTTAAACAAAAACGAATCCAGATTGATTAACAAGAAAGGCGTTTTCACTTGTGCCTCTCTTTGTGTGTAGCTGGATAAAGCCTGGTTTTAGAGTTTGTATTTTTCCTTATGAGTAAAAAGGAGTCAGTGTTAGGACCAAAATGCATTACTAGTGTTTCAAACAGTTAATTACTTCTAGTAGCTGAAATTGTATTTATATGCTAGATTAGTAAATCTACTAAACTCTTTGAAGTATACTTAATAGGCTTATATGATAAATAATTGATAGGAAGGGAGATAAAATACAATTGAAAGTGCAATAAGAAGGCACAGGGATGTTAAAAATATAAAAGAAACCTCTACCCATTGTATTCCATCTATCCACCTGAAAGTTGAGAGATGTACATTTCTCAAAAGTGAGGATTTTGAGAGTTTTATGTATTTTTTTTAAACTTTTCACAATGAAGTGTGTATTTAATTTCTTATACATCCAGAATAAGGCAGACTTTTAGAGTAGAATTTTAATTGGCCTTTTTGAGTTTCCCTTTTTAAAATAAGTTTCTTGCTGGAAAATTAGAAATCTTGATTATGGCATCTTCAAGGAATGTGTTCACGAGTATCTATATCTCCCTATTAGACTATGATCTGGAGGTTATTAGAAGCTGTATCTTATCTTTGTATCCCCAGTGTCTAGCATAGTGCATGGTACAAATAATAGGTACTCAATAAATATTTGTAGACTAAATGAATAAATGGAGTTAGAAATGTGTTATGAACATAAAATGTTTATGTAGTTGATACATTTAAGTAGTTGATGCATTTTTACTTAATATACTAATATTTCTAAAAAATTAACTACTTTTTCAGGTCAAAAATCCATTTGTTGTATATAGGTAAGTGATAAAGGACTTTGGTTTAGTTCATTTTGGCTGCACTGTAACTCTCTAGAAAAAATAGACTACCTAGGTCTTACAAGAGGTAAGTATTCTGTGTTTGTTTACAAGGCTATTTTAAGTAGCCTAAAGATAAATATATCCACGTATACATAAAAACATGTTTATCTTCACTTTACAGCTATGTGGTATTTAAGTTTGTGAAAATAATGCAACTTGGTGTCAGTTATAGAAACATTAACTGAATGTATGTAAGTTTTTCCTCATTGGTGTTTCTTGCCTATAACATAAAGCTTCATAAATGTACATTTAAAAGGACATATTCAAAGTGGATTTTCAGCCACGGAAATTTTATTGCAGTAGGATAAAGGGCCTCATGAGAGTTCTCTTAATTTCTGCATGCATTAGAGCAAACTTTTAAAAGTCAGCTGAGAAAACTCAATTAGTTGGCTAGGGATGGCCCATTGGGATTTCTTTCAGCTAGAGGCCCAAGTAGGAAAAAGGATAAAAAGGAAAGGGATGATTTTTATTTGAAAATAATATTAGAATTCTGTTTGTATAGTTTCCTCCTTATTTATAGTTCTGCTCCCTGATACTTGTAGCATGTATTAATTATGTAATCCTGGAATTCTCCATTGCTTTTTGTCAAATTTTGGTTTGGATAATTGAAGCTGAGGGGAACCTGGTGAAGAGAGGAAGAGTTAGAATGACAGACACAGGAAGGAGATTAAAAGCCTTCACTCTGATATATATCAGAAAGTTAACTGGCACACAACAGACTGAAAGGATTGGAAAATATTTGAATATGGAAATTTGTGCAGAGATAATACGGAGATATGCCCCAACTGCATTTGGTTCCCAGAAATACTTTATCTGTACTTCTTACTCAATAACCATGTTTTTTGAGGTTCATAGCTTATTCATAGCCTCTGTCAGACCATATGCTTATTGAATGCAGGAGCCATGTTTGATTCATCATAATATCCTCTAGAGTGGTAAATAGAATGCCTTACAGAGTTATTAATAAAGTTTGGAATGAATGTAAGAATGAACACCTAAAGACATAGCCTAGAGGACTGTCGAATGAATCCTAGGATGGCATATACCTAGAGAATGACTGATTCTCTGAATGCATCATTGTCTAAGTTGAGCTGCAGCAGACTGGAGATGGCATGATGGAGTGGAAGCTTATTTA
The DNA here is from genome assembly GCA_028627145.1 of Eidolon dupreanum. Lineage (NCBI taxonomy): Eukaryota > Metazoa > Chordata > Mammalia > Chiroptera > Pteropodidae > Eidolon > Eidolon dupreanum. Next base: position 83,035,809 of record CM053505.1, on the reverse strand, counting down.
TCTATTCTCCGTGATCCTGGGAGCCTTGTTGCCCCTCTTTTAAAACTGAAGTTTGAGGAGGAAATGACAAGTAGAGATTTTTAGCCACAGCTTTATCTAAATGTGGTGTTTGGGTATGTTTTATATATTTATATTCATAGATTATGTATATTTATATTATTTTGATAGCAACAATTAATAATTATGTGCTATTTAAACTGTTTGAAAGTTGTTAATTGTTACTCTAAGCAGTGGGTGGTCTTTCACAGTCATACCTTACTGAAAGCCATGCTTTCATATATCTTAGGTCTAGACAATGTAGCCACTCATAAAGTGTCTGCAGGTTGTGAATTCCACTGACTTCCTTGGTTACAACACATACACATTTATACAATCATATACACACACATATAATATCCCTACATCTGTACACCCTTCATAATCTAGAGAATAAGCCTAATTACACTGGGAACAGCTAAGGGTTACAGCTTTTCAGAGCTCCAGTAAACCTTTTTCAATTGAATTGGCCCCAAGTTCTTGCAGAGCTAATTGTCATAGATAGCATCGAGCTACTGTTCATTTATCAAGTTCCATCATTTCCCTAAGTACAGAGATGTGATCCTGGTTAAAGTAATCATGGTCAACTAATACTGCGAATTTGGCTTATTTTGGAGAACTACTTCTAGCCCTGGCTGCATTGCATGTTGAGCTCCATAGGAATGAGAGTCTGACCCAAGAGGCAGTTTTCAGGTTAGGTTTTATGATACTGGGGACTAATTGTTTTTGGAAAACAGGAATTCTCAGAAAAGGAAAAAGAAAACTAATAATGAACTTTATATGCTGTCTTGACATAAATATTTAATAGTGTTTCATTCATTTTTTTTTACTTTAACCAACATTTATTGAGCACTGACTCTGTGCCAGGTACTGAGCTAGAAGCTGATGAATAAGATAAAATCAGTGCCTAGGGAGTGAGCCAGATAAGAAACATCATGGTTGTCAAGATAGCAGAATGAGAGCTGCCACAGAGGTGGGCACCTTGTGAAGATCTGGGGGCTGTTGAGCTGTGGAGGAGGGGTACCTAATTGCCTTAAGTGAGCTGTTGTGTAAGGTATGTGCAAAGGCACAGAGTTAAGAGATAAAATGACACATTTGTTGGACTGGAATAGGTTGGATTGGTTGGAGCACAGATGTGGTGAAAATGGAGGAAAGCTGAACTAGAGAAGTAGGGAGGAAATGCTGAGCAGTTTCCCTGGGCTGTATCCAAGGATGATGAGGATCCATGAAAACATTTAAAGAAGAGAAAATGTCATTCAATATAGAGCATAACTGGAGAGTGAGGGATAGATAGCTGGGCATTTTAATAATGCAGGTGATACAGTTGAGAGAATAGAGGCAGTAGAGTAGATATGACTTGGTGACTGAAATACGAGGACAAAAGAGAGTCTAGAACTTCGAGTTTTTCTGGGTAGTGAGACTATGACACTGAGTATGGGTACTGAGTATATATTTGTTGAATAAATGAATGAAATGTAGGAGGAACATATTTTTAAGGGGTGAAATGAATTTGATTTTGAACTGATTTGAATTTGAGTTTGAAGTATCCTTTGAACATTGAGGCAAAAATGTCTGCTAGTTACTGAAGTTGTGTTTCAGATCATAGAACAGAGAGAAATCAAGGCTGTGTATACATACTTGGACATTACCAGTATATAGATGGTAATTGAAACTCTGGGAATAGATGAGATCACTGGGAAAGAGTGTATTTATTCTTCTGGAGTTTAGGAGAAGCATAGTTGGGACTCATCAGAATATAGGCTCAAGTTGGAAGTCATGGGTGTGGATGATATTTTCCAGGGTTTTGCATGTGACATGTCTTAAGATGTATTTTGCCAACATCTGGTGATTTTAAAAAAACTGCCAAAGACTTCAAGAACTTTCTTGATTAAGAGAAGTATGAATATATGTTGTCATGGTCCAAGACTTTGCAAGTAAAATAATGTACCACCAAATACACACATACACATGCACACGCGCGCACACACACACACACACACACACACACACAGAGAGAGAGAGAGAGAGAGAGAGAGAGAGAGAGAGAGAGAGAGAGAGAGAGAGAGGGAGAGAGAGAGAGGGAGAGAGAGAGAGAGACTGATTTCTATGTAGAGAAATACATTAGAATCAAGGGATCAGATTTCTATGATTTTTGATAGAAATAATGAATAATTATATGTGTTATTTAAACCGTTTGAAAGTTGTTTGTTACTCTTAGCAGTGGGTGGTCTTTCACAATCATACTTAACATTTATGTCATGAAAGCCTTGTTTTCACATATCTTATATACAAACAATACAGCCACTCATAAAGTATCTGCAAGTTCTGAGTTCCACTGACCTGCCTGGTTCCAACATGGAGGTTCCCCTGGCCCTCCCTCTGGGGAGCACTCTCTCACTCGGGAGAATGAAAGCAGTAACAGTTTGTAGCTTTTGGAGCTCTGGTCTCTATTCCACGTTAGACTGGGCCCTGCTGGCTAGCCTCTGAAACATGTGGTTCCAAGCAAATACTAGGAATACTTGTGTAATTGGGCTGATTTTTTCTTAAGTGTCTATGGAGATGTGATATTTTTTTAGTTGGCAGGGGGAGAGGGTTGTATAAATTTCTGTTTCTCTGGCATGACTGGCTTCTTTAATGTCCTTGTTATTTAAGAGGCTGTCTTCTTCAGGGTTTCTACTGTCATTTGATGTAAGCTTGAAACCCCTTGTTCTCCAGGAGATTTTTGAGGTCACTTTAAGGTTGATGGGATACTTTGGAAGGGCCAAAGATCATTGAAACTACCATTTACTGAATGCCTACTATGTGTCAGTTGCTTTATATTTTTATCTCTCATTTAATATTCCTAGCAAACCTGAAAGGTAAGTGATGTTATCCTCATTTTACAGACGAAAGGCTTACTTTCCCAAAGATTATGTAAGTGGCGGAGCCAGGATTTGCCTCCAGATTTGTCTCACTCCATAGCTAATGCTATTTCCAGTATACTCATTGGATTATGAGAGGAGAGAATATGGTCTGGATATAAAGTATTTGACTTAAATTCCCATACTCCTTTGACTTTTATGCCATTCTTTACTCTGGGTTACCCTCCTACTATAAAGCTTATCCTGTCTTTGCTTGTTTGCCCACTTCTTCCAACCCTTTATTAGTTGGAAGTGTTTCAGTAACACTTGTCCTTTGCCCTTTCTGATCTCCCTTGTTCATCCTTACGTCTAGTCCCTTGACTTTATTATCTTCCCTGTTCGAATGACTCCCATATCTCTTTCCAGCCTGACCTCTTCCTTGCTTTTAGTTCAGTATTTCCCAGTTGCCTGCTGGCCTTCTGCATCCAGAAGTCCTCACAATGCTTTGCTTTCAACAGAGACAAAAATAATATATCATATTTTTCTATCTGCACAAACCTGCCTTTCTCCAACATTCTGCATTTCTGATGATAGCATCTCTGTCTGGTACTCAGACTTGAAACCTTGAAATCATCCTTGACTTCTCTTTTTACACATCTCATACCCAGATTAAATGGCTGAGTCCTGCATGTCTGCCTCAATCATGTCTCTAAGGCTTACCCTCTTGGCATGTGTGTCCTCTACTTAAGCATAACAGGCTGCTAACTCATTACTGAAAGGACCCTGTAGTTGTGCCTTCAAGGCTTTGCCTATAGACTGCCTGACTGTCATCCTCTCACCAGTGCTTGCTGCAGTCATAGCAAAGGTGTCAGTGCAATGCCATCTTCATAAATCATTTCATGCTTGCTCTCGTTATTATTTTTATTCTTGACTTTTTTCTTCTTCACAGAGCCTTGCTGCTTAAAGTGTGGCCCCTGGACCAGCAGCATCAGTATCACCCGGGAGCTTGTAAGAAATTCAGAATCTTAGGTCCCTTCCCAGACCTACCAAATCAGAATTGGCATATTTAAACAAGATCCTAGGAGATTTATATGCATATAAAAGTTTGAAAAGGGCTACTTCCAAGTGTAAACTCCTTGAGGGTAAGAACCTTGCAGCACTTAAGAAAGGATCTTGCACATAATAGATCAATGTTCTTTTGATTTCTCGCATTTGTGCTGTGCTTCAGCTATTCACTCATTGATGTGGCCTTAGAGACCTATACATAAGAAATGTGTGGATGAATGGGGGAGGAAGGGAAGGCAGGAAGAGGAAAGATAGAGGGATTCAGAGAGTTGGGGGAATAAGGAGAGGGAGAGAATGAAGGAGAATAAGAATGTGAGAAATAATGGGCTAGATAAATTGTACATGATCTCTATTGGATGGCTAATAACTTTGTGACTAATTTGGAAAACAGTCTTTGTTCCTGCAGATAGGTAGAACCTCCAGTTTAATCCTTGACTTAATTTAATATGGCCAGAGGTAAGTATCTTCTGAGATCATTTTGTTCTTACCCTAGGGACCTAATGGTTTTCCATTTTCTCATTTGCTGGCATTCTGGGGTATATCTTCTCTGGCCAACCCCAGAAGTCACAGTGGAAATTTTAAGAGTTTTAAAGAGCCATGGAAGAACTGTGCTCAGTGTTTCAAATAGTCCCTTCTGTTTTCAGAAACAGAGTTTCTGCTTTGCTTTCAAACTTCAAAGTTTATTTCTGAAATAAAGGCTTATTTCCCCTCACGGAATTCTGAAGGTTTTATACAAGTGTTAATTTCTAAAACCCAAGTCATTTCTTGCCTTTGAAACTTCAGTGCTGTGGGTCAATTTAATAACGTTGCCTGAAGGTTCTTTTGGCCTTCAAAAACTGTCAAATTGCCTTTTCTTTGTTCTTCGAGAGAGTAAGGTTATAGCTCATTCACAAAGCCTGAAGGTGATGTTGGAACCAGCATTCATTCAATCATTTGGAATCTTCCCTCACTCACCCCTCAACAATATCCAGTTTTATTTTCAAGTTAGGTTCTAATGGTAATGAGAATATATTATCAACGGACAGATCTGGGTAAAATTCTCCAAAAGCCTATCAACATTTCATAGAGTAGTGATAAGAAATAGACCAAGTTGCTATGACATCCATAGCTAAGGGGAATAGTGGGTGCTCTGTGCACACTCATTACAGCCCTTCTGGGGCTCAGTATACCTTCAAAGCTACTGAGGGCCCTCCCTTCATCATCTCTTGGACTGTTCCCCACATCTTCCTTTTTCACCTTCACATATACGCTCAACTGGTAATAATTTAGAACAGAAAGTGTTTTATGGTTTGTTATATTTATTGAATGGTTTTGTATTTCTTGTTCTCTAAAAAAATAGATGAGTGGAATGTTTTATATTTTCCTCTGTATTTTAGTTTTAAGTTGTTTCCTTTTCCTGTAGCTCCTGATTTCCTTCTCTCTCTTCCCCCATCTTCCTCTGCCTCCTCCACATCCGCCTGCCCTCAGTGATTCTGGACAGAAAACAGGCTTTCCATTTCTGCCCACTTATTTGGTTTGGGTACCTGGTTACTTCTCTTGGGATATTGCGAAATTCGATTCCTCAGTTAGTTTGGAGATGAAGAGCTTTAAAATATGCACCTATGAATTTACATTCCATTTTCTAAGAATTCTGAGTATTTAAAATGATTTTTGTATAGATAGGGCAAGGCTAAATATATCTGACTTGTACCTTAGATTATTGTTATGTTTTGCATTCTCTCTGTCATAATTCTCAGTGAATGCAAATGGCGTCTTTCTTCTTAGAAATCTCTTTCCTTACACCGAATACGTTTTCCTTTTTTTAAAGATAAGCCTTAAAACTCTGCTAGTGTGGGGTCGAACTGACATCTACCTTGTAGGCTAACCATATTGTAGCCTGCTTTTCCCTGATGATACTTTTCACATTTCAGGGGCATTGTTGCACTTGTAGGATTTTATTGCCTTAGTTTCAAATTTGACTTTGGGTTAGAAAGTGTATTCCAATTAGACTATTCCTTGGAATTTTTTTGTCTTTATGCTTATGGGGATTTTTTTTGTTTGTGCTGTATCTATTACCTCTTCCAAGCTTGGCCAAGGTTGTTAGGTTATGCACTTATGTATAAATATTTAACAAGGTAAGTTAGATAAAACGTGCTTGAAGATACTTCAGCCCTCCCCCCTAACTCCACCCCTGCCCCAGCTCAGTGTTTGTGCAGTCACAGCTGGTTGCTTTATCTCAAATGTTTAGATTTGGAGGGCATTCCTTTGCACTTTGCTTGATGGACACAATAAAATGGAAGCTTTTGAGTCAATTTTGATTACTGAAATGGTAGCACCCAGTAACAGATAATCTTAGGCTTTGCTTCCTATTTTATTTTCTAACCAGTTATCCCAACTTCCTTAAGTCAGAGAGTTTTAGTATGAGAGTGTGTGTTTTTTAAGAAAATATTTTGGATAAAGACTAATGTTCTCAAGTCAGGAATAACAATTAGTACCATTCATTAATCAGGGGCATGTTTTGACTTTGAGTCCTGGCTAGGAAATATAAACTGTGAAAGTCACACATATATATGAACCTCAGGCAAATTTATGACTTGTCAGCCTTTTAAGGTCAAATTCTTAACCCCAAATTGGGGCTGGCTTTATATGTGGAGTCTGGCACATTCCTGCGGGCCAATGAACACCCCCATCCCTAGCCCTTTGCTTAACAGCAGCTAATGGCCTAATGAGCAAGAAGGATTTCTGCCTCTTATCAGCTGCCTAAACAGCAACAGGAAGGCTGATATACAGAGTATAGGTCAAAGCCTGAGTTCTTGAACCTAAAACTACAAGGTCAGTTTTAAACTCTGGATATGTGCTATCTCTGTAGTCATCAATACCTGTCAGTGAAGGACTGGACACTTGAGTTCAAACAAATAGTAATAGTTGTCAGAAGTATGAACGGTTGAGTTAATTTTGCTAATAGTTCTTTCAGTCTTTGTTTAGTTCTTCTATAAATAGCTTTCATATATTCTTTAATGAGCTTTTAGTTTGTGCCTGGAGGTCGTTATGGTCACGAGGGAGTGTTTGATTGTCAGATGGTGATGATGACAGATGCAATGATATTTATATTTTGGCTCAGATTTTGGAAGGGGCTGCCAAGTAAAGGTAAATAGATATCTTCTATTACTTTTACTTCTTTTTAAACTGAGTTTTTGAATAAATATGCATTCAACTTGCCATGGAGTCAGAGAAAGCTTTGTGCTCTCTTATACCTTTTTAAGGAGAGAGTCATTGCCTGTTTTTTTAGATCTACTTGGAATCCAGGCTCAGGCCTACATAGACTAAATATTTTAGGGTGTTCAGTACCCATCATAGTGAAAGCCCCTTGACTTTCATCTTCTGCATTTGCATTTTTCAGAGACAATAATGAAAACATTTTTTCAGATTCTGTTCTGTTATTGAAAATCCTGTTTACATAAACAGGCATTGTTGTGGCTTAGGGAAGAATGTGGGGTCCCATTCTTTAGCTCCTTGTATATCTTTGCTAAGGCTTGTCTAAATACAAGTAATGACGCTTTAGTCTAAGCAGCTTTTCTCATTTAGGTAAGCAGGGCGGTTTGAAATTTCAGTTTACTAGATAGATAATTGAGTCTCTTCTTAATTATTTCAGGCATGCAGGTTGCTCTCTTAATAGTAAAGACTCTAAAAATCTAGTAATCTCCTCAGGCATTCATTCGGTAATAAAATCCAGTGTATTTTCAGGGGTTAATTTTCATGACAATTGTGTCTCCTCCCCACCCCCACCTTTGAAGAAATTCTGCTATCCTTTAGGGCCTTGGTCTCCTCACATTTACAAAAGCACATTTTAAAAATATATAAAGATATTGCTGGAATTCCTGGATCTAGAAGAAATTTAAATGTATTCAGATTCATGCTCATTACACAACTTTCATTTAGAGTTTTTAATAGCCTTGTCATATTTCTCAGAAAATCATCTGCCTGACTTTGCCAGATTTGGTTTTCTGCCCTGAATGAAAAACTGAAGATCAGCAAAAGTAGAGCCTAACTATCCCCTATTCTGTCCTTTTTCTATAAGAAAGAAAGAAAAGAAAGAAAGAAAAAGAATCTCAGGTCATCTGGTGCAGAGTGAGGTGGGAAAAACCTAAAAAAAAATGCCCAGGCTGCCTTCACATCTGCTAGTCATTTCCACTGCTGTGAGTTCAATTCAGCAAGTTTTTATTGAGCACCTGTGGTGGAGGGGGGACGGTGCTAATAATCATTAACATTTATTGAGCCAGGTGCTGTACTACACCTTTTATGGGCAACATCCCATGTAATCCTCACAAAAGCACTACCAGGTGGGTATTATTATTTTCTCCATTTTACAGATGAAGAAACTGAGGCTTACAGTTTCAAAGGTCAAATTGTTATGAAATGAATTAAATCCACTTGGTCTGGTTCCAGAGCCATGTTTCTAATTGTTACTCTGTGATGGGCTCAGCATTTCTAGGAACTACTCCCAAAACCAATCTTGAGAACTCAGTATGTGTGAGATGCTGGGGGCTGCTGGTGACTTGAAGTCAAATATTGCACTCTTCCTGCTCTTGGTGTGGAGGCAGACATGTAGACAAATGGGGATGCTGTATGCAGGGGTCTCCATATCTGTTGGGTGGGGAGGAGGAGGGCATGGGAAGAGCAGTGGCTTAAACTTGTGGGAATGCTGCAACCCGAACGCAGCTCAGCAGCCAGAGGTCACGGGCATTCGATTTTCCTGTTCAGTGAAGGTTATCTCCTTTCTGTGAGTTGAACTGCCTCAGTGATTCCATCAACCTGTTTCCATCACTGCCTCAGCTCACTGTAGCATCAGCTACCTTGAACCCAGCACTTCTTAGACATGCATGGTCAGCACGGGGTTTGAGAAAATTGGCTCCATAGTTCCTGTGTCAACATTTCTCCTTTATTTCAGTTCTCCCTTTTAAAAAAGGTAAAAACTAAATGAGGCAGATATTTCTGAACCAAATTGCTGTGGCATTGAGAGCCGGTGCCTTTCTGAAGACAGGTCACATAAGATTAGAAACACACAGGGAAACCCTGAATCCAGGCTTTGTTCATTCAGCTTGATTTGGAGTCTTCCTGGCGCTGCCTCTTGGAGCCCACACAGGGCTCTGGAGAGCTCTGTATCTGAATCACCCATGGCTTGACAGGAGAATGAAGTTACTATTAGCAATTTTTGAGTTTTTCAGTGAAATCATGGCAGTGGAAGGGCAATCCCCAAATCACCTGTTTGGGTAATTTATTTTTGTTTTTCATAGCTCCTGAAGAAAGCAGGGAAAGAAAAAAGTCACTACTGAGCATTGTTGAAAACTCTTATGTGTTGCATCATAACTTAGATTTTTTTCAGTTTTAGGAAACATTTGGCTCAGGGTAAAGTGAACTCACCAGTGTGTGTGTGTGTGTGTGTGTGTGTGTGTAACAATATAGTTTAGCTTCCAACCTCAGCTTACCCAAACTCCTTGTGTCTCCAAGTTTCTTATAGTTCCTCTGTAATGGTTTGCTTGCCGACTCCTCTCCCATGCACTTTCTCCTTCATTAAATCTCTTCCACAGGAAGGGGTTGCCACCAAGTCTAGACTTAAGTAATATGCAGGAGGAGGACCAATTAGTGAGGATTTTGATTCATATTACATGTAGGTGGGAGGAGGATGAGGAAAAATTGTCTTTCCCAGTCCTTCAGATATTCAAGTTCTACTAACACAACAGTATGTCCAAGATGTATAAAAATTACTGGAGCATTTACACAGCTATTCCCCAAGATGGCATAAATGCCACAGCATTAGAGCATGTCAGTGTAGACACTCAGATCAGCTGAAGGATAGGAAAAAGAAAGAGATCAATAACATCGCTTCTCACTCAGGGATCAAGAGTGAGTGTTTGATTTTCTTTTGGTTGCATTTTGCTCAGGTGCAATGTGTATGTTGTACTAACAAGGCAACTGACTTGCTTTTCCTATCATAGGGAAAGAGGAAAGATAAAATAGAGGGCACTGATTATTTACAGTGGCTGAGAATGTAATTACAAGGTGCAATGGCTTGAAACTGAAATTTAGGTTAGTCATTAGAATTGGGAAAAGCATCTTAACAGTGAGGGCAATTGGGCATCAAAAAGATTTGCCTGGGAGCTGGTTAAACAGCATCTCCAGAAGTACAGAAGCCTAGAGCAGATGTGATGTGACGAGAAACTGCCAAATTCATGGTTGGGCTGGAGGCCCAGACTGATAGGCATTGTTTATTGTTGCCCAGCTCTCTTTGTGAATATTTAATTACTAATAGCTTGAAATAATTTTTTTTATGTATCCAAATATACCTAATTTGTTAATCATAAGAAAACAAATGCATCAGAGCAGTGGGAATGAGACATTTCGATTGGTTTGAGGACCCTTTTAACAGACTTTCTGGAATATGAACCAATGACTGAGGCAATATTATTTTTCACTTCTGCAAAAGGTTCTTATAATATGGGTCTATTGCTGTTTAAGTAACATTTAGGCTCTGTCAATATACTTTCTCAAGGCTGATGCTAGAAAAAAATTTTTGATCCTTTTTATCTTTTTTTTAAAATCCTTTTCACATTGCCTCTAGTCCTTATCCAGGTGTCCTGGATTACCTTCCCCTGCCTCCTTTTTGCTAAAAGAAGATCTGAAGTAAACCCTTTAGCCTTGAGGTATTAGGGAGTTACTTAAGGAATGTTGCACTTTAAGACAACATCTGATGAAATTGCTTAACTAAAGTAGTAACTCACCCATGGTGAAACATTTAGACATTACTGGGCAAATACTTGTTGGTGGGGTAGAGGGAGAGAGTGGGTATATTAGTTTCCTAGGGCTGCCATAACAAATTACCTCAAACTTGGTGGCTTAAAACAACTGAAATTTACTGTCTCACAATTTTAGTGGCCAGAAATCTAAAATCAAGATGTTGGCAGTGCTACATTCCCTCTAAGGGCTCTAGGAGAGAATATTTCCTTGCTTCTTCAGCTTCTGGTAGCTCCAGGCCTTCCTTGGTTTGTAGCTGCATCATTCTAATCTCTGTCCTTGTCTTCACAAGGCCTTCTCTTCCTGTGTCTCTCCTCTGTGTGTCTTTTATAAAGACACTTGTCATTGGATTTAGGGCCCATCTAGATAATCCAGGATGATCTCATCTTGAGATCCTTAGTTACATCTGCGAGACCCTTTTTCCAAATAGGTTACATTCACAGGTTCAGGGGGCTAGGACATGGACAGACCTTTTTTGATGGACACCATTCAACCCACTAGAGAAGAGGGCTTTCTGGACCTCTTGAATCATATCAATTTACCAGAGTTCTCTAAGGAGAACTTGCTTTAGAGAAGGTTAAAGTTGGTTGTAAAACTTCAGTATGTTTTCCTGAGAGGGATGTGGGTGGCAATTTCTGTTAATCCATTTTCTAAATGATTAAATTGAGGACCTGAGGAGCAAAACAACTCACCTAAGTCACTCAGGATCAGAAGAAGAGTTCTGAAACAGAATAGGCTACCATATTCAGCATAGACATTATGTCTTAACTCACGACTCTTGGATTTTTTTTCTTAGAACATATATATTTTTCTAAACACTTGAGACATAGAAAGTAATCATTGCTTATTAACCATGTGAAAAACTTTTCCACAAGATCTGTAGGCTTGAGGTGATGGTTTGCTTTCAATGTACTGTAACTTTATGCTTAGTTTTTGTGGTTTGCTAAAACATCAGCTATAGAGAGTTTTGGAAGTCAGCAATATCTGTGAAGCAAAGGCCAGCCTTTTTTAGGTTCAAGTATACTGAGTTTTAGGTACAACTTGCATGCAGAGTAGAAAATATATAGTGATCACAGATGATATATTCTCTGAAGAAATGCTGTCATGCTTTCTTATGACAAGAAGACCAGTTCTAACATTTATGATCATTAACAATCTTGGTATATAATGAGATTGGTAAGTTAGAGTATGGCCTTCTTGGAAATGCAGAGAGAAAAGAACCTTGGAGGTCATCAGGTCAGGCCTTCCATCTAGTGCAGGAGTCCTTTCTGTAGTATCCCTGATATCGCTACCCAAATTGTGCTTGACTGCTTTAAGACACAGGGAACTTACTATGTGTAGGAAGCAGGGTCTCATTGCTGAGTATTTGTTAATTCCTTCCACAAGTACTTATTGAATATGTACTGTATACGGAGCATTTTGCCATGTCGGGGAATACAAAGATGGTCAAGATCTAGTTCTGGCTACAGAAATTTACAATTTGATAGTAGGGATAAGAAAACTATACCAATAGCTATAAAACCTAGATTGCAAAATGTACTATGAGAGATACAAAGTGTGCTGCAAATTCTGAGTTGACAGTTTATGAGGTTTATTTGGTGGAGAGTGTAGCTGGGAGAGGGGAGACAAACATTATGAAAGAGACACTTGAGAGAGCACCTTATAGATGAGAAGGTTTTAATAGCTGAAGCTAGGGGAAGAGCACTTTGGGGATAGGAATAGCATGAGCAAAACAAGGAAGCAGGAAATGGAGGCATCTGTTTGGAAAACATTAAATAAGAGTTTAATCCTCACAACCACTTTGAGAGGTAGGTGCTATTATCCCCATTTTATAGATAAGGAAGCTGAGGCTCAGAGATTAAGTAACTTGCCTAAGATCATACAGCTAAGTGGCCAAGTTGGGATTCACACCCTGGTGATTTCAGAGTCTCTCCATTTGCCACTTCATGCCATCCCATCAGGAAGCTAACAGCCATTAGTTGGCCTCTGAAAACAAAGGGAATGTGGTTATTACATGGAGTGAAGCACTGTAGAGGCTGTATTCATTTTTGGTCTTTGTCTTGGCCATATATTCATGTTCATGTTTAGCCAAGTGCTATTAACAAAATTTCCTAGACAGGCAGAAGCAAGTCCTTTGCTTCTTTTGTGTCCTCTCAATGCCCAGTCTACTTGGGCTCAGTGACTATAAATTAACCTACAGTTGGGGAACTTAGATTCTCAGACCTGAAATTACCTTAGAGGTCATCTAGTCTGGGCAAGATTTGAGAAGATATTTGGTTAAGTCACACAGCAGATTTGGTAGCACAGCAGATAATAACACTTTAGTCTTGGTAGGGAACGGCTCTTTCCCTCCTAATGTGATTTCATACACAGGGGAAAGGGCCTAGCACTTAGATTGGGCCTAGGGTGTTGAAATTCTCAGCTGTGCTTCAGGTCTGCATATTTGAAGATTATATCTGGAAAATAAAAATTATACATCTCCTGAAAGATAGAATCTCAGCTACTTATCTGAGTAGAATAATAATTAGTGAGAGAGTGACTAGGGGAGACAGGAAAATTGCCATAGTTTAGTCCATGTGGCAGAATTCTAAACTAAAAGATTCTTTATCCCAGCTCCGGAGTATCTGGCATTGTTCTTCAACCCAATTTTGTTTTTATAAGGGGGTTCCCCACATCTAAGTAGATTGCACATGCATGTGTGTGTGTGTGTGTGTGTGTGTGTGTGTGTGTGAGTGTGTGTGAGAGAGAAATCTTCATTTTCCCTGGAATAGAATGCTGCTCTTCTAAAAGTTGCTGTAGTAGTAGCAATTAATCTGACCTAGTTTCTTTAAAACTGAATTCTCTTAAAGTTCTGGCATTGGTTTCAAGTGAGAGGAGAGTACATCAAGCCCAAATCTCAGTGGGTCTCTTGAGATACAAAGATGAGTCAGTCAAGGGTTCAAGGGTGTTTCCATTAAGGAACTCAAATCTACTGGAAATAAGCTATGCAAATATAACTATGATTGCAAGTTAGTGTGAGAAATGTCTTATAAAGGATGCAGAGTACTATGGGAATTCAAAGGACAGAAAGCTTGTGGAGTACATCTCTTTTCGTTCCCACGAACACTCTCTCATGTGAGAATCCAATACAAAGATAATTAGGAGTCAATTATACCTCAGTAAAGCTGGAAACTATAAAACAAACAGAGAATAACCAAAGATAAGTAGGAATCATCTTGGAGTAGGGCTCATGTAGCTCCCCTTCATCTGGCCCATGTTACTGTCCACCAGCTCAATTTTCTTTCCTCTCGCCTTACCAGGTTCCTTGGCAGCGCCTCAACATGCTAGCCACTTTCACACCTCTGTGCTCTTGCTCCATTTTTCGGAAGTTTTTTTAAGAAGGAGAATGATGTGATCATTTATGTACATTAGAAATATCTGTCTGGAGCTCATGTGGAAAAGAGTGTAGAGGCAGAAAGGCCAGTTTAGTGGTTGTTCTAGTTGTCCAAGTGAAAAGAGATGAGTAATAAGGCAAAGATGGAAATGAAGGGAATGATGAGGGAACCAGTGGCATTAGTGACATTTGGTTACAGGGGATGAAGGCAAGTGAGGTGTTCAGAATGACTTAGAGGTTTCTAGTTTCTAATTTATTGGGAACCCATTTTTCAGGACCACCGTGTGAACTCCAGGGCAGGGACTGTGTTCATTATTGTATTCCTTGAGTTGAGCATAGTCCCTGGCACAAAGTAGGCATTCAGTAGATGTCAGATGAGTGAATTGTTTGCCATGTTGGCATGCTGAATGTAATCAGTGAATTTGAACTTCCAGAGCACATGTTAACTGCTGATTGGGAATATGGTCCAGAGAGAACCTCTTTGTGAGAGAGGATAGTGATCTAGGGATTCAACCTTTACTGAGTGTGAAATGATATGCAGTTAATTGACAGTTGGCAGTAGAGATAAAGGTAGTTCATTCTTTACTTCTCAGGCTTAGACAATGGCTTACCTCCAGGGTTGCTTTAAACTCCTAGTACTCCAGTGTGGTTGCAACATTTTGGCCTCCCTTTTACACAGCCAGTCTATGGTGGCTCCAGGCATGACCTTTGATTTAAAGTCTGAGCTTGTGATGCCCGGGTGTGCCCTCTGCAAAGTCATGTTCTTTCAGGTTAAATGACAGAAGGGTAACCTTCAGCTAGGTTCCCTAGGATGATTGCTTCCACTAGCAATCATCGCTTTTTCTACTGGTTTCAAATGCAGCCATTTCTTTCATCTATATTCCTAGCTTGATTAGTAAGAAATTAATGAGTGTGTATGATTTGATTTAGATAATGATTAATTAGTGGGAAAGGCACCATTCTAATAGCAAGTCACTATTATATGCTAAGGAAATTAGTTAATATTTTTGGATGGCAAATTGACTTGTCCTCCATTAAAAAAACTTTAAAAATGCCTGGTATGTGGTGTTTTTTTTTTTTTTTTTTTTTGGTTCATTTGTAGAGCAACCTGCACTTAATCCTTTGGATAATTTTAATAGGCACCTATTATTTTCCCTACAAGTTACAAAGCAACCAGTTTTGGATATCATTCATTCATTTGCTTAATATTACTTTAATGACAATATTACATTATTGTTTTTAGCACAGTGTACCTTTGTTAGCAAAAAAAGAATCTGCCATTCATAAAGCAGACTTTGGCAATGAAATTTGTCAAATCATCATATATATATGGAAAAGATTTCAATTTTCATTGTTACTGAGCCCTGACGATTCACTCTCTTCTGTTGCTGTTTGAATATGTTCTGTCTCCTCTTAGGAAAGTATAAAGATCAAGGTCTACATTAATATTTCTGTTCTTTAATGTGTTTTTTAATGTGATTTTTGACAATTTATAGTCATTAACTAAAATTGCAGTCTAGTAAAATAACCGACATATAGAACATAATAAAGCTAATTAGAGAATCAGAGGGCTGGAAGTGACCTTGAGGGGTTATTTAGTCCATTTCCCAATTTCAGGCTGTAAGACTAATCTTTCTAAATAACACTCTTCATCATATTATGCCTTTGCTTGAGGACCAACAGTGGACCTTTATTACCTGTGGGGTCAAGCCCACAGGCTTCTGTCTGCATTCAAGGCCCTTCAAATTCTGGCCCGTCTTACCCGATAAGCTAGCTATGCCCTGGATTCTAGTAGGTTAGTCTTGCCCACAACCCCACTGGTGCTAGACACATTTCACCCACTGGCCTCTTCAAATGCTTTTCATCCTTTACTCTCTAGCTCAAGCCCCACTTCCTCCTGGAAGTCTTCTTTGACCCCTAGAGCCTCTATTGAGCATTCTCTTATCTAGCAAATGTTGTCCATATTACACATTTAAAAAAATCAACTTTACTGAGACATAATTTACTAATGATAAGATGTACCCATTTTGAGTGAAGAATTTAATAGTTTTGACAAATGTATATATCCGTGTAACCACTACCCCAATTAAAATATGGACTATTTCCAACACTTCAGAAAATATACTGCAACTTTTATCACCTAACCATAGACCAACTTTTACTGTTTTCTACCTATTTCTGTGTGTGAAAATCTGGTCTCTTAGCACAAATTTATTTTTATTTGTTTATTTTAATTTTACTTAACATGTATTGAATATTTACCTTATACCAAGAAGACTAAGAAGTTTACATGTGTAATCTCACTCAATCCTTATAATAACTCTATAAAGTAAATGCTGTTGATAACCTCATTTTATAGATAAGGGCAAAAAACATGTTGAGGTTAAATAATGTACCCTTGCTTGCACAACTAGCAAGGGCAGAGCTAGGACTAAATTATAAGCAATTCGATAAGAGGGGTCATAAGTGCTATTGCTCTTTCCTGCCCACTGTAGTGTCTACCATGGTGCCGAGACCATTAATACTTATTGCTTGGAATAAAACCCAATAGAACAGACACATTTAAACAATCCCATACACATTGTTCACTGTCCTTCTCCAATTAGGGGCAGGGCTCATGCCCGGAATGGGATTGAGTCTCCGAGTGATTATAAGCCTATGACTGCACAGTATAGAGGATCTGAAGTCCCAGTCTTGGGGGAGGTGGCTAAGAGAAACCAGGAGTGATATGAAATGTCAAGTTCTTGAATGGAATCAAAATGGAGCAAGAACTGGGCCCAAACTTAAGAGCCTGTGGTGGGAGTCAAGAAGGAAAGGCCACAGATAGTTAAGCCTAAGAGATCCTATGACATAAAAGTACACATCAGCAGGGAGCCTTCCGTGGACTACCTGTGGTTTAGCCTCTGGAAGGGGAGGCAGCTGGTAAGGTGCTCAGCTTAGATACACATGGGAATAATCCCCAGAGAAAAGCTTCCGTAACTCAAATATCCCTTCTCAGTTATAAGACCCAGAACTGGACCCAATTTGCAAGCAAGACTTTTTCAAAATAATTAGAAGTAAATTACTTCACAGTTCCTTCAAGTTAAATATCTATTTGTGTATCTTCAAGATGTTTGGAAATCAATTTTTGTGATGTTTTAAAATATTTTTCCAAGATCAAAGTTAAGCATACAGATGTAAAATTTTCAGGGTCATCTGTCTCCACTCCCTCTTTTTAGATCACACAGACAAATGTGATCTGTACTAGTGTTCTCAGTCTGCAGCGCTCATTAATTCAACACTATATGCACAGGGCAGAATGGGATCAACAGGGCATCCCAAAGGAGATGGGAGTCATTCTCTGCTCTTCAGGAACTAAAAATCTAAGGGAGGAGATTATAGTATAAAGGTCTTTTTTAATCCTCCAAAATAAATGGAAACTAGCAAACTAGCAGCCTTGTAATGACTTTAGTTAATTTCCTTTTTCTTTTTTCTTTTTCTTTTCTTTTCTTTTCTTTTCTTTTCTTTTCTTTTCTTTTCTTTTCTTTTCTTTTCTTTTCTTTTCTTTTCTTTTCTTTTCTTTTTTCTTTTCTTTTCTTTCTTCTTTCTTTTTAGCATCTGGGAATGCAAGTTATTAAGCCCCAAAAGAGTTGAACCTTTCTAGCTCATTTGAATAGTCAATTGCTAAATCTTCTTCTTATCTCCATCCCAGGCTATATTGCTTGTCTCTTTTCCCATTTTCTAGCTGAATTCCAGTTTTAACAAAAAAAAATGTGAGCATCTCTTTGATGAGTGTGGTCCACCATTACTTTTCCTTTCTGTCTAATAAAGGAGCTATTTTCCTTTAACCTTCTTTTGTTCCTGACATTCTTAAAGAATGCCTTGCTATTTACTGTGTCTTTTGTAGGTTGCATCTTATTTCTTGAATTGGCCCCTCTGCTTTTATGCATACAAGTATGTACTCGTTTTGAATGTACCTCTTTAGTCATTTGCCCTCGGTTTTACTTCTTATTCATCCCACTTGGGATTTGGTTCCCAGAGTAATTCTTTGTTTTGTTGATGACGATTCCTCTCTAAATTCTTTCTGTTTCTTTCTGTTTTGTGTGTTCTTTCTGTTTTGTTTCTTTCATGCGTAGGTTCATGCATTGAAGTGGTTATATTTCATTGTTGTCATTTCATTTAGGCATGCCTAACTCTCCTTGCCCATTTTGTTCCTTCTGCCATCTTGTACTAGGGCATATTTTAAGTTGATCTGTGAGTTGTATGAACTTCACTTAAAACAAAAATGTTTTTCCCTTTGGCATATAATTCTCTCCTTCCTGATTTGGAATTCCTGAATTCTTATCAGGTTATAGATATTTTATTTCCTCAAATCAAATCTATAGTTAACTCTTAGCCCCCAGATCAGTTATACCAGTTTATCAATTAACCAGGCAGTAATAACTGGTAATAATATTGCTACATGTATATTTCTTATATTTGGATATAACATAAATCTTTCTTTGTGACATCTGACATGTTTCCCCAGAAGTTCTCATTTGAGGTTTTATTCCTTAAAGATTTTTGGCTTAATGAATTCTTGAGGTAGGGGAAGTTTATTCAATGATGAGACTTGACTACCTCAGTGAAGGGGCACACTATGCAAGCTCTAAGTTACTTTATGAATTATCAATGCAAACCAAACTGGTGTCATGGTAATTCAGAGAGTCATTTCTGGGCTTCTGTAGGTACACCAAGTAGTGATTTGTTACCTTTTAAGATCAAAGTAACTCATAGCACTTCACAGAGAAAAGGTCTGAGCCCTATTATTTTATAACTTCCACTAGCTCGAGCTAGTGGAAGTAGGAACGGTACTAACAGCTACCCTGCCATAAACCCCACCACTTCTCAAAACTGAAAGTATCACCGATGGAAATTTAAAAACACAAAGGATTTTATCTATAACATTTAATTTTATAGACGTATTCGAATACAGATATTTCAAACACACACTACATCAGTTTACCAAGAAAGTAAATAAAACCTGGCTAAATGGACAGGGACTTGGTATAAGGAAAGTAACTGCTATGTAGTATTTTTCATATTTACATGTATGTTACAACCAACTTTGTTTAAATCTGGGTTAGCCTCTCTTCCCTAAAGGGACTTCTTCCCTTCTTGGTCCAGTAAACTGAATCAGTTTCTACTCCTAGAATAGCATTACATTTTGTAGCCTCATGTAGAAAGAACACAGTGAGCTAGAGCTAACTGTTTTTTTTTTCTTTTCCTAAAGATAATCATGAAGCCTTTAAGCTTAGACCATATTTAAAATTGGTTTAAGGCTTGTTTGTGAGATTGACATTTATAGGAGATAAATCTGAACTCTTGTGTCTCCAGACCCAAAATTGTATTTGACACATTAAATATCACCTTTCCATCCAGTACTATAAATTGCAGTGCTGTATTAGGTTTGGGGATATGTATTATCTGTGTTCTCCTTTACTACTTTTGTCAGTAGCTCCCTTGAGGAGGAGGAAGTAGAGTGCTTGGAGTCAATACCTTGTACTCCAACAATGATGCCATGTGAGGCTGAATTTGAAACTTGGACACGTCCATTAAGGCCATGTTTAACTGGAATTCCTAGGGAAATACGATGTAATAAAAATGTATTTTCTGGTTACTTAGGGCTAACTAGTCTCCTCTCTACCTCTTATTTAAAACCTCAGTTGTTGAAAAGCTGTCTAAAATGTCTGAATATACTTTCTAGCCTTATTTCAGTAAGATTTGATGTTTATTACAGACTCTTATTTTGCCAAGGACCATGTGGGACTTTGGGAGGGTCCTCCCTATTTTCCACATACATGTTTTGTCACCCTAGCTGTGTTTCTTTATTGCTCTCATTTACCATGCAACTAGGTTTTTATCTGTGTTAATCACTTTAGACAGTGAGCTTATTGAGGTAAGGACCATGTCTCTCTTAGTCAAAGTAGTTCTTCCACCATGTAGCACAGTGCTTGGCACATAGAAGATATGTTAGATTTGGTCCTCTGAGAAGCAGATGCCAATGTGGCAGTAGATGTGTAAGAGATTTATTGGGGAAAACATTTTTGGATGAAAATAAGGAGGAAGCTGAAGAATGCTGAGAGAGCCATCAGACTGTGGTATAGGTCTGACCCCTGTAGAAGAGAGAGGGAAAGAAGGAAGGTTGAATAGAAAGAATAGATTGCAGTACAGTTTCAAAAAATTTTTTGTAAATGTCAGTGGGGAGTCCTCAAGCTAAAATCCCTGTCAGCAAAGTTCTGTGTCTCACAGGACTTAGTATCTTTGCCATGTTCAGTCATTGTCTGGGAGCAGCCTGTAGGGATTGTGCCCTGGGCACTATGTAATAGTAAATTTAGAGTACAGCAGCTGGGACCATTAGTCAATTACATTCCCGACAGTAGGAGGTCTGAGATGCACATTTTCATGGCTACCACAGAAGGAGCTCAAGAAATGCTTATTGAAGGGAAAGTTTGAGTAAATAAGGAATTGCAGAAGAGGGAGGAGGTTGATTGAACTTAATATTCATTGAGCCCTAAAATTTGCTAGTATTGGTGGAGGATATAAAATCATGGGACTCTCCTTCACTTCTCTCATCTCTCCTCAAATGCCACCTTAGGAAAAAAGCTTTCTCTGACTGTTCTATATAAATAGAATCACCCCTGCAACCACTAGATTCCCTGTATTCCTTGATTTGTTTTTTAAACATTAAAAAAAATTAGCTTTATTAAGGTATAATTGATGTACAATAAACTGCACACATTCTAAGGACATGATTTGATAATTTTGACACATGTATATAGCCATGAAACTCACTGCAATCAAAATAATAAACATATCCATCACTTCCCCAAATTTCCTCACTCCTATCCATCCCTGTCCGCCACCCCTCAACAACCACTGAACTGTTGTCTGTTACTATGGATTAATTTTCATTTTCTAAATTGTTATATAAATGGAACCATAGAGTATGTAATTTTTTTTTTGATTTGGCTCCTTTCACTTAGTAATGGTTTTGAGATTCATCCACGTGGTAACATATATCAATAGTTTATTCCTTTTTATGGCTCTATGTGTGTGTATGTATCACAGTTTTTCCTTCCTTCTTTAGTTTTATTTTTCTGTAGTACTTGTTACTATAAGAATGTATGTGTGTATGTATGTATGTATGTATGTATGTATATACACGCATAATTTGTTGTCTTTCAGAATCTAAGCTCCCTGAGGGCAGGGACTTTATATACTGCTATAGCCACAGTGCTTGGCACATAGTAGGTGCTAAATAAATATTTGCTGAATGACTCTCATCTACTTCTATAACTTCAGTTTTCATTCATATGCTGATGACTTCCATGGATGCAGAAGTGTGTTGAGTCACCAGTGAAGAGCTGAGAATGACAAAGGTTTCAATCATTGGGAAACCTGATGGATGATGATCATTAACTGAGATATAGAACACAGAAGATGGAGCTTTGTGGGTGTGTGTATGGGATATATTAAGTTCATTTTGGGGTGTTGAATTTGAGATTCCCATAGAGTAGTTGAAAATGTGAGGTTTTGGAACTTAAGAGAAAGGTGAGGACTAGGGAGTTCAGCAATCACATGGGTTTAGAAAAGTCATCTGGCGAGAGATGTGTAATGAGGAAGGGTCAATGACAGTTAAGTGATAGGCAGGAGAAGAGGAAGCAAGAAAAGATGGATGAGAGTTGCCATAGCAACAGGTGTGTGTGTGGGGGGTGGGTTAGGTTTACTTAAACAATGGAGGAAGAGATTGGTCAACTGGGAAGGATGGTGTAAAAAGTCACACTGGATAAAGACTTCTTGAGAAGAGGTTCTGATTCCCTAATTTTGGAATAAACGGGGATCATTCATTAGGAAAATCTTTATGGAAATACAAAAATAAAAAGAGGCATTCTGCATTGTAAGGGAGGTAGCAATGAAGTAGTTCAGAGGAATAAGAGGTCGGCATTTGTGATAAAGTTAGAGTGTTCTAGTTGTAAGGGATTTTGTTGATTGCCTGAATGTTAATATTGTTCTCTGAATGTTTTCTCTGTGAATCTCGCCCCAGACCTTTAGCTAAACAATAACAACAAAGATTTGATATTATGATATTGACATTTCATTTATTTATCCTGAAAAACAACATTGGGTTGGCCAGACATACATTTCATTACGAAATCATAACTGGAATTTTGAAAATTGTTCCTTTGTTGTGTTTTCATTCATTAGTTATAATCAAGAAAAATAAATTGTAAGAGTGTAGATTCATCATTTAACCAACAAATTAAATATCGGTGTTCAGTGACGTATACTTGGTGCTATGAAGTAGTTTATACAGAATTTATGAGTCAAACCTAGGCAATTAATTCTAATGATTATTCAAAAAGAATCAGTCAAAAGGAAAATTGGGAGAAAGTAGGGATTAGTTAAGATAAATACTAATTTTGAATAATCAAAATTTTACTGTATTTTAAAAGACATGCATTGTTTTGTCCTGTTTGCCTCTTTTCTGTGAATGTGTGTATGTGTGATATTCTGCTTACTGAAACATGAAAAACTTGTTTGTTTCAGGATCAGATTTGCAAGTATGTCTCCCCAAGGGCCCAACATGTTGCTCAAGAAAGATGGAAGAAAAATACCAGCTAACAGCACGATTGAACATGGAACAACTGCTTCAGTCTGCAAGCATGGAGCTCAAGTTCTTAATTATTCAGAATGCCGCGGTTTTCCAAGGTGAGTTCTGGGGATCATTTTAGATGTGCTGCTCAATGGTATCATTATGTGGAAACTAGGCTTTCAAATGCTAAGTATAATTTATAAATTGCCATTATAACATTAATAAAAAATCTCTCAGTGAGAGATTCTGTTTAAGGAAAAACAGTTTTTAAAGAAGCTTCTTTCCAATCTTTGGAACGATGGGTATTTTAAGAAATCATTGTCCAAGGACATTCTGTTTACCTGTGTATAAAGGTACTAAGTCTCTGCAGAAAGAGTAAATATTTTCTCTCAACTAGCCTGTAAGACTTGCTTAAAAAACAAAAAAAAGTTAACTTAAATATTAGTTTTTGTCCAGGAATGAGTTAGATACTTGTGGACCTTGCATGAACTCCTTCTGACCTCTGGGACCATTTCCATTTAAGAAGGAGAAACTGGCTTGATGACCCTAACATTTTCTCATTTGTGTGAGTGGTTTACACTTTTCTCTTTGTGAGTGTCAGTTCTTACTACACCTGTGTGTGACTTTCAAAGCACCTGTCGTGTCATTGCCAGATGGGTATGAAATTAGATTTCTCTTTGCTAATTTGTAGGACTGTCATGGCAGGATTTGGGGAGTACCTCCCTTGATTCAAAGACCCAGCTGGGATGGTGATGATAGTGGCAGTGGTAGTGGCGATAGCAAGCATGTATGTAGCATTATATGCTACATACTCTTTTAAGTGCTTTATATCTATTCATTTAATATTCACAGTAACCCTATGAAGTGTTATTATTATTAATATCCCCATTCATCCAAAGCACAGAATGGTTAAGTAACTTGCCCGAGGTCACAAAACAAATAGTGAAAGCAGTATTTGAACCAGCTCTTAGAGTCTATACTTTTAACAACTTCACTATGCCACCTCCTGTGAGGGACAATTAATTATGGATATTGGGGCTTTCTTCTGTCTTTCTTTAAGCAGATGAAATCAGCTGCCTTTTTCTTGTCCCTCAAAGAAGGAATTGGAATCATATAGAAAAATTACACTTCTGACTACTTGACATCCCAAATCTTGAGATTTATGACACCTTTATAAGAACTAACCTCTTTGAATTATAAGGTGGGTTGATTATAGCTCATTTTGTGTATTTTAATGAAATTCTTAGCTAAAAAAATTATTCAAATTAGCTAATAAAGCATACATTCACAAGAGTTTCTTGGGTCAAAGCCTCAGGGGATGTTGGGTTGATTATGTGAAGTACACTATATAAGCTTGAAGTATTTGTTAACCTATTTATGCAGTCAGACTCTTGTGAAGAGTTTGTTGAGACTAACAATTCGGCAATAATGAATAATTTAAGCTGATTTTAAAAATACATGCACCATTCATGTACTTCTTAGATTGGTTTTGGAGCTGATCTGCTGGCTGAAAGTATGGTGATAAGAAGTGATGTGATATGAGAATTGAGTTGAAGAAGAGAGTTGAATCTTACTCTTTGGGGTATCGAGGTGCTTTTTCAAAATGAGGCATTTGTGATATGTCTCATTCTTAGAATAAATAACCAGGTCCACAGATATTATCTTTCTACCATTGCCTGCTTATAGGTAAAGGGTGGTAGAGTGATTATACTGATATTCTAGCATAGAATACCAGAATAGAGTAGCTCACATGACTATCCATCTGAAGGCCTTGGGTGTCAGTATCTCTGTCTGGTTCTGCATTTTGCATATTGTGTTTTCTAGGCCTGGAATCGCACAAAACTGGGAGAGGAAGGAACTTCTGACAAGATTTTGATTAGATTAACTTCCAATATGGCTGCTGTGCCATGGAGGTTGAACACTGAATAGAGGGTGGAGAGTGGGGGGGCAGTACTTACAAGTTGTATCTTCTCTCTCTCTCTCTCTCTCTCTCACACACACACACACACACACACACACACACACACACACACACAGATATTAACACATATTGTGGGGACAGGCAGAAAGACAACCATAGCAAAGGATCACGGAGACAACTAAATGTTGTCTGAACTCATTGCTGGTGCCTTCTACCTTGTTACCATGTATACTTGTTCCTTATCTTGTTTCATTCTTTTTTCTTATTCTTTTCTTGCTTCACTTTTAGAAGAAATAAACTCCATAGGAGAAAGAGAGATCATGGTCCCAGGCATCAAGGCAATTACACCATGTTTGTAGAGACATTTTCCCCAATTCCTTTCTATAACAAACATCTGGAGAGATAAGACTAAAATAGGAGACCACTACAAAATGATGAATTGGAGGGGGGAGCAAAGTCATTTTTTTCCCTAAAATACATTTCTTCCCCAAAATTATTGAGGAAATTGTTCCAATACTTCTGTCATATGAAATTTGATGTGAGCTTTTTTCTCCACCATATGAAGTTGAAGAAAGCTCCTCTGGATCTTGGCCTAGATCCACAATCTCTTTAGGATTCCTTCACTAGTCTACTTTGTGGGTATTTGAGCAGTAAGTACTTTCTGCAAATATGTGCACAGTTCCATGAGCAGTACTTACTGCCTCAATTTGGATTTTATGTCTTCGTTTGCAGGAAGCCTTTGCCTTCATAAATGAGCCTGGGGCCCTTTGCTACAGAGGTTGGAGTGTTGTATTGCTAATGTTGTTTTGATAATGATTGAAACGTTTAAAAAGTTGTACTTTATTTTAAATCTTTGCATTGCCTCGTTAATTTACTTAGATGTGCTTAGTAAAATGGGGCAGCACAATTATTTTTTGTTTCTGCTTAATTCTTTCTGAAAAACTCCACTAAAACTAGATTTTCTTTTCTCTTTTTTCTCCCTTACCTAATAATAATTATGATGATGATAATAATAGTGACAATTTTAAGTGCTTACTATATGATGCTTACTTTTACATAATTATCTCATTTATTTTTCCAGCAGTCCTATGAGGTTCATACTATAATTATCTCCATTTTGCAGATGAGAAAACTTGCCGATGCCACAGCTTCTTCCAAGCCACCATGTAGCATGGTTTTCCTTGTATTTAGTGTGCTTGAGGTGAAACACAATTAAGAAGTGGTAAAATTTGTGGTCCTTGAGAAGAAAAATGGGACCAAATTCTGAATTTTCCATCATATCTTCACCACCTCTACACCTTCAAGCCTTGAGTTCTGTTTTCTTTACAGAATCTCATTATAACTTTTAACCTTGTACTACCAGGAACTATTTGGGGACATGTCTAGATCTTTTTTCCTGTATGTTGGAGATTCCAGTCTCCCCTAAGGCGCCACTGACTGAATGAGAACAGACTCTTTGGAATATAGCAACACTTTGCTTTTCTGGAAGTTGCCTGTCCTACACCTTGAACTTTCTTCATCAGAAAGGAGAAATAGTGGTTAAGCAGAAAACATCTCTGTGCCCCTAAATGCCATAGAGCTGCTGTGTATGTAGTTGACTCATCTAAGAGCTCCTTGGGACCTTGCTCAGAGTCTACTACTGTTATAAATTTATGCATAGTCTTTACAAGCTTGATTTTTAGTTTTCTAGCCAGTAGTAAATAAGCAGTTAAATGGAAGGGTTATAGAAGACTGCCAGAGGGAGCTACATATAAGTGTCAAGAAGTTATGAATGACAGTAAGGGTAGAGGAAATAAAAATAGACCCAGGAACTCACTAAATGTGGTAGTTGAGGGCATTTAGTAGAGGGGTATATCCCTACATGCTTCAGTAACCCCTTCATTACATAGGTCCAACAACTGATGTTCATGCAGAATGATGGTCATGAATCAATAAGATCAAATTATGTTCATTGCTTTTTCTTAATGTTTTCATTTTAAATGAACAAAAGTATTTTTTGATGCTTAAAAGCAATGGAAGAAACACTTGACTTGGAGTTAGAAAATCCAAGTTCTAATTCTCATTCTGTATTGATGACCGTTGTAACTTTGGATGGTTGTTTAGACTCTAATAGCCTCAGTTTTCTTGTCTGCAAAATGGGAATAGTAATTATAGTCCTGCTTACCTCATAGAGATAATATATGCGAAAGTGTCTTGAAATCTTTAAAGCATGATGTACATGTATTATTATCGAGACAGCTCATTTACATGGACAATTTCACCCTAGTGGTGCCAGATAAATGACTCAAGACCGTTACAGACCTTAACCTAGACAAAGTCGGAGTTTATGTTGTAATTCAACAACTCTTGCCACATACAGATGGTATTCAAACAGCTTCAATGCATAAGTGAGAGAACACTTACGCGAAGTACCCTATGAAAAAGGGGTTTATATTGTGCATTCTTAGATGTGAAGCTGCGCTGTTTGAAATGCCAATACTGCCAAAAGCAATCCTTTCTCCAGCTTCCCAAAGCTGCTCTTTTAGCCTCTATCTGGTATATTTTACACACAAACAATCGGTTAGATCAGGAAGGGTTTGTTATGTTTAAGCTATATTTTAATTGCATTTTCTGATCCATGCTATCACGGCAGAGAAAAGAAACAGTGGAGAGTCAAAAAGTTTTGAGATCTTCAGTTGATCTTCACCAAGTGTTAGAAGGCTTTCTTCTGTCTGCTTTCTTTGGAGGTGAAAAAGGCATCTCTGAATGGGGAGGGGAACAGTGTTTCTGTGTTTCTTTTGCTTTGCCCCTCCCTTGTTTTCTGTCTCTATTTGCTCTTGGCAATCCTTACACTTTTCTATCAGATTCCTGTCTCTCCAACTTTCCCTAAATAAAATTGACCTTGGTTTGAACACCCTTTTCCATCAGCTCAGAACAATTTCTCCAGTCATTTCTACTTGAAATAACTGTTTAGAGACATTATTCAAGCAAAGCTTTTTTCCTTCACAGTTAATATGTGACTAAATAATTGCTTGAATGTTGATAAACATGTTTTTGAGATTCAATCATTTGTTAATTTAGTTTTTATAATGTAGTGGGGCTTTTAAGTGAATTCTGAGCAATTTTTCTCTATTTCACAATTTTTCCCCTTGACTAGTCTGACAGTTCTCCTGCCCATGCTCTAGTTCTGTGCAGGCTGAGCCCCACTGAGTCCCTAACTCAAACTGCCGGCCACTATGTCACAACCCCCACCTTTGTTTTTGAAAAGAACATATGAAAGAGAATAATTACATTGATGTGTAATCAGAACTTAATTCATTTACCAGGGCTAAATATAATAACATTAAACTAAATAGAAGAATTTTAGGAACGCAAACCATGACCATGAGTGAGGTTATACATCCTCAAAAATGTAAATTATTAATCAAACCACTCATCTGTGTTGCAAAGCTCTAGTAATCCCATTATAAAAGGGTGAATTTCTCATCAGAGCCCAGAAGATGCTGGCTTTAATTAGTGTACTTTTATGGTACTGACTCAAAGAGGTATTTTGGTTACAAACTTTTAAAAGATGTTATTCTTTAATTATTAGTGCTATTGGAAAAACAATTGGAAACTGAGTGTTTAAAGTCATTTCAATTTTAAACTAAGAACTTTTGGATTCAGTTCAGTTTCAAAATTCTGTGGCTTTAGCAGAGCCAGAGACTGGCAGAGTTGTAAACCTTCCCTGTGCCCCCTATTGATTTAGAAAAGTCAGTCATTAGACTGAAAACTGTTTAATAAAAAGAGCTTAGAAAAATGACTCAGTGTGCGGGCAGAGACTGCTCTGGGGCCAACCTGACATGAGGAGATAATGCGGATTAACTCTTTACCCAAGCCCATATCCCTTGATTCAGTGGGGTTTGGAACTCACCCCCTCTAGCTGCCATCTTCATTGCCCACCTTCTCACTAGTGGGCCCAATGAAGCAAAATAAAGGACATTGTCCCTGCCCTCTAGAAGCTTCCAGGAAATCACTACTTAGATTTCCTGGAAGTGATTACCTCCCACCCCGCCCCCTAGAGTGATTACCTCCCACGCCTTCCCCACTGGGATTTGTTTCCTTTCTGAAAACATATGTTCTTCTTCCTCTTTCTGTCTCACTGAGCTGCAGTACCTGATATCAGAGTAATGAAGCATATGTTTGAGAGATTTGAATTCTCCTGTTAGTAGAGCAGAGGTAGAAACAATTTTCCTCTAAGCTGGAAGTGGTAATGTAGAAATTAAAAACACTTTTCCTTCTGTGGACTGAGATGCCTCCAGGGGCTGAGGTACACCCTTGTACTCCTTTTCCCTCATCCCATGTTTCAGTCAGTCACCAGGTCTTGTATCTTCCTTCATATTTCCTCTCATCTTTTTCCTACATTCCATTCCCCTTCACCCTCTCTGGATTTCATTTATCACATACTGACACCTTCTAGCTCTGTCTCTGACTATAGTTGCAGGCTCCATCAGCTCACGTTTAGACTACCAGCAGAGGTAGAACTGGGTTCATGCCTTTAGTCTCCTCCTTTGCTTCCCAGCTCAGCAATGAAGTGTAATGTTTGAGAGGGCAAGTGCTGGGTTGGAATGAGTCTGGGTGGGGGCAGGTTGGAGCCATTCGGCTGGTGTGGAGGAGAGAAAGCTGAGGGCTTGGGATAAAAATCAGAGACGTCCTGTATGAACATGTACTAAGTCAGTGAGAGCTGAATGAAAAATTTCCTGTTTTGAAATGTTTTACTCGTCTCACTTAAATCTCACAACAACCTGATGAGTTTGGTACTATTATTAGCCTAATTTTACTGCTGAGGAAGTGGAGGGTTAGAGAGCTTAAGTAACTTGTTTAAATTTATGTAGCCAATCAGAGGCAGAGACAGGAATTGAACCCAGGAAGAACAACAGCTCCAGAGCTTGTGCCTTTAATCAACATGTTATATAGCCTCTGTGTATTTTGTTTCATGGTCATGGGCAGTCTCCCCAATTCTAGCTTTCTTCCTTGCAAGAGATTTCTATCATATTTCATTAAAAAAATTTACTGAGCAAGTACCTAGCATGTCTAAGGCAGGTATTGTGGAGGATTCAAAGATAAAAGCCACCTCACACCTACCTTCAAGGAGCTCAAATTTCTGAAACCAAGACTTATATATGAATAACTTGGTTGCAGCGCATCCTGAGAGAAATGCTGTAAGAACGATTTTAGCAGCTTTCTATGGGGAGTAGGAGTAGATCCAGGTTTCATGGGCTTAAAGTTTATACTGTTTGAGGGTTCTATTTAAGAAAAAAAAGACAATTAAAATACAAATGCCTATGGCTCTTCTAGTAGGAGGCCTGCAAGTACGGGTCCCTGTAGCTTAAGTTTCATTAGCTTCACAGGAAATTTGCCTCTGCATGGGAGTGTGGGATTGAAAAAGATTAATTCCAACTAGGGAGTAGAAGTTCTTGGAGGAGATTGCCTGTTAATTCTCCACACAGACATGGCTCTTGAGCAAAGAGAAGGGCAGGTGAGGGAGTTAGGTAAATTAATGCATATCTTTTTTTCTAAATTAAATTTAAATTTAACATAATTAATTGACTACTAGATACCAGTCTTTCTGGACTCCCTGTTTAGCCTTATAGCCTCTTACTAGCTTTTCCCTCTTGAAAGGGCGAAACACCTCTGAGAGAAGCAGAAGGAGACAGTACGATGGGCATGTGCTCTGACTTCAGACAGACTAGAGTCTAAGTTCCAGCTCTCTTTTTCCTCTCTTTGTGACCAAGGGCAAGTCACTTCTCTCTGAGTCATTAATTAAAGAGGGTTAAATCAGATAAGGGCTGTAAAGAGCTTAGACCTGTGTTGGTCTCTAAGAATTAAATGTATGGTAGCCATAGTTTTTGTTATTCCCTCTTGTACATTTAAAAGCATAACTGCATACGAAATATATCTTTGCTTTGTGGTATTGAATGTCACATATCTGGCACATAATACATTTTTAAATGCTTTTTTATGCTTTAATATAATTATAATTAATATAAAAATGCTCTAATGTACCCACTCACAATCTTATCATTCAGAAACAATGACTTGTAACAGTTGTGTGTATTTTCTTCCTTTCTCTATGTGTCTGTGTGTGTATGTGTATATTTAAGACTAAATGGTATACAGTTTCTAAATGGTCCCCTAGTGGTCTGAATGAGTTAACATAGCCTCTAGATCTAACTAGCAATGGCAGACTCTGTTTTCAGTGAGTTGCAGTAGGGGAGGCAGAACAAAAATGATGAAAGGAGTTTAGGATGTTTATGATTCTTCCCTCCTTCGGTTGAAGTTATTTAGTGTTAGTACTGAACCTGATTAACTGAAATGTAATAATTGAATTACAGCAAGTTCCACTGTACTCCCTCTCTTGAGATCCTGTGTTTTTTTTTTCTTTCTGGCACTTTTTAAGTTAGTAATGATACATGTATGATTATGTGGTTAACATGGGTCTCCTTTACTTGAGAATGATTTCTCTGAGAGTAGGGATTATGTGTATTCTACCTTGCCCTAACCCTAAGCCTAACCCCAAGCTCACCTCTGCATCTCGGGGTGAGATAGTAGACACTCAGTAAGTGTTTGAATGCACACACATGTATGCACAATAAAGTAAGTAATATTAGTAGAAACAGATTTCTAATTTTTTCTACTTCCTCTGCAACAACTACCACAATGACCAAACAGAAAAAAAAAAGATATAAACTGTTGCCTGCAGTATTTGTTTCTAGCTTTTAAAATCTACTCAGATGTAAAATCCTAAAACTCCAGCTAATTAATAGGTTGATGCTTGCCCATTGAGATGGAATGTTTTATGTTTCCCCAAGCCTCTACCTCTGCTTTTGGCTTCACTACTCCTTGGCTTGCTGGTTGTCTTTTCTTCCAGCCTGACCTAGGCTCTTCACAGAGCACTATGAACAAGGTTCAGTGACATGGATTTGCACCTTGTGACAAAGAATCCTAAGAATGATGAGATGTGTCAGCTTCTCCAAATATACTCTTATGTGCCATTCCTGATAAGTGTGAGCACTTGAAAGTAATAAAGCCAACTTTGTTTCAGTATATTCTTTTTTAAAATAAGTTTTTATTACACAACACAAATAACTACTACATGTTTGTTAGAGAATATGAGAAAAACACAATGAAATAAAAAAGTGGAAAATAAAATTACCCACATTCTATCCCCTAAAGCAGGGGTCCCCAACCCCTGGGCCGTGGACCAGTACCAGTCCTGGTAGGAACTGGGCAACACAGCAGGAGATGAGCGGTGGTTGTTAGCAAAGATTCTTCCATATTTGCAGCCACTCCCCAACACTAGCATCACTGCCTCAGCTCCACCTCAGATCATCAGGTATTAGATTCTCATGGGAGCATCGGTCCCTGGTGCCAAAAAGGTTGGGGACCACTGCCTTAGAGGATATTTACTATTAACATTTTGGTGTATAATCTTATATACTTTTGTTCAGTATTGTACATATATAGGTATGTGTATTTTTAAATGGATTATACTGCCTTTTCATGTAATATAACAGTCTTTCCATGTCAATAATAAATGTCTATAATAAAATAGAAATATAGTATTTTGATGTTGTCTCATATGTTATTAATTCAATCCCCTCTACTATTAGAAATTTAGATTACTTTTAGTAAACCATAGAGAAACAAACAAAGCATGTATCTAAATATTTATATACATCTTTAATTATTCCTCAGGGTAAATTCCTAGAACTGGAATTACTGAGTCAAAGTTTTTAAGGTTTCTCACATTATTGCCTATTTGACTTCCAAAAAGTTGTATCTATTTTCACTGTCACTAGCAATATATGAATGTCCTGACTATTTGCTCTTTGCTATTTACAATAACCCTAATTTGGGTGGGAAAAAAAATAATACTCTTTGGTAACATTTGTTTGTCATTCTTACTATTTATTTTGTAATTTTTCTCATTAATATTCTTTGATCATTTAAAAACAGTTCATTGTTGCTTATTGAGAGACCCTTTTCTTATTGATTTGTAAGAGCTGTTTATGTATTCAGGATGCTATCCCATTTTATGTTATGAATTGCTTTCACTGATTTGTTAATTCAATTTTTCACTTTTATGGGCGTTTAAAAATACCTTCAGTCAAATGCACTAATATTTCCTTTAGCTTCTTTATATTATTTGACTATTTACTAATTGATGTTAGCCTTAGCATAAATCAAAGATTGGTTCTATTTTCTGTTCTGACACTAGCTGTGTGAGAATTGGTAAGTAACTTAAAGTGTCTGAGTTTGTTTTCTTATGTGCAAGATAATACCTGACCTGCCAACCTGCCAGAGCTTTTGAGGATCAAAAGAGGTAATGTATATGAAAATGCTTTGAAAAGTTTAAAGGATTGTTGTTGTTATTCAGCTGTCCCCTGACACTAACCATTAGTCTGAATGAGTTCATGTTTACCGTACTGATATCAGCATTGCTGGATTTGAGACCTTTCTGGCCATTTACTAGGAAGTAATCTTGGTCTAAAAGTGTATTGGAGTCTGTGCTCTTGTAGCTGGAAAGGTGCTTCAAGTGTGGTGAAATGTTGCCTGCCACCAGTCTCATTGCCTGGAGCATGGATTCTGGGCATCCTTCCCACCTTCCCAGCTGAGAAAATGGGCCCTGGAGCTCTTCTTTGATGTAGTGTGTGTATTTACTTCCACATGCCTCAGTCCTTAAAGGGTAGCTAAAGAAATCCATTCAGTGAGGCCAAAGTGCTTGTTCCTATCCAACAGAATAGTAGGTGGGGGAAAACCCAAAGGCCTTCTGTCCACAGTCCTTTTCCTTGAGGACAGGAAAAACAGTACTCTTTCTAGCAACTAACTTTTGAAACAGAAACAGTGACCTATCATATAAATTAGTGGTTTAGTATTGTTTTGGGGTACACATTCTGAAAAGAGTTGTTTACTGGGAATACCTTTTATTGTGAGATGACCATAATTCTCCCTCTCTAAATGCCAGATTTAAAAAAATCAGAGAGGCAAGAAAAACAATTAAAGTACCTCATGCATCAAAGTAATCATTAGTGGAAAAACAGTATATTCTTTCTGGCAATCTCTGCCAGATGGTTGAGATGGCTTATAATGGAAGAAGAAGCTTAAATGATGCACATATTATTACAAACGTAACCTTCAGGGGTTTTGTTTTTATTTCGATGGGAAGGGAAGATAGTGTATGCATGTATAAATTAAGCCTTCTTGAAGGTCAGAAGCCTCTGGAAAGTTGGTGAGGTTAGACATTTGAACTCATCTGGGTCACTTACATTAAGGAGAAGCAAGGTTAACTAAATTTACTGAAAGCAAATGTGCTAGGTTTCATTAATCTTCATAGTGGCAGTGATACCACTAGGTATTATTATCCCCATTTCACAGATACAGAAACTGGATAGGAGCCATTAAGCCCAAAGCCACATAACCAGTAAACGACAGCATTAAGTTTCTGACTTCAAAGTCATCACTCTTTTCATTGAGCCACACTGTCTCCTTGCAGTTAGAAGATAAAAATAAGCTTTAAAAATGCATAAAAATGATCATAAAGGGTTTTAAGAAATAAAAAGTGCTGTACAGTAATGGAGGAATAAAAAAAATACCCCAAGAATGGCCCCCAAATTTTATTTGGCAGAAGGCTTCAAATTCTATTCATGTGAAACAATTCTCTGCAGGGACTTACTAGGGTAAATTAATTATACTCTGAGTATTCTATGGCAGTGTGGCAGTCTTTCCTATTGCCTCATAAAGAATCACACACACACCCTTCAGAGTTCATTTTAGTACTTTCAGCCTGACATCTAAAGGGTCTGCTACTCTGACAAACACAATCTGGCCAGATGTTATTATTTTGCACTACATTTAATTTCTTCCTGCCAAAGATTTAGACTTCTTTTCCCTGATAAAGATCAGGGGAAATTGTCTGGTATTTACAAAATCCCATCCAGGCATATCTGTTACAATGTTCACTTAGCAAAGTTTATTAGATTATTAGGGCTTTAAACCCTAGGGCTCTTTCATTATTGAAATTTTAAAAAAAAAGAAAGAAAAGCCCAAACATCTTCAACAAATTTAAGTGGCATAATTAGACCCTGGACTTGTCTTACAGGCATTTTAGAATTATGAAAATGATTTAAATAGTATTTGCTTCCTGAGAAACTTGTGGAGTTTGACAAGGATGAAAGGAAAGCAGTTATGCTCCTTTGGTCTCCTGAGTTAATGGGGAAAGTGATATCTGGAACTGAAATAAATTTGCTGTAGTTGTATGGTGAAATTACTCCCATAAGTAGTTAGCTGTACCACACAGGGCCTCTCTTTCTTGGCCTAGTTAAAATGTGGGTACTACAGTGTTAGAGGAACATATGAGTCTACCATTTCTTTGCATGAAATCAACTTAAATGCTGAAGTAGACTTCTTAAACTCTTAATTCTTTGTTTATGCCCACTATACTAGATGTGTGAAGTCCGTAATAGAAATATTCAATGGTTTTGAAGTATATGAAGTGATTTGTATACACCACAGTTTTCCTCAAGGGATTTCATTGTACTTTGCATGCAGTGGTTATAAGCACTTTTAAGTTGAAAGTTGGTGGCACTATTATTATTTTCTCTGTTGTGCAGATATAGACATGCGAGAGTTGAGAGGGTAACCTGAATTAGTCAAAATAACGAGCCAGTAACTGATCTGAAACTTTAGCTATATAATGTACATGGGGGAGAGGAGCTAAACAAAAGCAGTTTAATTATGTTTGTTTTGAGAAGTGGAGTGGAGTGGTTCTAATTCAGGCACCAAAATTTTGGAACATCAAAGTCTGCATAAGAATGAGAGAAAGCAGCTTAAGAACATTAAATGCACGTGTTCATTACATATGCCAACTTGAGAATTTTTTTTCTATTATATATTTACTTGGCAGACAAATTATTTTTTAATAATTTAACGAATTATTAAAGCCCAGTTTTTGTGAGACATTGAGACTATGTTAGAAATGTCTCACATTTAGGCAGAACCACAGTTGGGCTTTTTCTTATTTTGAAGGCAGTCAGAATCAGTTTATACGAAAACTGTAATAGTGCAAACATAAACATACGTTTGTACATTATATATACAGGCCATAAATGCTGAAATGGCAGAAGTGAACTCAAGGCAGGAGGTAAATATTTTGTAAAAAATTAATGATCTAGAATGAACTCTTATTAACTTTGGCTCTGTTAATTTGAATATTGTGATAATTTGACTTGGACTGAAGTTTACTTTCATCCCATTTATGAAGAAAGAATATTCCAAACAAATTAATACTGTATATAAGATTTGCAGGAAGTCACGTTTAACTTGCTTGAAGGACTTGAGCAAGTCTATTAATTGGGGCTGCTAATTACAACAAGCTTTGCTTATTAAAGCAAACCTGATAGAACTTCTACTTGGAAACACTTTATTAGCAGTGAGTTTGAATTATTCTAGGTATGGAAAAATAATAAAAGGTAGTGTAGTGTTTAAGAGAATACCTGGTGTTTGTTATTCTTGGAAAGTAATTGTAAATCACACTTCACTAACTTATGCTATCCTTTACTTCATTGATTCAGATTGATGTAGATGTTCCAGGAAAGTATCCTATTTGTTGAGCTAGCCATTCCTGAATTCGAATGAGAGGCCATCTGGGGCAGTAACTTAATAAATTGGCCTACCTATTCTATAGACCAAATATACACAAAGAAAGGGATAATTATCGAGTTCAAAGTTTTTTTTTTTTTTCCATTTCTCAGGAGGGAAATTCGAATTGAACAGATTTTATGTTATAATTTTAGTTGACCATGAGTTGATGTTGTGAAGTTATTCTGGAGTCTGAAAAATACCAAGAGTTATATGCCCGGATATTTTATTATAACATTTCTAATGTTATACCCTTTCTTCTATCCTGCTAATATTTTACTACATAAATAAGAGATGTTAGTTTTAGAAGAGAAATTAGTAAATGCTGGTAAATATAAAACAGAATGTGACATCACCCAGAGTCCTAATGACCATGGTCAACGTAGGCTTTCCGATTTTTATCTCTGCGTATATCCAAACACACATATGTAAATTTTCTTACAAAAATGAAATCATATTGCACATATTAAAAGCAGCACTAGTGATAAACCTGAGAATATGCATGTTTTTCAGTTATTTTTAGGCCTTAAATAGAGTATTAATTTGTAATTATAAGGTGGACTTGAACTTGAGAAATTAAATATAATTCTGCAACTGAGAGTATTCCTCATATCTGTTTCTGTTAAGATCAATAGAAATTCAGCACAGAGAATATGGCTTCAATTATATTTATAGGTCCATTATAATTCAGAATTGTGTGTGTATGTGTGTGTGTGAGGGAGGGTGGGAAGAGCAGAGGGAGAGGAAGAGAGAGAAAGAGGATGCCTGTGTATGCTGGGTGGAGATTTTTCCTTGTTTTGTTGTTTAGTGACAAGAACATTGAACTGGGAGTAGAGAGATATGGCTTGTTCCTCTGATTCCATCATGACTCGCTGGATGACCTTAGCAATTAATTTTATTTCTCTGAGATTTAGTTTTCTCATATAAAATGTAGGGTTAGACCAGATCATTTCTACAGCAATTTGCTGCTTAAAAAAATCCAAGTTTCTTTTTTTTTAAATTAAACTTGTCCCTCTTCCTGGAAAAACCTGAGACTCTATGGATATCTTCCTAAAGACAGGAGGGGTGATGAATCTCAATAGTTCCTTTGACACCAGTTAGACCAAAGGCTGTAATTTTTAGCCTATCAGGCATTTGACTTTTGAAAGTGCTAAATCCCCCATTAGGAGTAAATGTGGAAGCTCCAGGTTATTTATTGTTGTTTACACTTTTCATTCATAACTGTCAGTGTCAAAGGCTCTGTCGACATAACTACGTCAATGAGGTTAGCTTTAATCAGTTTAGTGGCTGCTAAGTCACAAATATATCAAATACCCAATCATAACGCAGGAGTCCTCTAAAGCCTGACTAAATTATTTATTTTGTTAGGATGAAAATGTCTGGGCTTTATTGGGTTTTCTTTGAAGAACTTGATTTGGCTTGAAGTGTAGAAGATAAAAGATCAGTGATTGTCTCTCAGATTTTTATTCTGTCTTCCTTCAAGGTTTTTCATTTTTCATAAGCTGTTGTTATCACTTTTAAGTCAAGGTGAAAAAAACTGTGATATTTTTTATCCTAGGGGTTTAAGCATGTGTGAAAAACTTTTACCTTTGATTTCTTATCCCATTTCTGTCCAATTTCATGTGGAAGCTGTGTGATCTTGAACTAACCATTCAACCTGTCGGAGCCTCATTTTCCTCATCTGTAAAATGGGGGTCATCTTTATCTTGTCTAAATTTCAAATTGTAATGAGATCCAAATAAGATAATGCTTTAGTTGTCATAAAAATGTAAGGTTTTATTATTATCATTAAGTTTAACACTATTATTTAGGTTCTCAATAGGTAGGTCTGATTTGATATAACAGATATGACCCTGAAAAATTAAGTGAAGTCAGTTTTATAAATCAGAAGTCTTGTATGCCTTACCTTATACCTTGATATATTGCCACAGAAAATTTTGTCCTCTAGAGGTCATTAAAAAATTAAAGGATTCAACAAACTTATTCAACTGAGAAATGAACTAGATTCAAATAAAACATGAGCACTGCAAATCATATTAAATGCAATGCTAAAAATGTAGCTCCAGAGACTCTGAAAAGGAAAATAATTCATCTTGCTTCAGAAATACTTAGGACATTTTGGGAGATAGGATGGGGTGGGGGTGGGGTGGCTTGCTGACAGTGGGAGGTCAGGGAGTGGAGAAGACAGGAAGAAAAACATTTAAAATGTAGCTGTCCTGAACAATTCTCTCTGTGTCAGCCCATTTAGCTATTACCAACCCCCACCGCACACTTATTATTCTTTTCCCAGACATCTTTAATACAGACGGTGAAACTGTAGGAGAAATGTGCCTTTGTACTTACAGGAAAGTTGTATGGTCTCTCTGAGAATCACTTTTGTTTTCTTTTTTTCTATCCAGCCTTTCAGAGGCCCTGCTCACCAGCATAGCAGGAAAGAAAAGAGATAAATTCCTAGGGCCAAAGCAAAACTCAAAAGAAGCAAGATTAGCAAATTGAAAAGTACGGAGAGAGAATATTTGAGTATAGTAATGTGGTCACTAGTAGGAAGAAACTGTTTCAGCTTTACATACTGAATTGTCTTCTGTTTAATTTGAGTCATGGCTAATTAATTCTCATGTGCTAAATTTAGTGAATTTGCATGTATTGAGCATGTAATAACTGATAGTGACATTTATTGAAAACTGAAGAGCTGGGAAGTTTTATTCATCATGTGACTGAGGCTGTGCTCCCAGGAATGACTTTTCAGCCCCTTCTAGTTGCAAGGCTCTTGGAAAGCTCAGCCCATGACAATGCATTGGCCTTGGAATCAGAACATATAGGATAGCTTCCAGATCCAGCTTGGCTT
Source organism: Eidolon dupreanum (assembly GCA_028627145.1). Lineage (NCBI taxonomy): Eukaryota > Metazoa > Chordata > Mammalia > Chiroptera > Pteropodidae > Eidolon > Eidolon dupreanum. The sequence continues at coordinate 82,996,686 of CM053505.1, read as the reverse complement.
CTTTCTAGCTCTGGGACCTGGGACAAGTCATCTGAACCCCTTAGGGATCCTTTCCCCAACCTGTAGGTTAGGCTAGGTCTCCCTGACATCCCACCCTATCCCACCTGCTTCCAACTCAGTGCTCTTTTCCTCTATCTTAGCACTTACCAAAGTAGAAGTGATGTGCTTTGGATGGGAGAGGAGCAATGGGGGATGTTTGTCCCTTTCACTGAACTAAAAGCTCCTCTGAGAGTATGCTTTGAGCTCATCTCTGTATCTCTACCTCCTAGTTAGTTCAGTGTTGGTGAGTAGATAGACATAAAACATTTTAGCAGACGTTTGTGGAAGTTTATTTAATTTCTCTAAATCTTGAGTTTCTCATCTATAAAATAGAGGTACTACATGTCCAGTGTATATTAGTTATGAGAATATGAAGATATGTATGTAAAATTGCATATTAAACCAAGTAGCACTATACACACTTATGTAAGGGGTGGTTACAAATTAGGGCTGTTATGTGTAATTCACATTTTTAACTCTAGGGCTATCTTCTTAATGGAGTTTGGGCAAATTGACCTTTCTGAAGTGCAGTTTCTTTGTCCAGAGAGATGAGTAGACTAGCACATTGGTCCTTAACTGGGGTCCATGGATGGGTTGCAGTGGGTCCTCATAACCTCTGAAATTGTTTGTGAAATGTTTTATATATGTGACTCTTTTTTTCTGGAGAGAAAGCACATATCTTAAATTAGATTCTTAAAGGGATCTATACTCCCCCCTTCCCTGGCCCCAAACGGTTAAGAACCACAAGGCTAGCTAATCTCTAAAATTCCATTCAGCTCTAATCAAATTCTATGAAGAGTCCTAGTCTAGACAAACAAATTCACATTTATGATTATTTAATGAACTCAAATATATAGTCTCAGTTATTTTAACAGCGCCAAAGTCAGGATTTCGAGATTTAATAATATCTATTTGGGTACTGATTGTTGGCATATTCTTTTATCACTCAGATGCCTCTTTGGCTTGAGGGAAGAACTATTATTTTGAATGTTGCCTCCCATCTCCTTTCTCAAATATAGTTAATTCATGCTCATCTATGTTGCTTTTGAGAGGGGTTGGGTTTTGGTCTGCAGAATTAGAAGCTTTACTTGTATGTTTTGTAATTGAGTGCAATAAATATCCTTTAAAGAAATCAAATAGCAATAGCAATGCTGTATAGCTCAATAGAAGCATTAGAGGAGTTACACCATTTAGGAGCCCAGCTATGTTTGTTCTCATCATAATGAAGCTACTGTATACAATTTAGTTCTCTTGGGAGGTGATACAGTTAAAATCACAAGATCTGTAGAAATAGCAAGATTGGTTCACTTATATATAATGAGCTTTCCATTTTAATAAAGAGAAGTGGGAGTAAAACTACCAGATTAAGAAGTATGGGTAAATTTTTACAGTAAATAGAAGGTAGTGATCTTCCAGCCTATTTTAGAATCGTATTCAATGTTGACACTGTAAAAAGAAGACTGCTGACAATATGGGTGACCTCATCTTAATCTTTGGAAGGGTAGCATCCTCCAACCAATCACTTAGAAAAATATAGTGAAAAAAAAAAAAAACCCAACCACAGAGCAGGAGGCAGAAGATCAAGTTTTTATTCATGGCTCTGCTACTAAGCAGATAGTGTAACATTGGCAAGTCTCTTCTTGATGCTGAGCCTTTTAGGCTAGCTGTCACCTAGGGGCCCTTTCCAGGGCTGTTGTAATTATTGTTAGTAATAATTATAATAATAGAGTTTCCATTGTTTATTATGTGCCAGTATGCTATGGGTTTTAAAATAAAATTAATTTAATTCTTACATTAATCCTGTTAGGTAGGTGGTATTATCTCCATTTTATGGATGAGGAAAACTGAAGCTCAGAGAGAGGTACATAACCTGTTCAAGTACTACTATCTACCCACTCCTTCCTGATTTCTCTCACAGTCAGTCATTCCCGAGACCTGTTGGTTATACTTTTTCTCCATCCCTACAACCACTGCCCTGGATTGAGCCCTCAGCTCTAGCCTGGACTCTTTAACCGATTCCTAACTAGTCTCCCTGCCTTCAGTTTTATACCCTTCTTCTGGTGTCCATCAGTTTTTAAGATGTAACTCAGGTACCATTTCTTCTAGGAAAACTTCCCTGACCCACCCACTGCACTGGATTAGGTTACCCTCCTCTATGTATCTCTGGTTTGCTTCCTTAAAATACAATACTAGCCTATATTTAATAACTGTCTACTATCTACCAAGTACTGTTCTAAACTCATTATATGTATAACTCATTGAGTCCTCATAACAACCATAAGTGCTATTAATACTGTGTTTTACAGATGTTCAGTAATTTGCCCATGATCACAAAGCTATTTGGAATTTGAACCCCAGACACACTCGAGAGCCTGGTCTCTCAGACTCTGTTCTATACTGTCTTTTGCCTCAAGTACTACATTCACCAGGAAGCCTTCTATGGCTCTTTCTTAAATTACTTTTTTAAAACAATTCGGATTTCTAAAAGTCCAAATTAAACTTTGAAACTGAAAATGAACAGTTCTTAGGCATTTTTGATAGATTTGAAGTACTAAAATGACTCTGGGATCTGATAACCTTACATTTATATAAAGCTAAATTCTTTAAAGCGTTTTTACTTCTGTGAGACACCTGGTTCCTATTTTCCAGGTAAGACACCGGGTTCCTATTTTCCAGGTAAGAAAACTGACGATAGAGTGATGTGAAGTGACTTACCTAAAACAGAGTTTCTCAACCTCGATATTATCTTGGGCTGGATATTTCTTTGTTGTAGGTAGGCTGTCTAGTGTATTGTAGAATGTTTAGTAGTATCTCTAGCCTCTACTCCTAGTAGTGACAACCAAAAATGTCACCTGGAGGGCAAATTCACCACCTGTTGAAAACCACTGACTTGAAGTCTCAAACTGGCAAGTAGCAGTTGGAAAACCGGCCTTCTAACTCTTAACTGGTTCTCTTCCCATTTCTCTGAGTTGGCTCACATTTTCATTCTGATGAGGAAGACTGTGGTCCATCAAGTGCTTTTGCGTGTTAATCTTTCTTTCATGAAGTGTTCTTTTTATAGCATAGAAATTGCTTGGCAACTAACCAAAGAAGAGCTTACAAGTGATTTACTGGTGTGCTTTGTTGATTGAATCTAGTTATTCAATGCTGCCTGGTATTCTTTTTCTAAACAGCCTGAATGTATGTGTGTGTTGTCTTGGAAGATTTGATAGAAAAGGACATGTGTATCAAGGTTTTATTGCCTAGAGGCTTATGTGAATCAGAGCCTTCATTTTACTGAATTTCTGTTTGCCTCAAGTGCCAGATTTTCTTCATTGGAAGTATTTCCTTGACAATGTCAAGTATTTTGGTAGGTGCATTACTTAATTTTATTAGTGGGCACTGATGCTGTTCCTAATGAGAAGGCTTTGAAAGGGTTGCTGCTTCTCCCAGGGTTTTGACTTTCTGAGAAAATTGCTTATTCATAACTTGTCCCTACATTTAGAGCTATGAATGTGGTAGACCAGCATCAAGCTCTCTACTGCCTCCCGATGTGCAGAGAGAGCTAGGATTTTTATAGCTCCTTGGGGGAGCACCTAATTGATGGCTCTAGAGCACCAATCTCCAACCTTTTTGGCACCAGGAACAAGTGTTCCTATGAGAATCTAATGCCTGATGATCTGAGGTGGAGCTGAGGTGGGGATGCTAACGCTGGGGAGTGCTTGATTGCCAGCCACTCACCTCCTGCTGTGAGGTCCGGTTCCTAACAGGACTGGTACTGGTCCGCGGCCTAGGGGTTGGGAATCCCTGCTTTAGAGGGCTGACCCTGAGCAGTCTGCTTAGGAAATTGTGTTCTCCTTTTTCAGTGTTCCAGAAGCCAAGGAACACAACTTCCTCCTGGTTCAGCCCTGTTTGTTGCCTCAAGCAGAAAACCTAAATCCTGCTGTCATACTGCAGGCTTGAATTTGGAGGGCATTTTTGGTTAGTTGCCTCAAAAACTTTATTTTCCTTTTTTCTGTCAGTCAGACAACAACTATTTAGTGAGCACCTACTGTATGCCAGGTACTGCTGGCCACTTTCAGACATGCACATGATAGTATTCAGCTGTGTTTCTAAAAAAATGTGGGTCAGTCTACCTATGGTCATGCTCACTCTATTTTTCTCTCTTAATTAAAGGCCTTATAGAAGAAATGTTTTGCTTTAGATTGAGTTATAATTATATTTCACAAATATCCTCTTAAAGTGGATTAGTTCATTTTCTTTCTTTCTTTCTTTCTTTCTTTCTTTCTTTCTTTCTTTCTTTCTTTCTTTCTTTTCTTTCTTTCTTTCTTTTTCTTCTTTTTTCTTTCGTTCCTAGCCATATAAATCTCTATAGAAAAACATCAAATTCTGTTTTCACAGAAGGCAAGGAAATAAATTGTTTACACATCACCATTTGACTCTCTTCACCCTGGTCCTCATTACAACCATCTCAGCCACCCAAGTGAAGTTTATTTAAACTCCCAAGCTATCCATGCAAACAAGACCCCTACAGCTAAGGAGTTTGGAGGAAGAAAGGACTGGGATTGTCTGCTGTTTCCCTAGTCTCTCTACTGTGTTCAGAATATTTCCTTTCATGTGTTAATTCACTACCCAGAGGTTTGGCTTTAGTTTTGTGTTCTTTTTCAGGTCTATAAATTAGGAAGGTGGTTCCATAATGTCACGATATCTCAGAGTTGACAGGGAGCTTTAGAGGTCATCAAATACAACCCTCCTACCTCTGTGTGACTCCTCTGTACAACATATTCCGTGTCAGTGATCATTTGGTCTTGGAGTGAAAACCTCTTCTGATGAAGAATTCATTCCCTTAAGAAGCAGCCAATTTAATTTTTGGTCAACTTTAATTGCTAGTTCATTATGTTTCTTGAGCCAAAATCAATCTCCTTGTAATTCTTTCATCATACTGGTTGCTCTCATGTGGATAGGCTTCTACTTGGTGATTATGCCCCTAAATTGCAGTGCCCAGAATTGCCAATACAGAGCACAGGGCAGCAATCATCTCCTGCAGTCCATATATACTTTTACTGAGGCAGCCAACCTAAGACACTTACTATTGAGTCAGTGAGTGTTGAACTTAAAGTCAAGCAAAATTCTCAAACTGTTGTCACCAGCCTTCATTCCATGTTAGGGATGTTGGTCTCATATTAATATATGACATCTTTTAAAATTTGAGCCAAAATTCTAGCCTGTTGAGATCATCAGGATATCGAAATGGGTTAACTGTCCCTTCTAGCTTCATGTAATTTGTAATTTTGATCAGTGTACCATTTGTGCTATTAAGTCATTGATAAAAATGCTGAGCAGAGCAGAGCAGTTTCCTGAGAGACTTCCTTTTAGATTGACATTAATCTATTAACTAGCACCTTTGGGCACAGCCACCAAAGCAGTGAAGGAACGAGCCAGTGGTATTCTTTACAATTCATAGCAATCTATGTTGGGCATGACTGTTCATTCTGTCCTAGGCCCTGTTGAAATCCAGAAGCAGTATGTTCACTGTAGTCCTTTGGTTTTCAGCCCAGTACTCCCATCATAAAAGGAAAAAAGGTTGGTGTGGCATGACTTGTTCTCATAAAACTATGCCAGCTTCTTGTGATTGTTTCTTCCATTTTGAAATGCTCACAAATATTCTGCTGAAATCTGGCTTGGGACTGATATTAGACCGCTGAGATTATTTGTGACAGCCACCTTCTTTTCCTCTTTAAGGAATATGGGAATCAGAGGGGCTTTGTTTCTGTTCACCCTCACCCCCCACACCTCTGTTACCACAAACATTCTTTTCTTTGTCACCTTTCCTCATCCTGTCCTGAGTCACCTCCTTCCCATTCAGTCAGTTTTCCTAGGTGAGAGCTGCTTAGTGTGGTAATGGGTGCTAATGGGCTAACATGTTTTTGACAACGAGTAATCCATTTGGTTTCTGAGTAGGGCCTAAATCCCAACATGTGATTAGAATTGTGGTGATTTGGGGCCCCATGGAAGCTTGCTAATGTAGTGTGGGAGGCTCAAACCTTTTGTTTCCTCTCAAATAGGTGACTGCTGTTTAGACTTCTTATTATGGCTTTCTGCCGGTTGTGTTGGGGGAGATTTGAAGCCAAATTGATTGGCTAATTGCTTGTGGTCATCCAGCTTTTTAGCTGCCTGTGTAGTATCCCTGGAGGTAATTAGTACTTTGAGAATTGGAGGTGATTGGAGTTATTCATGGTCATGGCTTCTAGAATAGGAACAGGGGCTGCACTAGCTTGTAGTTAGAGGTGAATCATTTTTACTTTAAAACGATTACTGAGGACTGATGAGTTTCTTTAACAATTTTAAAAAAATCCATTATGGAGGAGTTTGATATACAGTTGCCTTCTAGAATCATTTAAAGTAGCCAATTGGGTTCTATATATTGTGCGATAAACTCATTGGTAGGAAATAGCTTCAAAAATGTTGAGCATTTTCTAACAGCGACCGGAATTTCAATTGCAGTCCTGTCCCAGCATGTAGTGGAATATTTTCCAGCCAGTGTTATGCTGAAAATTTTAGAATAAATTTTTCACTAAAAATGTCTTCATGTGTAAAATGCCATGTAAAAACCACTGGTATCTGATAGTGATCCTCAAATTTAGAATCATCAGAACTTCAGGATGACTTCTTTCTTTTAAAAACAATGTTCCTGAGTCATTTATAGGACGGAGAGTGACCAAGCTGAGCATCTCAGGACTCTGCCATTTCTCCCCCAAACCTGGCATTTGTCAGTATTGTCACACTGAAATTCTGCCTGTGGCAGTAAAGGAAGGCCTAGAGTCATCTGCTTATTTTGATTGTTCCTTTTTCTAATTAAATGGAAACTGATGTTATCATCTTTGGAAGATCCAGCTTGAGGGTGATATGCTGTTGCAATGCAAATAAACAATAGAGTTGAGCCTAGGGCTGGGAAGCCTTGGCCCAGCCAGCTGTTATGTTGTAGTTGTTCCATGCTGTTCAGGGTGGTCCCCCAGTCCTTTGCCCTGCTAGCTGGAGTGTACATCCCTCCTCTTAGAGATTCTTCCAGTTTTCCTCCTTTTTGTCTTAGATTCCTATTCTTGACTAATGCTTGAATTCAGGTAAGGCTCCCAGTGATCAGACAAACCCTATCGTCTGTTTTGGGCTGGGCTTGGCTGGGGTTCTTTCTACAGAGGGTATGATTTAGATGATTCTATCTTAAATTATTGCTTTAGAGCATCTCACAAATGGGGGAGAAGTGCCTGAGATCTATTGTGTCCCATCTCTCTGATCAGAGCTTCCAGCCTGCTTTCTCTACTTCCTGTTTTCAGCAAGTTTGATTTTTACTTTCACTTGCTTGTCTATTCTCAGCCTTTCTCTTCTGCCTGACTAAATGGGCCAGATTTTGTTTCCTAAAAGGAGATTAAATTGCTCTTTGCTGGAAAAGATAAATAATCGCTGGCATGGTGTGTGTGTGTGTGTGTGTGTGTGTGTGTGTGTGTGTGTGTGTGTTGGCAAGGAGTACATGGGTGAGGAGTGTAAGGCTTCTTTTTTGAAGTCTGTTTTTAATACCAATGGCTCTCTTAGTTCTAAGATTGTTTGAGTTCAAATCCTAGCTCTGTGTCTGTGTGACCTTGAGCAAGAGACTTAAGCTCTTAAAGCTCCAGTTTCCCTATCTTAAAAATGAATGGTAGAAGAATCTGTCTCTTAGAGTTGTAGTGATGACCAAGTGAATGAACCCATGTGAGCTTATGTTAATAGATTCTAAGAGGTTCAGAAGAAAAGGTGGGAAGGTGTAGGGATGGTGGTACTTTTGCAGTCACCTCCTTTTACTCCCAACAACAGATAGCACTGGAGAAAGTTTTTTTTTTCTTCTGAGGATCCAGTGTTTGACCCAGAGGAAATTGCACAACCCATCTATCCGCAAACTGTTTCTGTCCCAAGAGAACAAGCTAGATCTTCTGAGGGGGGGATCAATCAAAGAGCTGTCTTCGGCAGTGGGAAGTGTCATGAGAATAAACAGCTGCTCCCTTTACCCCACACCCCTTCCTGCTGCTAAATGACTCTGGGGAAGAGGAAACCAGTCATCAAAGGCTTCTGCCACCTGCGCACAGCTGGTAGTTCCTGAGGTCACTCCTATAGTGAGTAGAGAAGTTTAGAAAGTATCCCCTGGGCCAAGTCGCTGATATATTTATTTCCCTAAGGCCCAAGGACTTGCTGCCTCCCCCATCCTCCATGCTCAGAGCTGGGAAGCTCCTTTATAAGCTGGGACACACTAGTCTGAGATTCCCCTGGGTCTTCCACAGTGCTATTTTGGGAAGAACATCTCTTGAGAGAGTCTCAGTATGAAGAAAAGGAGCAAGACTAGGCTTTCTTCCTCCTTTCCCTTTAGCCTTCTTTTAAAAAGGAAGACGAGAAGGTCATTTCCCTTGAGCTGATTCCTGCCAAATGTCATTATCCTAGGGGATCTAGGCTATTTTAGCCAGACCTCCCTTCTTCTGGTATTAAGGTTACCAAGTCAACTGGTAGTGTACAGACTGGGTCCAAAGGTAAAGCTAGTCTTGTGTTCTAGATGGGGCAGCATGGCTGGCGACTGCTAGAGGGCAGCAGAGGGCCAGGAGCAGGTCTAGAACTGCTTAATGGCCAGATGGCAACCAGACTGGCTCACAGAGCAAAGGACACCAGAGGCCCCTCATAGTCAGGCGAGAAGCAGGATGGTCCCCAACTAGGGGAGGCAGGTATATCTGAGAAGTTTTAACAAAACATGACTAAGACGAATTACAGAGGGGTCAGCTGGGTTGATATAGAGTATAACACATTAGGGTGGGTAAGTCCAAGATTTAATAAAAGGGGAAGGAAGGCACATAAAGATCAAGTCAGAATCAGTGCTGGGTCAGAGTTCAATTCAGGGTTGGAATAGTCAGGATTCAAGAGCTAGAATTGGAATGATTCAGCTCAATCATCTATTGAGTGTCTCTCAAGAAAAGCATATAATAGAATAATTAAGACTGTGGACGTTAGAGTCATACCTGAACTGGGGTTTGAATCACTGCTTTGCCACTTATTAGGTAAGTGACTTTTTGTCGAGTTACATACTAAAGAAATGTTTGTTGAGCAAATTGGTTTTATCCAGAGGTTGTTTCTAGCAAGATAGGGTTACTGATAGTAGCTCCCTACCTCAAAGTTCTGTTCTATTCAGTTCAGTACTTATTCTTTTCCTTTGTCTGAGATGAGTGGAGCAGCTACTTGATGCTGCCTTGGTGCCTAGCCAGTAGGGACCTGATTATTAGGGGAATATGAATCCAGCTAACAGGCACCTAGAAACCCATATGAGAGGCAGAATATAAAGGAGGTCTCTGGGAAGAATTCTGAGATAAATAGAATGTGAAAATCAAGAAAACAAAAATTTGACTTATTCTAAAATATATTCTTTATACTTTCATGGCTCTTCTGATAGAAATAAGCTAAAAGAAAACATAATTAAGTGAATAGGTATTTTATGAGTCCTGGGCAAGGCAAAGGTTTGAATTATCTTGTTAAATTAAGTTACCAAGTAAATGCAATGTTACATCCTGAATTACAGCACGAAACAGATAAAGGACATTAGTGGAAAACCTGTGGAAATCTGAATAAAGGCTGTAGTCATTCGTATTGTACCAATGTTAATGTTTAAATTTTGACAGATGGTCTGTGGTTATGTTAAGATGTTAACGTTAGAGAAACTTGGGCAAAACTAGCTTCATAACTCTTTTGTAAATATAAAATTATTTAAAAATAATTTTTTAAATTTAGTGGCCAAATTCTCTTGCCTTCAACAGTAATGAGCTCTGATTTGCTTTTTTATTTCACTGCACTGTGTTTGATATTTTTGAAAGTACATAGGATTGAGGTGACACAGGATACTTTCTACTATGTACAGTTTTGAACTCTGCTCTTTTTCTTAACAATGTATACATGAATTTCCACATGCCATTAAAAGTTCACGTAAGTGTGATTATTAATATGCATAATATATTTAATCAACCCTTTATTGATGTATGTTTAGTTTTTCTTCCAATTTTATGCCAGTACAAATAATGCTACAATGAACATTTGTGTAAATATATGTTTGTGTTCACTTTTGATGTTTCCTTAAGCATAGAGACCTAAAAGTAAATTTAAGGCATCAAAAAATATGAACTTTTAAAAAGGTCTTGATACTTAATGCCACATCACCCTCCAGAAGGTTTTGACCAATTTATATACCTAGGAGCAGTGTGTGAGTACCCATCTCACTGCATCCTAATCCACACTGAATCCTATTACTAAGAACTAACAGTTTCCTTCCCTGTGTACTTGCTCTAACTTGGCTCCCTGCTGAGAATCTCTAGGTTCAACCTGCAGTTTTATAATGGCCAAGCTGAGCCCCCTCATCTCTCATACTTTTGCCATTTTTGTATATAATTCTTTAACATGGTAGCTATGTACATGATATTTTGAAGACGATCTTTGTAAAGAAAATATCGTATTGATAAGTAAGTGGAGATTCTTTCTCTGTAACTTTATTTCCAGGAATATTGTGAAATTTGCAGATGAACATTTTGATTCCTTTTGATATTTATATGTACACACATGGATACTTTAATGCCATTGAAAATATGGGATTAGGAAAACAAGTGAAAGTTACCATTTAGGGAGTCACTCCCTACCGGGCTTTGGAGAACACCAGCCTGGCATGGCCTGAATTTACTAAAATACGTCATTACCTAGCACTGTGAGCTCCTCACATTTAGTACGTAGCTTCTCAATTAACTAGACAGGTGTCTGAAATCTGCCCATTTAACCTGAAGTAGTGCAATGGAGGCAAAATGGCCTAGTATGTTCTTGGTGGTGCAATATCATATCTGCTCCTAGTTTACTGTGATGGATCACAGTTAAACTCAAGAATTTCACTTGATACCAGTGGTTGTGGAGGAGAGCTTCCTGACCAGCGAGCTGGCCTCCTGTTCTACCACAGGGATTGCTCTGTCAGAAAATGAGCTGCCACCGCTGGGGAGGTAGGTCTTTCCGCTTCTGTCACCCTTCACAGGCTCAGCTCCTCTCGTATTTATAAGACTGCTTTAATAGTCTTGTCTTGTAATTACATCTGGAGACAGGAGACAGCATCTTTTGATAGTTCAAGTCCTAACGCATTTAAATTGCTCTCCTAATGTTGTAAAAGAGTCAAATTATATATTCTGGTTTGCACTAGACAGCAATAAATGTCAAGGTGCCATCCACTCTGGTATTTAACTCCTTGATGCCATCTGTTTTGGTGTTCTTCACATGGACTATACACTAGTGTTTTCCTGTCTCCTGGCTCAAAGGGATCAAGTTGGGAGATAAATTTCACTATTCAAAATATTTTAAAAGGCAGAGGCAGTTTGTAAACATTGCTTTAGAAAGCTAGGCATAGCAGTAAAGTCAAGGACGGGAACCTGATTCAGTAAAAAAAAAAAAAAATTTCACAAGATTGTCATCTACTTTATTTTTAAAGCTGCAATAAGAAGCAACGATAAAAATGCCAATGATGCATTTCAGCCAAGTGATATGAACTCTTGCTAAACCAATTAAACTGTCAGTATACTATGGTTTCACATTTTCTGTAACATACTAGGTCACCTTAGGACACTTAGTCACTTATGACTTTTTCCCACTGATGCAAAATCAATTTGGCAATTTATAATCTTATATTTCATTATGGAAGTGTATTATTCTGCAAGAAAGCTGCTGGAAAAACTAGAGGTTTCTGAAGCCCATTCATTCCTTTCCTGTTCAGGTAGAGTCATGAAAAAATAAAACCATTCATGTTATCTGATATTTTGAGACATAGTAGTTTTTGATTTTTATCATTTTTCAAAAAAGTCATACCAAGTATACAATTTCTAATCCTTATGCAATTCTAAATGTTAGATAATATTGCAGACATTAAAAAGTGGGAATTTTGACTGAAGAGCACTTTTTCACCTACATTTTTAAATTTTTGAATGTGTAGGCTGAAAGTACCTTTTGCTTAAGGGTGGGCTTTTTTGGTGTCCTATATTTGGAGTTTGGAGCTGTAGCTCTCCTCAAAGAGTCTGAGCAGATGGCTATTCATATTTAATACCATCACATTTTTCAGTTTACTTTTTAGAAATTGTGAGTTATAGATTGATAAATCAGTTGTATTTAAGAGAAGGTCAGGGAGGAAGATGAAGGTTTGGAGGCTTATTATTATTATTATTATTATTATTATTATTATTTTTCATTTGGAAATACCTTCCTTTTTTCCTCTCTAGTACAAATAAGACCCTGCATTTGGAAAAACCAATGGCAGTACTAAAATGCACATGACAGAGTCTCAGTTTTAGGTGCTCATTAGCACAACAGAGGACAGATCTGTTACCATAAGATCATATAGCAAACAAGAACATAATTAACATAGACTGTATAGTTCTTTTCTTCTGTTATGAACTCAGCAAGGGCTTCCTTTAACCCTCTCTTCTGACTATTAATAACACTTGCAAATACATCTCCCACCAACTTAAATGAAATGTGTGCCTTTGGCAACTGTGGCTGCATTAACACTAGACCATTTAATTCTGAGATTTAAACTTGAGGTTCTCTTCTTTTTGGGTTTAAATCATGGTTACAGTGTAGGTAGGAGTAATCAACTTTATTAATTTGGATTAGGCTGTGATCAGGCATCTCTAGTTAGCACTTGATACAAGGACTGTGTGCTACTCAGGTATTTGTCTATCCCCATTCTTTCAGGCATTCTCTCATTGACATCTTTTCTACTGTGTATTCTTTCTCAGACTCCAGACTCCAGTCTGAACACATGAGAACACATTGAATGAAAAAAGAAACAGTATGAATTGAATAATTAAAATGAGAGTCACTTTGTACTTTCTATCTTGCTGAGAAAGGTATTAAAACTAGGTTTAACTGACTTTTTGTGCACCACGTATGGGAACAGGAGCTTGCACCTGCATTGTTTCACTTAAACTCACAATGACTTTCTGAGGTACATAATATTGTTTCCTACTTTAGAAATCAGGTTGTGGTTCCAAGAGATTAAGTAATTTGCCCAGGACATTAAGATAGGAAGTGGTAGAATTTAGTTTCCAATTCAGAACTTTGACTCTAATTCTAGTATTCTATTGGTGCTCCCTGAGGGTTATTTATTATTGTCAATATAGTGAAGTCTCGATGAGCCGGACTACATAGGGAATGGTAGCACATATCATAATAGGGGTTTAGAAGGTGGACATATGAAGAATATTGACTATTTTTTAAAGTTAAGAAATATTTATTCGTATAAAACATATTAATTTTAGAAAATTCAAAAATACAGATTAGATAGAGAAGAAAATAATTCACTCATGATACTAAGACACAGTGATAACCACTCTTTACAGCTAATATATATGGCTTATAATATACATACTATTTTATACCCTGCTTTTTAAACAACCTAACAATAGCTTGTGAACATTTCCCCATACTCTTACATAGATGTCATCATTATTTTAATGGCTATGCAATATTCTATTGTTTGAGTATACCATAATATATTTAACCAAGCCATCTTGGGTATCTTAATGAGAACCAGTCCTCTGGTTTAAGAATGCTCCCTTAATGTCACAAAATGCATGGTAATGTGGCTTGTTAAAATATTCAGAATATGCATTTCGTTATAGATAGCTATGGTTGAATGTACACAGTGTTACATCCTTCTTTTCAAGCTGGTGGTTTCCTAGGATGTGGCCTCAAAGTCCGACTTCCACACTTTCTGCTTAGATGTCCACAGGCAACACTAAAGTTCATAACTCCTGACAGAGGTAGCTAGAAGCATGGTAGCCAAATACAAGGTATAATTTAAAGGAAACAGAAACTTCCTTTTCCCTGTAAATCTTATTGGAATTGTCCTCTGGGTTGAAGTACTCAAGACTTTGGTTAAAAGGCAACTATTTCTGTTTAATTCATGTTGTGCCTGTTAAATTGGTGTATCCACACAATGGAATATTATAAAGCCATTAACAATAATGTTTTCAAAGAATATTTAGTTTTATGAAAAAATGATCATAATATGTTAAAATTTTATAAAGAATGGGCTATAAAACTATATATATGTATGTGTGTGTGTGCAGTTTTTTTCCTAGCTTGGTAAAAAAAAAGACCACAGGTATCTATGATGAAGTATCTGGCAAAACTTTTACACACACACACACACACACACACATATCTTATTCGAATGAGGAAAACATGAAATTGTGACTTAAAACTTAAAATCTTAAAAAAGTAACAGTTTTGATTATTCAGTGTTAGGCACTGAACTAGAACCAGTAGCTCGGTCTTAACAACACTGGAAGTTACCATTATTTCCATTTGAGGAAATCATTTGCCCAAGACTACAAAGATTAAATGGGGCAGATCCAGGATTTTAACTTGAGTCTTTTTCCAAAGCCTTTGTGTCATAAGATAAAGTTGAGGACAAGATACAGGGAAGTGTAGTTTTTATTTTTTCTTAACTGGTTGAAAACCAAACAGTCAAAGGAGTATTGGGACAAGAAAATAAAAGTTGATGGCCAGGTTATAGGTATGAGATTTATGTTGGTGAAACCTAACAGGTCCTTTGGCACCAGGGTTAGCCCAGGTGCTCTGCATCCCTGGAGTTAATATTATCTAGCCTCCTAGTGGTACTGTGAGCATTAAATGAGACAATGTGTGTAAAGCGTACATGGTGCATGCTTACTCAACAATGGTAGCCAGTATTATTATTTCTTTTATTTAAGACCTCGCTTGTTATAAGGATTAGAGGCTCCAAGAGGCTGGAGGCAGGACATGTTTACCCTACTGAATCCTGTAGTTTTCAAACATTCCTGACCTGTTGAAATGCCTTTTATTTGAACCTTTCAAATAAACAAGTCCTAATCAGCTTTGTGGACCCTACCAGCTTTTTCAGAAAATTACTCTGCTTTTTGAGGGGTTATTTATTTACTCACTAAAAATAAGGACTTTGTGTAATACAAGGGAAGCAGGAGGTGATTGATTTGGAGTTAATAGGCAAGCTTTTTTTTTTTTAACCCTATAACCTGAGGAGGCTTGATTAGGTTCCACTCCTTTAGGAATCTTAGAGAGTCTGGGAATTTTGAGAACAAAAGCTCTGCAGGCAGGCTACCAGAGATTCTTCATCAATCTTGTACATTCTTAAATTTTTCATTCTGTTTTTTTTTTTCCTTCTCTTCAGTCCCTAGAATTGAGTGGTATTATCTTGAAGCCATGAAGATTTAAGAAACAACCAAAGTTGGCCTCCTTTTGTTGAGCTTATGAAAGCCATATTTAGTTTTAGGAGGAATGTGTTTTTCCCTTGGGAGGCCCCTCTATACCTGCAGCCATCAGAAATTCCATATTAAAATCCCACATTTAAGTCTTTATGGCTAAAGTCTGTTCTAGCGTGTCTGGACCAAGTCCAGCTGTCAGACTGAGATATTATTGACTTTCTCTTCTCAAGTGAGTGGTTTACATTTGCTGGCTCCATTTCTTTACCACTCATTCTGAAACACCTTGTAACCTGGCTTCTGCCACTGGCTCTTTACTACAATTGTTCTCCTGCAAGTTACCAACTGACTTTTTGCTGAATTCTTTGGGGCTTATTTTTCCTTCTCCTCCTTTTAAGTTTCTCTTCCCTTGGCTTGTGACACTGAATATATGTTTCCCTCCTACCTCTCTGAGCATTTCTTCTCTCCTTTTTGGTGGCAGTCTTCCTCTTCTGTCCAAATGTAACTGTCCTCCAAAGAAATGTCTTTTGTGCTCTCTTCTTTCTCTACTCTTCATTTTCATGGCTTCCGTTGCCACCTTAAAATAATTAGCTCTCCAGTTCCGACTTCTTACCCGTGCCCCAGTCCCAAAATGCTCTTTTAGAGCCAGGCTTTGTGTTGTGAACTTTATATACATCATCTCTAATTCTCACAGCACTCTTCAAGGCAGATAGTCTTAAGCCCGTTATACATAAGAGGAAACTAGCTCAAATGAGTTACATATGTTTGTATTTTTCCATTTAGATCTCCTACCATCAACTGAAACTCGGCAGGTCCAAAAAAGAATTTCTTCTTCTCTGGCTTCAAATTCCAGACTCCTTATCACTTTAAGGCAATGTCACTCTCCCACTTTCTGTTATATCACTTGCAGGCTGAGAAAGCTGAAAATTAGACAGGTAATTGCTTTCGAATAATGCCCTCCCTCCCCAATAAAACCGACCCCTTCAAAATCCCCCAAGCCCGACTCATTACAACCTTGTATCTCGAAAATTAAAGTTTAACCTACTCTACAGATGAGCAATTCCCAACCATTATAAGAGCTAAGTTTGATAAATTTCATACACTGCGTGCCCAGAGTTAAGCATAATTCTCAGCCCTATCTGTGCTTTCTTTGGTCCTTGAGATACACTCTTCCCAAGCAGATCCCTCCCATAGGTGGGGCTGGTTTAGGTTCTGCACAGTTTTCTAGTGCACCAGTGGTAATCCTGCCCCTTTCTTCTCTCTTGGATTAGAAAGCCTATTGGAATGTGAGTGATTTAGTGATGGTATTTCTATAGTATAGGAGCAACTTTCTATTTGCTATTTTTTTAAAAGAAAATTACTTTCAAATGTAGTTCAGTATTAGTAACAGCTGATGCAAAACACATATTCACAGCTGATCTGGACATACCAATGTGTTGAAACAATGAGTTTGAAAACCACTTCTGTAGATTAGGGAAGATCCAAATGCTCATTGGTGAGGGATGGGTCAGCTTCTCCGTGTGGCATATTAGCCTAATGTATAAATTTTTAAACTTGATACTACTTAAGAATCAAAGAAGTAAGAAAGTTCACATCTTATTGAAGTTAATAACAGGATCACCAGGTGACAGTGTCTCATTGAGGATTCTCCACATGCCAAACCAAATGCTTTACTTGGGCTGATTTTACTCTGCCAGTATCTCTGTAACCATTTAATTTTTTGAAAAGCAGAAATCTGCCATAAGTGCCATAATTTTCAATGGGAGAAATATAGCCAAAAGTCCAGTTATAAACCATTCTTGTGAAGTCAGACTTAAAAGAAAGTATTGACTCATTGAGATATTTAGCTTATATGTTCAGTATTTCAGTTTCTTCTATTAGTAAGGTATGGGAGCCTGGAATTGCAATGACACCATTTTTTAATCAGGCTTGACTGGAGTGGCAGCATGGTGTCAAAGAGAAAATTACTCTGATTAGCCTTTGGTGAATTGTGTTCTTAATAAGAAAATTAGAACATACCTTTTTTTTTCTTAATCTGAGGAGTATTAACTCACTTGGGTATTTACTCACTATCACAAAAAGTTGATAAAAGGCTGATGTGTTTTCCCACATTTTAAACTATATCTAGTTAAACAGACGTGTAATTTGTCCTATATGTACTGCATTCATGTATACTTGTCTACAGCTAACACAGTACCAGCATTTACTTGAGGTTCAGTGAAAATTTATGGAATGAATGTGTTACTTTAGCAAAATAGATTAAATTACGATGGTTAGCATAAACAAAAGTTTGGTATGGGTAAAATCTAATTTGAAAATCACTGAAATGCTTGTGTTTTATGAAAAGCTTTATTCTAAAATGTAAAATATTAATATCTCAACAGCCAAGCCACTTTTTTCCTTCTTGAGCTATGTATAATATAGAGAGTGATTTTAACCTTTAACTTAGCACACACCAGTTGGGGCAAGAGCAGTGGGGAGGGGATAAAGTTGAAAAGATGGTCACTTGGAAGCTTCATACCATCTGGCCACGGTGAGTCATGGAGGATCCTGCATCAGATTCATTCGGGAGGCTCAATATTTTCTTGAGCTGTCTCTATAATTTTTATGTCTTATAGGCAAAGAATTTGGCTTGATGCTGATTAGAGTCTGACCAGCAGCCAAGATTATCTGTGATATCCTGTGCTCCTCAGAGAGTAAAGTTATTGAACAGAAGCCTAATTACAACCAGTTTAGCTCACAAATAAGAAATCAATTCAGTTGAGAAATGATTGTGCTTATTATGTTCTCACATTTTGTGATACCTTCTGTGGAAATATGGGACATGTTCATTGATCCAGAGTTGCTTAAAGGTAAAGTAATTCCAAATGAAATAGTTAAATAACAGTACCAGGTTGTCTGAAAATCATAACTTGAGAAGAAACTATGAAGATAATTTAGTCCAAACTTTCTAGTTACAAGGAAGATGGAATCAGGATAGGAATAGAATTCCCCAAAGTCTGCCAGGCAATTGGTAGAAGTTGGAGCTAGTCCTCAAGTGTTCCTTCCAACTCTTTGATACATTTTTCATTCTCTCATATAGGTGATTATATGACATTTTGACATGCTTGCTTTTATCAGCTATTTTGATGCTGGGAACTTCTTGATGAGAACATTTTAATATGGGAGAACTGCTGGGGCAAAACAAATTATTTAAACATTCAGCTCTTTTTAAAAAATTACCAAGTAATCTGCAAAACAAACAGCCTTGCCCTATCCCTCAGTTTCACTTCATCCCTCAGCCTTGAGTGTAGAGATCAGGGATGAGGTGGAAGTGGGGATTCAAAGATGGAATGAGCATCATGGATGGGGTAAAAGCTCAGAGAAGGGGTGAGGGATGGGATTGGGGGTCAGGCACCATCTGGCAGGCAAAGCAAACATCGCCAGGAGTCATGTGTTTCCCACACTTGCTCATCTTTGAAAGGCCATTAATCATTCTGGGCACATTATCTGCTCATTCTCTGAGAATTCTTTTATTTCTTTAATAGTCTATTTCTTAAAATCTCTGATTTCAAACTTTCGAGAGATAGGAATGGAGTAAGGTGGGATATTTGTGTCAAAATATAGTCCCATAGTCTCAGTCCCAGGCTTCACTGGGAATCCTTGAATCAGTGTTTGTCAATTCTCTAATTAATATTCCATGTAAAATACTACAGAAAAGTACTATGCTTCTGCTATTTTAAAAACTGTAAAGCTTGATATAGAGTTTTGAGAGAGTAGGACTGGTAGGCTCTTTTGAGGTCTATCCTTTTTGAAAATCTAACAACTTAAAATGTATTTTTTTCAGATTCTAAATATATTATTTTTTTCACTTTATGAATGCAGTTTTTAATGTACAATTATTTGAAAAATTTACCTCTGAAATCTAAAGACTCTAAAGGCCAAAAGGACTGTATATTAAAAAAATATTCATATTGAAGAAAGTAGAGAGTAAAAGTTTCCCATAATCTGGTTTAGGGATTGGGGGAAAAGTATCAGGGAAGTAAATGATAAAACAGCCTCTAGTAGTCTGTTTTTGTCATGGCTGCATCATAATGTCCACATTAGAAAAATCATGCCAGAATGTCAAATATAAATATAGGATGTCTGGTTTTTAGCAAAACATTTGAGAGTCTTCTGTAATACCCTTGTGCATAAGGTTGTGAAATTTGACTGCATAACTAGTAATTAGGCAAATTCACAGCTGGTTGAGCAACTGATTCAGTGTTAACCTAGAGGAAGATGTATTTAGTGAAGGGCCACAGGGCTGTTTTTGGCTCTACCTGGGCATTCATTTAATAAATACTGAGCACCTACTATGTAAAAGGTACCCTACTTAGCACTGTGAAGAATACAAAGTCCATGTCCATATCACAGGCCCTGCTTTAGAGAAGCAGATTTTTGGTCATAGTTGATCACAAAAACAGGCTTTTCACTTTGCAGATAACACAAAGCTGGGTGTTGTAGTTTAATATATAGGATGACAGAATCCAGATTTAAAATGACCTCAACTTGGAGGAACTCTAGGTCAAAACTTACAAGATGAAATTTAACAGTGATAGATGTAAAATATTGAATTTAGTTTTAAAAAATTACATATGTACAGGATATGAGAGATGTGACTTGGCAGCAGTTTATGTAAAAAGTTCTTTGGGACTTAGTTGATCACAAGTTTAATATGAGCCAAAATGTGGTGTAGCTTATTTTTTTTTAAAGCAAAACAATTTTAGGCTGTATTAGAAGCATGTGTGCTGATCAGACCACATCTGGAATATTATGTTCAAGTATAGTCACCACATTTTGCTAACATTGACAAAGTTGAGTGTATCCAGAAGATAGTGACCAGGATGGGTCTGAAAATCATGTCACATGAAAAATAGTTGAAAGAAAGAACTGGGGAGATTCAGCTTTTGCATTATTCCTCAGCTTAGACCCTTTAAGTCTTGGTTAGGTTCTCTTGCTATGTACTTCCACACCTCTGGACAATCCTGATGGTTTCCCCAGTAGACTGGGGCTTTGTTAGAACAGGGTAGGGTGCCTGTGTGTACTGTGACATCTGTGGTACTGTGCTTGATACAGGGTGGGTCCTCAGCAACGCTTAGAGAATGAATGAATTTTCCATGTGTGAAGGCTTTATGTACAGCTGGGGAAAGCTGATAAAGAACTATAGTGTTCGGCATCTATAGTTATTAAATAACAGAACAAAAAAGTACCTGAAAAGTTTTTAAATGATTCTTTTTTTCTCTCCTTTTGGCCTCTGCTAGGACCTGACACTAGGTTTTTTTCTTGTCTGCTTTAACAGAAATCTTAAAAAGCACTCTTTCCCAAAAGAACATTTTAAAAAATGAGTTAAAGTTCAGGAGATGCAAATTAAAACAATGAGACAACCTTTTTTTTTTTTACTTACAGATTAAGAAAGGAAAATATTTTAAAAATGATACCCACTGCCAGTGAAGATTTAGTCAAATGGACAGTCTTAATACATTTTTGGCACAAGCCTTTTGGAATAGCAGTTTGACAATATGTATTATCAGGGGCTAAAAATATTCATGGTTTGATTCAATAATTCTACTTCTGAGACTTTTCTCCTATGAAAGTCATCCTGAATATAGAAAGAAAAAAATGTCTTATGAACAGAGGTGTTTTCTGATAACAAAAATTTAGATACAACAAAATATTAATAACAGAGGAGTAAATGGTTATATAACCTGGGATATATCAATTTGATAGACTGTTATAAAGCCATTATAGTTTGTAGTTTCTGCAAAATATAAGCTGTGTATATTGTATAATACAACCATGTGAAAACAAGTAAGCTTAAATCTGTATGGAAGAAAATCCTGGGAATTTATACTAAAATGTCAACAATGGCTGTTTTTCAGTGTGAGATGATCTATTATTTTTGTATTTGGTATTTTTTTTACGCCTACAGCACCTGGTCTTCCTAGGTGGTCTTCCATCCAAGTACTAACCAGGGCTGACCCCGCTTAGCTTCCGAGATCAGACGGGATTGGGCTTGTTCAGGGTGGCATGGCTGCAGACTATATTTGGTCTTTTTTGCATTTTCTAAATTTTTCTTCAAAAAACATTTTTATATTGAAGACCATTTATAGTGTTCTCTATTATATCTAGGAATAGACCTGTAGAGTTTAGGTCTTTGACACCCCTGTGTATCACCAGTTATATCAAGGACATTCTGAAACTGTGAGGAAAAGAAACCCAAACATCTTCAGAGCAAAATTGATTTTAATTTTGATTTTGATTTTAATTCATTTAATTCAAAACACATATATGTAAATATATATCCTAAACACTTAGATCACGAGTATGTTAATGAACTTCACAAGTAAAAGATGATACGACTCTTCCAATGAAAAAAGATCAGCATTCCAGATTCTTGAGAGCCAGATACCTTTTGCAAATGGAGAAGAAAAAGTGTCTTGAGTGACTGGATCCTGGAGATGAGGAGGGAAGAATGAGAGATTGATTGCTAAAGGATAACAGTGACCTCTTGCTATATACTGGAAGAACCTAGATACAGGTATTATCTTGTTAAATCAGAATCTGTTTGAATGGATATTTAGATTTTGATCAGATGCATGAAAGTTCAAGCTGTCAGACTTCTGTATACTGTAAAAATGCATCCGTTATAAGTAATTTATACTGCTCCATAACTCTAAACATTCAATTCAGTCCAATTTTCTTCTATTGAAATTACTAGTAGCTTTCCCAATATCTATTGTTTAATTTAACATGCAGTTTACCGTCTACAAAAAAGACTTGTTCACAGGCATGTCGGATGCAAACTTTATTGTGGGCTACATATTAGTGCAGCCTGTCCCCTCCTCTTTAATTATGGCAGAGATTCTTGGTCCCTGAGTCACTTGCATCACCATTTTTTTCTTCATTCCCACTTACAAAAACTACACTTGCAGAACTTAGAAAACTGTCTGTGATGTTGTGGGAGGCAGGGGTATCAGCATTTACCAGGGGTAAAGAAGAGATCTTATTTCACTGAGAAGATACGGAATGTTTGAAGACAGTCTAGGTTTAAAGAAAGTGGAGTTCTTATAAATGTTCACATTTGGTGACCCTTTGTGACTTACAGTTCTGCTTAGCATGTATATCTATCTCTTGGAATTAATTTTCTCCTCTATTTTCAGGTATATTGCATGTTAAGGATAATGCGGACAATACTACTAAGAAGATGAATTTAATAACAACTATTTCTGTCCCTCACCCATTTTTTGTACTTTTTTCCCCTTCCTCTCCCACGTTTTCTCCTCTTACTTTGAATATTATCCTTCATCTTTTCATCTATCACCTTGTTTCTGTCACAAACTCTTCTTCACAACTGACCAACTCCCTTGATTTTTACCCCAAATTTCTGATAAATAAACATTTTCATACAGCATTAGATTGACATTTCTACAGAGCCAAAGCATGGAGATTCTTTGAGAATGGATTTGATATGTATTTTCTTCTTAAGATGTCCTAGGCAGGTTGATCTGACAAGAGATTTTCCAACTGATAACCTGAAGGTCTGATCTCCCTCAGATGAGCATTCTTAAATGGGGAACTGGGTAACTTGAAAGAAAGCTATGTACTTCAAAGCTCCTTTCACCTCAACCACAGTTAACTTTACAGTCACACTGGTCTGGCAAGTGTTAATAGCTTGATGATTTGCCTGCAGATAATTCCATTGGAACCCGTAGATTATTTCAATAGAGAATAGCCAGTGAGTCTTTTTATCTCCATGTAGATAGAGATTGAAGAATTTAAAAAGAATTCTATTGGAGTGATTTATGGCAGAGACAGCACAATTAAATGAATGTTTTCCCCCAGTATGGCCAAAATATGTTGCAAATCTCAGTAGAAGATGTGCTCTTTTCATTGTTCTATAACTTCCCTATGAAGTAGGGTTCTTGATTACATGATTTTCCAACCCGTTCTTTTTTTTAAAAAAATGGTTTTAAGAATAAGTGTCTACTGATAGTTAAATATGTAAAATATTGGTGCTTGATGAGGACAAGGGAAACATTTATTTTGAAAGGAGCAGATGGTACCCCGTGGGGCAAAGATGTGGTAAATTTGCTTTCTTTACTGTGTGCATAAGGTCATGTACAAATGGCCAGAAAGCAAATGAAAGGTGCCCTTGAGGCCATTTGCACTTAGATGTCACTTTTCTTTTAGGAAAGGTTGGTTTTCTTTATTTTTGTTTTCATACAGCTGTAGGCTCCAATGTTGTTTGTTAGTTTCTCTTTTTATTGCTGCTTATTTAGTGCTGCTTCATCAAGGGCTTGGGTTTCTCTTTGAAGTATCTCAGCTTCTCCTCTATAATGCAGTTTCTTAAACTCCCTAGTGATAAACTAGACTTGAGTCAGTAACCTAGATAGCACATTTTGCCTAAGTGGCTCCTGCCTTCTTGGCAACATTTGAGTCTATAGGGCTAGATATGCTAGAATGATTATTGATTGGGGCATATTTCCTCCTCAGTAGCTTTGTTGGTCATGGAACATCTTCCCTGTCTCTTTTTGGGTAGCCAAAGACTGTCCATTTCCAAGGCTAAGACCTACCTCCTCCTATCCATCTCAAACTAGCCTCTTTCCTGTGTGTGAATTCCCAGGGCACTTACTGCCAACCTGACAGTAGTCTCAGTACTTGATTTTATTATTTTCTAGCCAGTTCTTGTATCTTTCTTTTTGTTTTCCAATTAGTTTGCAATGCTCTGAAGGGGGAGACCATATTTTACAGAACAATTCCTTTATTAACAAGATGTATGTGGCCCAGTTATACAGTTTGTGATCAGAGGAAGAGGGCTCTGGGATGTCAAAGAGAAAAAATTGGCAAGGGGGATGAGGGATTGGTACTAACTTTTTAGTAAGTACTTATTAAAAATAATGTCAGATATATTAGAAAACATAAACTGGATATCGATGAGTGTTAATATTAATTTTAAGGTTATAGCACATTGAGTTATTTGAAACACTTCAGCTATACTTCTTTCTATTCCATCGTCTAGATTGCTTTGGGGATCTGTGCCTGAACGTTGGCATGGCCGTTAACCAAAGGCTCAGGGCTATGTGGATGGAGATCTTGTGGTCCCTTGTCATCCTGAGACAGGCTTGGAAAATTAGTCTCTGCTTGTCTGGTACACCCTGGCCAGACCACCAGCCAGAGAACAGGTAGCCCTATAGATCAGGTCATCGGTACCTTCTCTGCTCTTCCAGCTGTAACCTTGTGTGTGTTTGCCTTTCTCCTCAGTCACTCTGCTCAGTGCATCAGGGTAAGAGTCAATGAGAATCCAAAGCCAGATTTAGGACAGTGAGGGAAGGGAAGATCGAGTGCCATAAAGGCAAGTAAGAAAAGGGAGAGGTGGGAATGGTGCGAGTCAGCCCCCTATTGACTTCCCACTGTGTTATCCTTTCCTTCTCTGCCAATGACTTGCTGCAAAAGAGATACAAGTCCCTGTTAAGTAATAGAGATATGCACAAAAATGTATTTATAAGGGGAGTTGGTTCGTTGTATCATTGTGTATAACAGCGAACAATTGAGAATGGTTATGTAGAGCAAACTATGATAAAACCATTAAGAATGGTGTTTTCAACAATTTCTGATGAGAATGTAAAATGCTCACAAAATAATACATATAAAAAAGCAAGATATCAAGCAATGTTATGATCCCAGTTGACTATAATACACATAAAGAAAATACTATAAGGAAATATACTAAAATATTAAGGGACATTATTTTTGTGTAGTGGAATCATGGATATTATCTTCTTCCTGTTGTATATTCTAAAATTTCTCTAATGCAGATTTATAAATTTTATAATCAGAAAAAAAGTGTTCCTTGCCACCATCTTCAAAACCCAGGTGCCAAGATGGAGATAGTCATTCTTCTGAGAACAAAAGTAATATATTTGCATTATGAAAAAATTTTTTAAATGTAGAAGAAAGAGGGAAAAACAATAATAATGTATTGTCTTAAAATGTCCTTTAAGTAAAACTCTCCTTTTTCAGAAAGGTTTACTTGAAGTATCACTGTAGTTTCTGTTACCTATTAAAATAGTGAGGGCTCAAATGCTGGGTTAATACAAGATATTTTAAAATAGGTCCTTAGAGTTAGATGGCATCTTTATGTATGATTTTTAAAAATGAAAAGGACTCAGCCTCGGGATAAGTTCAATAGTAGGTTTTGACAGTATTCTTTGCCAGGCACAGTTTTAACATATCTGAGACTCAGAGAGTCTAAGTGACTTTCTTCAGGTTACACAGCCAGCTTTAGAAACCTGGAGATAAGCAGTCCTTTGCTCTATCAGTTATATTTCCAATGCGGGAAGATGTTTTTGGCTTTCTAGGGACAGTGGCTCTTTAAAAAACATGAAGCTCAAATTTCTTTTCTGAAAAAAAGGAATTATCTTTTGTTTTCTTGCAGATATATAACCTTTACTCGAAAATATCTAGAGACAAATTAATATATTTGTATATATACACATTATATATATTATATGTATATATTAATACAGTATATACAAATGAAATGAGGATTACGTATGTATATATGAAATGAGCAAATTATTTGTTTTGGTGTAATAAAGAAATTGGTGCTTGTGTTTGAGAATGTATCCAAATTAAACCAAAAAATACTCTAATATTAAGCAAATATTTGGCTTAAAAATTCACTTAGGTTAATGTTTTATAAGCTTTTTTGTTATACTCTCTGTAAAAATAGAATTATTTGACTTATAGTCAATTTCTGAATCAAAAAGTAGAATTTCAGAAGTCTTTAAATGCATTTATTGTAGAAACGGTTCTTTTGGAGGACTTTTGTAGTAGTGTTTTAAAGAAATACAATAATTATTTTATTTGATCTGCTTTAGAAATAGAAGTTGGTTTGATTCAAACAAATTCCTGGAAAATCCATGTGACTGTCTTTATAAACAATTTAACAATATACTCTTCTAAGGAAAGAGAAATGGACAATACAAAACATAAATTACTTTAAAACATGAATCTTACTTGTGAAAAAGTACCCAGATTCCCCCTGTGTGGTGCTTGGTGGGCCTTTTGGTATTAATAGCTTCCTCTTTGGCAACTTTTGCCCAGTTTGAGCTGGTTTGGAAGCATTCTTTGCTGAGTGGTAGTGACTCTGCTACCCAAAGTAGCCAAGAGAACATGGACTGTAACTGAGCTTTGAGATCTCCATGAGCAGTGCTTTCAGCAAATGGAGAGCCCTGGGAGAACTTTGAAAAAGGTCCTACGTAAGATCTTATATCCTGCATTTTAAAGAAGTTAAAGCCTTGTACTTTTGTTTAATCCTTAGACCTTCCACATGAAGCAAGTTATATACATCTGGTATTTTCTCAGGTGCCACAGATAGCCTGTCTGGTTGACCTCTGACTCTTAAGAAAAAGTGGGTAGGGTTGCTGCTTTGTTCTTGCTACCACCACTTGATTGCACTTCTTTATTGAAAACATCCATTTTTTTCTCACAGACTTTTTGCACAGGGCCCTGTATTTGCCAGACAATCAATAAATATTTGATTGCTATCTTCTAAATGGAAATTCAAAATTTAACATTCAAATATTGAAGTTTCCCTGTATAGAAAAACATAGAAGTCTCTGCTAGAATACTTGCTTGAATACTAAGAACCAGCTCCTTTAAGCAAATTGGCATGTTGATACTGAACAGAAAGACTGCCCACCTGGTGCTAGCAGAGCTAAACACTTAACACCGGGAATTGTGGTGGAGAAAGATTGGCTATTTTATTATAAGTGCTGCCACCCAGGGGAATAGAAAGCTAATGCTCAAAAACCCGAAATCCCTGATTCAGGGTTCGAGATGGATTTTTAAAGGTATAAGGGGAACAGGGATGTGGAGGCACTGGTGGGGCAAGTTTTAATTGGAGGACTTTGGAGCTTGGCCATTTATGGTAAGGGGCATTAGCACTGGATCTTCCTGGACAGTGGACCCTTCACTTCGGAAAGGGTTCTGGTGTTCATCTTCTGATTATATGCCAGTCCTTTGGTTGTGTGTGTGTGTGTGTGTGTGTGTGTGTGTGTGTGTGTGTGGCAGTGGGTTGGGGGCGAACTTTGTTTCCAGGTGTAGCTGGAGGTCAGAGTTCTCTCCTTTGAGCATGGCTTGCCTGGATGGTTTTGGTCTGTTGTCTCCAAAAAGCAACTTAGTATCTCATTGAACTGTTACCGTGGTTACAGTCCGTGTGTTCTGCTTCTGCTTTAGTTTAAGTGGAATTTAATAATCGCTGTACTATTAGTCCATTTACTTGTTTAATAGCCACCTGGAGAATTAGGATCTTTCAGTAACTGGTGGGAAACTTAGAATCTGAGAATTCAGTTAAACTGTATATTGAACATTCCTTCAGCTAGGCTTCTGGGTTGGATGGGAGGTGGCATTTACATTTGATGATGGTTAAGACTTAGTCCCTGTTCTTTGAGATCTTATAATATAGTAGACTGGGATTCATTCAAAAAGACCGATGATGTACAGTTTAAGGAAGACACATGTGGACAACCAAAAGAAGTGTGTGCTGGAGTTCATTAGTAGTGGCTATGAATACCAGGGTCCTAAGATGCTGAAACAGTGAGGAGAAAAGGATGTGTGTGGAGGGAGTAGCAAGAAACAATGGAAGAAAGAACAGGGATGGCTGTAAGAAGGTAGATGTGGCCTCAGAGAAGTGGGGTACTGTTCATTAACATGTGCTGAGGTTAGTTGGGGATATCATGAGGTCAGCATACACCCAGCTCCATGTCCCACACTGTATGAGACTGTTGTTCAGTATAATGAACTAGAACCATGAAATAGTTTGTTTCATATACAGAACTCCATTTACAGAGACAAACAAATGTAAGAAATATCCATACAGCAATGTGTAAGTAGTTAAAAAGTTAACTTTTTATCCAGAAGACCTCAGTCAGCAAATAACAAGGTCAGACATCATGGGGGATATAAAACAAAACAAAACAAAACAGAAACATGTGTGTTACTTAGCTGAGAAGATCAGATGTATACAAATGAAAAGTTGACTCTTGTTACAAGGCAATACAGGTCAGTCGCTTATACACAGCAACTGTCAGTGGAATCCAGGGTATGGCCAGCTCCCTGGGTCCTTGGACAGTCAGGAATAGTTTCCAGGTTTAAGCTAGCCTTGATGGTTTGACAGGACTTTTGTTGGTCCAACATAATGCAAGATCTGCAGAAACATTCTCTTTTGCCCTCTGAAAAGTCGCAGTGTGTGACCTGTTCTCATAAACTCCTCTCCCAAACAGGCTTGTGCACTTAGCAATAATAGATTGAACTATCAACTCCTTAAAGCACACCTGGTTGATAATTAGCTCAATCACATTGTGTTTCGGTCATTACCCTTGGATTTCCCAAGGATGAGCTTAATTCATCTCCCACATTAAAGTGAGTGCTTGCATGACCAAAACTCAACTAAATAGAATTTCTGTCTCTATTGTGTCAGTTTAATTCTGTGATAGTTTTATTGCAAAAATAGGTATTGGGTTGTAATTTGCCACCCAAAAATCTGCACAGAAATGGTTAATATGTGCTCTAAAAAGATTTCAGATAGCAAAGGCTCTTGCTTGCTCGCTCTCTCTCTTTTCCTAAACAGAGCTTCATTTGAAGTAAGACAGAGAGGAAATGAGCTGAAACTCTTATTTGAGGAATTTAGAGTTGATAAGATCAACTGTTGTTTGTTCAGAAACTACTTATTCTGGTTTTATAGCTTATAAATGTATTGATGATGGATGCAGCCCCTTGCTTTCACAGTTTTACAGAGCTTATTTTGTGTTTTAACCATACTCCCTTTGCCTCTGACCCACTGCTGGATATGAAGGGATAAACTGGTGGTGCCTATGCTATATTGCCAAAATGGGAAGGAAAAGGGGTGCCTTTATTATATATTGGATTACTAGCTAGATGCCTGGAATGCTCAAATCTACTCGCTGGTTGCTGTTTAAAAGGGAAAAATACAGATTAACCACTTCTAGAGGAATGGTGCCAGGTATCTGTACTAAGGCAACCTATCTCCAAAAAGCTGTAAAAGTAGCCCCCAAGTAGGAGGTTCAGATTTCTCAGTAAACTGACCAATAAATCCAACAACCAGTTAATTAAATATGCTGGAAGGAATTGTTCATCCCCTCCATTATCCACCTGTTATTGTAAATACTCATTGGTTACAAACAGAAGGCTACAGTTTAACGTTTCGATGTCGTGGGGGGTGGGAGGGCTTGGAGACTTCTTTTTCACAGCAACCCAGAGATATAAATGGACTATGTGGTTGCTTGATCCTCCTGCTTGAATATCAAGGTTTCTTGGAAGCTAAAGTGATATGAGGCTCCCAGAGATGAACCCAGTTATTTTACTTCCCTCAGGGCTTCCTGGTACCATTTGGAAGAGCATGTTTAGAGAATCTCATGCCTCTCTTCTTCAGGCTATGTTTCTTAAAGTATGCCAAAACCTGATGGAAAACCTTCCTACCCTGACTGCTGCTATAGGCAGGATACCACAGTAGCCTGATACTCAAGAGTGCTAGATGTTGGGTCTTTTAGAATTTCAACTTGATAAAACTTAAAAAAAATATATATCCACTTGTGAAGCAAGCAATAACTTGGGCAGAGTAGACCATCTGTATCATCCCAATCATCAAAGCCATTAAAAAAGTACACAAAGGAAGTAATATAAAAAGATTGGACTTGGGAGTCAAAAGTTCTGGGTTTGAGTCCTGATTGTACTATGTGTTCTCTGTGAGCTGAGCTCCAGCGGCTCATCTGGAAAACAGGTGTAATCACAAGTACCTCATGGAGTTGTTATGAAGAATAAACAAGATCCTGTGTGGGAACATGCCTGACACAGTGGATATCCCATACATGTTTTTTGAGTCAGATTTTGCTTACTTAATTTAATATCTTCTGTTGCCTTAGGTAGATACAGAAAGCATACATTTATAGGGAGCTGAGATAGAAGGAAAAAGTGTGGTGGTGGTGGGCGCGGGCAGATCTAAACTCATGGATTATAATTTTGATCACGAGGAACCTTTTTTCTGAGATACCAATATTAGTGAATTATGTTTCTCTTGATATTTTTTTGCAGACTTTTAAAAAATTTATAGGCGTTTTGATGGAAAAGAGAAAAGTGATGAAACTTGAATTCTAGTCAGAGCTTTGCAATTTAATAAGTCACTTTTCCCCTTTTAGGGCTCAGTTTAATCTAAAAACATGTTGGAGTAGATTAGGACTGTGATTCTTTGCTCACACCCTAAAAATCACTGGCACAGTTGGCTTTTTAGTTTTTATTGATGGGACTGAAAGATTTTCTTTAGAGTGAACAGTTATGGCAGAGACTTCTGAGTCCAAGGATGGAGAAGCTTAGCAAGGACAAAAACTTCACTCTTAAGGGAGCAGTAATCAAGAGCCCTGATTGATTGGGATGAATATACAGATTGCTTTTATTCATGCTTTTGAGCTGCATGTAAGCATGTGTTTGGTTTTAAGACTTTTCTAAAAGCAGCTGAAGTTCTTATGTGATTTGCTGTGTATTAGCAGGATATGAATTATTAATTCTGCTTGTATTTGATCATGAAGACCACAAACTGGGACCCTATTATTTGAGGGCTAAATGCATCCCCTTTTCTCTATCAAAATGGGTTTGTGAATTGTCATCAGGGCCAGCCAGCTATGAACCCTCTAAACAACTCTATCTGCTGCTATCTGAGATTTCTTTAATAAAGAATGGCGGGGAGACTGAGAATCACATCATATGAGAAAAGCTTGAAAAAACTATACTTTTGAGATTGGCAAATTGGAGTTTAAGGGGAGGCGTGCTCTTTGTTATCAAATATATGAAGATTTCTCAAGTTAAAGTATAGTTAAACTACTTTTTCTAGCTTTGGTTTGGGAAGAGGCAAACTAGATTCAACGGAGGAGAGCTATAGGGCAACATAGTTTTCTCAAGCCAGGCTATATCCTTGCAGCGATCCAAGCTGCCCAAAGAGAGAATAAGCTACCTCAAGGAGATATCAAAATTTCCACCACAAGTCCCCATTCACAGCCCTAGCTGGGGTAAAAAATTAGCCTCTTTGAAAAATTAGAAAAAAAGTAGCCGCTTGAGTAGGAAGTGAACTCTGTTTGCCGGAGTAGACCTGTAGTGATCAAGTGGTCTGGTGATGCCTCTATTATACTGTGAATACTTCTAGGGCCTAGACCATGTCTCATATGTATTCTCAGCACCCAGCATAGAGCCTAATCATAGGAGGAGCTCAGAAAATATTTGTTAATCGAATGATTGACTGAAAATATACTTGCAAGTAAACCATAGATGCTTTTGGTCTCCAGATCAAGTGTATTGAGTTAGTTTCCATGTAACTCCAGTGTCCCCTTAGATGTTTCTATGTATTTCACACACAGTAACTCACCCATTAAAAACCTCTTTAGAGAACTAAAACAGTACTGACAACAGAAGGCCTTTCTACACCACTGGAGAAGAGTTGAAACATGATTTTAATCTCGAGTAAACATTATCAGAGGTACATGCATGTAAGTTAGTCCAAAAATGGCTGCAAAGTCTGGATAGAATTTCACACATTTTGATGGAGAAAATGTATATACAGAAAAATAGAAGAGAGAACAATTTAAAAATTCTCTTATTTTTTTGTGAGACAATCACAAGACAACCTTGTGATTGTCTCATGTATACTTTGTGAGAGACTTCTGTGCTAATTCTGAAGGTAAGTATTTACAGTTCTAAGGGTCAGAGACACATGAACATGCATTGTGAAAACAAAAGGTTGAGGCTTTTTATTAGACCTATTATGATCTCAAGGAGATACCCTAAAGAAGGGAGGATGAGTAGGCAGAGACTTCTCTTATCAACAAAAATTTCATTAGTTTACCCTTACATTAACTGGCATGATTAGATAGTGGGTGTTTTTCTTGGTCTGTCAAGCTTCCTGAGGGTTAACTCATTTGTGGGATAAAATATCTTCCCTACAAGATGCCACTGCATAGGAGCTAGAAACCTGCCTCACATTAATTTTTTCGTTGCTTCTGTAATTACTAGCTGTTTAAATAAAGCACTTTGAACGAGGCTTTATAAAAATACAGTGAAGATAATACTGAAGGACTAAGAAGGCTAAACCTATGGAAAATACAATCTCTTCCCCAAATGTCTCACAGGTATCAAAATGGCTTTAGAAACCATTGAGAAATGATAGAAACTTAAAAAAATATAATTTGATTGGAAGCTTGAGAAGATACTGATGGCTTTCTGAAAGACCAGGCCCTGAAAAATATTTGGGCTAGTACTTAATAAAGTAATTACAGATGCATATAAATCCTTGGTTGCTTTTATGTGCTGTCTTATGACTATGGCTTTTACTTAACCTGACCTGCAAAGGTTTTCCTGACTAGCTGCTTATGTGAGCACTGCCTGTTCACTTTCTTTTCTTTCTCTCTGAGGTATGTAAAGTTCTTCACAGGGACTTTAGTGAGGTATTTCTCCCCAAAGAGTCACGTAGGCAGCTTTTGAGGATAATTTGTCAGACTAAGTATTTCCCTCTTTCCTGCTAGACCCTCCTTCTCTTTCAGTGTGGGTTGGCTTGAGGGTGTCACCATAGGAATACTGCTTTTGAGTCACCATGATCACCATTTAGTGAAATATAAAATCCAGGCATCCTGTTTGGACAGATTGTAAGCTGTGACATTAGACCTTCCTGGTATGCGGAATGGCTTTCATCACTTTGCCACCCCATTCAGCGAGGTTAAAGGTCTCAGGAAGGTATTTGACTTGTGACTCAAACTTGCCCTCACTGCTGAGCAATGATGGGTCTTTGCTTGAACCACTTAGGGGGCACCCATGGGAGCAGCATACCAGAGAAGAGTGAAGGAGCAAAAATTAGCATTTGAAATGAAGAGGGCACCAGGAGAAAAATAAAATGTTCAGTGAAGGCTTTGCCTCTCTGTGTATGTGTGTGCATGCTTCCATGCATGTGTGTATTTTTTAATGTTCTGCTCAGGAATTAAAATTTTGTTTTGTAGTGTTTTGTTCAGAAACAATAGAGAGAAGCTAAAAAATGCCATTTCTGTCTTGACCCAGAATCTAATAGTTCAAGGGATGATACTCCAGGTGTCCTTACTGACCATTAAAAACTGTTATATACTTTTTTGTTTTAAAAAATGTGTATTTGCGTGTGTGTGTGTGTGTGTGTGTGTGTATGTGGGTATGTGTATGTGCTTGTGTGTATACACACTTTTCCGAAAAGCATTCTGTCCTTTCTGGATTTCATAATATATAAGTAATAAAGCCACAAATGTTAATGATGTTAACATTTTTATGCTAAGGTTAAGAAGTCTTAGTCTAGATGATTCATGATTAAATTATCTGGGTGACCTCAGTGGGTATTGCATAACCTGCCAAATATTCTCAAAACAAAAATAATTTTAGTTCATTTTAAGAAACAATCCTTTACATCAAAAGCTTAAAATTTTTGTATAACCTTGGTCAAACAGTAACATTTCTCAGAATTTTTTAAATAACAGCTTTATTGAGATACAATTCATGTATCATAAAAATCACCCTTTTAAAGTGTATAATTCAGTGGGCTTTAGTATTTCACACAGTTCTGCAGCTGTCACTACTGTATAATTCCAGAATATTTTCATCATCCACAGAAGAAACCCTGTACACATTATCAGTCACTCCTCATTTCCTATCCCCTTTAGCCTGTGGCAACTACTATTTTTACATTCCATCTTTATAGACTTGCCCATTCTGGACAGTTTATGTAAGTGGAATCATACAATAGTTGTCTTTTTATCTCAGGCTTCTTTTACTTAGCATAATATTTTCAAGTTTCTTTCATGTTTTAGCAAGTATCAGAACTTTTCTTTCCTTTTAATGGCTGAATACTATTCCATTGTATGAATATACACATTTTATTTGTCTATTTATCAGTTGATGGGCATTTTCATTTCTTGCATCCCCAGGAATTTATCCTGAGGAAATAAATAGGTAGGCACATAAAGAATTAGATATAAGATATTCATTGTGACATTATAAAAGTAGCTTTTTAATGTTAAGTGACTAGTACATAAGGTATGATCCCGTTTAAAAAAATGTATTTAATATGCATAAGAATAAGATTGGAACCATAGGTAAGAGGAAACAGCAGTTTTCTCTAGATAGTGGGATTATGGAGGGGCTTATTTTCTTCTTTTTTATCTGTATTTTCTAGTTTTTCTAAAATTATCCCATAATTATTTACTGAGTGCATAGTATGTGACATTGTGTTGTATACAAGTATTTTGTAAAAAGGAAATTAAAAATTAATGTTATTCTTAAAAACAATCCAAAAGGGTGTGCAGCGTTATGTGTATTGTGTCCACACACATAATGCATTTACTAACTTCTGGAGATGTGATAGGATCTTACAAGCAGCACTACCTGTTATGTTTTAACTCCTAATGGATTAAGATGTGCAGGTAATGACATACTTATCAGATAAAAAAAACATTGAGTCACATTTTTAGAGTGGTTCTGTGTAGCTCTGCTTTCTCATTGTAGTGTCTAAGCTATTCTTTCTCCTACAAGGAAGTGATTGGAAGTAGAATTCAGTTTATTTCCACCTACATGGTCTGACATTTTGACATTTCCGGACTTGCAGGATGTTTGAGAGCAAACAACTTGGCTTCTACTGAAAAAATTAATTATGCTGCCACTTTCACATTGTGATGGGCCTTTGTAAGAGGACAAAGCTATTCAAGTAGGGAAAAATGAGATGGTTAACAGGATGACAGTAACATAAACGTTTTGAGTCTGGAGAAAAGGACCTCATTAGGCATTGATTATCAGCATGGTATAAAGTCTTTCAGAAAGTGTTACTACATTCCATTGTGTGTGGAAGAAATTTAAATCTGTTTCATTTAAGTCATAAATGAAATTTCTGTATTCTAATAATAGATTAGTCTTGCCTTAGGCTGCATCAGCACCTCAACTTGTCAACTTGTTTACTGCTGTGACTGGCTTGACATACCAAGCCAGTCACCAAAATATAGACACAAGGAGTCAAACACATTTGTGTGTTCAACATGCAACCATTCTGATGGCCTTTTTGGAGATGAAGTCAATTTGATCCAACGGGAATATGTATACAGTCCTTCCTTATCCACAGTTTCACTTTCTAGGGTTTTGGCTACCCATGGTCAACCATGGTCTAAAAAAGATTAAATGCAAAATTCTAGAAAGAAACAATTCATGTTTTTAATTGTGTGTCATTCTGAATAGCATGGTGAAATGTCAAGCCATCCCACTGGGTCCAATTTGGACCTGAATCATCCCTTCGTCAAGTATATTCAAGCTGTATATGCTCCCCACCTGTTAGTCACTTTGTTGTTATACTGATTCTCTCTCTCTCTTCTTCCATAACCAATCTGATAGAGAGAGAGAGAGAGAGAGAGAGAGAGAGAGAGAGAGAGAGAGAGAGAGAGAGAGAGACTGAGATAAACCACATTTATCTAACTTATAGTATATTATTATAATTTTTCTATTTTATTACTTATTATTGTTAATCTTCTACTGTACCTAATTTATAAATTAAGCTTTATTATGGGTATGTATGCATAGAAAAAAACATTTATAGGATTCAGTACTATCACTGGTTTGAGACATCAGCTAGGGGTCTTGGAACGTATTTCCTACAGATAATGGGGGACTACTGTAGTTCCTCTAGACGTACTTGGGTTACTTTTATGGGCATGGTATAGTGTAGGGTGGAGGTGAAGATTTCTGAGTCTGGAGTCATACCAACCTGAGTTCTAATCTCTGATTAGATTGAGGCTCTCTGAGCCTCAATTCTCTCATCCATTTAATGGGGATGATAATATCTAACCCAAAGGGTCAATGCACAGATTAAATGAAGTAATCCTTGCATTGTACTCAGCACATTGTCTGGTACATTGTAAGAGCTCAATAAATTTTTTTTTTTTTGCTTTTAATGAGTATGCAAGGGAATTTAAAGAGGAAAATGGAGAATACTTCTGTTATTTTTCTTTTTTCCCTCTTAGTACACTTTCAAATTTCCCATTCTTTATTTTTTTGCCTAAATTGATTATTAAAAATTACTAAAATCCAAAATTTTAAGTGAAGGCTATAAAGATATTTCATAACACAGTGATGAAATACTGACATAGGAGTTACTGGCAGGTAACTAAATAAAATGCACAGAGTGCTCATACCGAACGAAGCCTGTGCTCAGCAGTCATGAAACTGTTTCTACTTATAGTCATCTAATTTTTTACTTTTTTCTTCTCGGCCTTTGGCATTTCATGATGATAAACACATATCTAGATCTTAATAGACTTAGCCTCTTAAAACATAAGGCTTTTGTGGGGTTTTCTATAATTCTCACTAAAACACCAGTCTATTAGTAAACTCTACTCCCCCTCGAACTTGTGCTTTTAATCTACTGCAGACTCAAAAATAGAAATACAAAACTTATCAGGACTTCAGGTAAAGCAAAAGTATTCAGCTCTGAATGAGAACTTGGATTGGGAGAAGAGAGAGCTTCGTTTTTGCTGCTGAGATACCTTTCCTTTGATTATATTCTGATTGTTTTCTATGTTCTCAACATTTGAGGATAGTCTACAAGGGAAATAAAAAATATATTTCTCAGTAAAATTTGTGGCCATATTAGCATATGGAGGAATGTTCTTTTACTTGCTAAAAGGAACTATTTAGGAATTACATGTAATAACTAAGAGAAATAGCCTGATGCTGTAGTGAATTGTTACTTTAAGTCAGGTATTGCCAGAATCACCAGAAATGAGCTTCTCTAAAGTGGTAGATAGATGATGTGAAATCAGAAGTCAAATAATGAGTTTACAAGAGTAAAATATTTAGTGCTGTGATCATGTCATCTTGATAGACCAAGGGGGGAATATTTCTGTCCAAATGTCTGGTTAATACTTGACAATAGACTAATGTGCAATAGTCACAGTGGCAAACTAATATTTTGAGAGTACACTAAAAAGACCAAAAAGCACCCAATTTAAGTGTAAATGAATTTTGACTTTGTAATTAGTGCCTTTCCTAATTTGACAAGATCAATGAACAGTTCATCTCTGATATACTTTCAGGTAAATTTTCTTGGGTTATGGTTCATGTCAAACACTGATTGGACTTTCAAGTGAATGCCAGATACTAGCTTTGACATTTGTGTGTTTATGTACAAATGACTTATAAGATTCATTCAGGAAGATTCCTGTCTATTAATATTTCTGAGTTTCTCTCTACAGATACACAATTAAACATTATAGCTGGGGCTTTGCATTCTGACAGCAGCATCTATTGGCTGTGTGATTTGGGGCAAGTTGCTTAATCTTTGTGTCCCAGTTTCCTAGTAACAACCATTTCCAAGTGTCACTATGAAGATTAAATAAGAGAATAGGTACAAAGCACCTAGTATAGTGCTTGTATATCACAGAAATCAATAAGTTAATATTACCACCTAAAGCTACACTTGGTTTTGGTGATTGGCTAAGGAGACAACCAACAAGTAAGCTATGTCTTATTCTTGTAATTTGTTAAATCTCTTGAAGGCCCTGGGACTTGTTACAGTCTGAAGGAATAAGACCCTGGGAACTGAAGACAACTTGCTCACAGAGAACTGATAGGCAATCATAACAGAGTATTCTTGACTCATCAAAATGAAAACTTATTAAGGCTATTGGTGAACATAGTTAGAAGCTATATTTCTTTTTTTAAATGTATTGTTCAATTACAGTTGACATACATTATATTAGTTTCAGATGTACAACATAGTGATTAGACATTTATATATATACCTCACAAAGTGATCACTCTGATAAGTCTAGTAACCATCTGGTACCAGGCTCTGTATTTCTCTGGCTAGTGGAACTTTGATATTTGATGCCTGCCCCCTCCTCTGGACCAGAGGTTTAATAAACTTCATCTATGAATGAACCATCATTGCCATAATAAAGGCTTACTAATCATTGTTGAAAGCCACGGGTTAATTATTGCATAAGGGTTGTATAATGCAACTTGAGGAACTAAATAATTTTTAAAAAGACCATTAACATATCTTTGATACAGAGCCAGAAAGCAAAAGACAGTCTTACTTTAATCATTTAGGAGAGATTTAATGACTCAGGCAACACGTATCTGAAGCAGTGAGTATATTATGGTCACAGTGTTGAAGAACAACTTTTCCTCCAGACTAGTGGAATTTGGTAATGAAAACTAAGATTGATTACAAATAAGGGAGGGGTAGGGTACTGGAGAAGAATATCAGTAGTGATTACCTTACCCACAGACTTGTTAGTGTTCGAATTTTAATGTCCAGATTCTAGAACGCATCCCAATTTGCTTTTACTTTCTACCCCAATATAATTGCTTAAAAGATTTATTTAGTTTAAGTGCCTTCTCTTTCATGCTCTTGTCCTTTAGTTTAAATTCCTTATATTCTATGAAACCAGATTTTAAATTCCCCTATCTCATGCTGTGTCCTTTCAGTACATATACATTCAGTATGTATTCATGTAAAATTCTCTTTAAAGGCAGAATGGTAATAATGACCACATCATATTATAACCTCATTTAAAGAAATATGTACCACAAAACCTACATGCTTTTGATTTGGTCATGCTAAGCTGGGTACAGTAAATGCTCATAGAAATGAGTAGAAAGGAAAGATTGTACAAAGTGGGATATTTTGCTGATTCCAGAGCAGTAGTGTTTCTAAATAAATACCTCTATAACCTCCTGTAGTAGTTGTATTGGAAAGCAATACAAGTGGAATCTATTAGTATTGAAAGGCCCAGAATAAAGGCACAGTCAGAATAAAGGTATTCCTAAGCTTTTTGCACATTTTAAAATTAATTTCAAAGGTAATTAGGGAAGGGCTTTACATATACATATTCATGTATATACATATACACATGTGTATATGTGTTAGCATATGCACATGACACATACATGTGTACAGATACACATATTTCTAAATTTAGACTAGCAGATTTTGAAGGCATTTGAGGCAAAGTTCAAAACCTATATTTAAGTAAATGATGGCTCAATTTGAGACATTTTGCTGGATGTAGGAACCTGTTTTAGGAGGAAAAGGATATGATTTTAGACCATCTGGAGAATGAAAGTGGGAACAGCTGTGGGCAAATCTGTTTGGAGCTCTCTGACCTACTGGGTGTCAGATTGGATGTGAGGCTCTCGAGGGATTGGGGAGGCCTCCCTCCACCATGCCTCCTGCCTCTGAGCAGGGTATCGGATTCCCATTTTGACCCTTTCCTCTGCATTGTTCCCTTCCTGTTTGCACAACTTGCCCAAGGTCACATGGTGAGTTAATGGCACAGCCAGATAGTAAATTCTCTCTGTAAGCAAAGGCTTGGTCTATAACTTTGCTTATTCTTAGGGGCAAAGTTGGGGGCACAATTCAAGTCCTCAGTAAATGCTTGCTGATTTGTACCTTAAGGGCAACTTCTCTGGTTAATTCAATTGGCAACTAAGCCACAAAGAGCTGTTTAAAAATGTCTGGTGTCCATTTAAATCGAAATCAAAAACCATTCTTTGTCTTTCATTTTAGGGGGAAAAAATATGATGCACCTAAAACAGTTGTTTCTAAAGAGTACATCCAAGGTCCAGTGTCTTTCAGGAGCAAAAGTAGGCAAATTCAAGCAGGATTTAAAGGCCATTTTGCTCAGTAGCACCTAGAAACAATTTTAGTCAAGGTTTTAGATTTAAATGGTTGTTACCCAGGTTAAGCTAGAGATTAGGAAAGGTGGCAGATGAAATCAACTCAGAGTCTGGCACCAGTTACAAAAGGAAGCAGGTCATTGGGTTGTGTTTATAGAGGAAAGAGAATGGATTTTAAGATTGTTATCGCTGGAATCATTGTGGGGGAGGGGGAGAACAGACCGTCATTTTGAAGCCTTGGGCCGCAGACTAAAGGAGCCTAGAGTACTTTAAGGATTCACACATAATTGGCCATACATTCCACAGGAAGAAACCCTGCCTCTGGCTACATCCCTCTGCCTGGAAGAAATGGAAAAGGGGGAGGGATCTGGGAGGGACCGCGGAGGGCAGAGGGGCCCCTCTGGCATCCTGTGAAGACTTCTAAAATACCTCCAGATTTTCCAGCCTAGTTTCAGGCTTTATATTGAAAACTAGCAGATGTTAGAAGCCTCAGCTAACAACTTGGGGAAGAGATTCTTTCACTATAACATCAGTAAGCAGTGGCATTTGGAGTTTATATTGCTCGTGTTTTTTGGAGCTGGTGATCTCCTTGCCCTTTGACGTAAATGTTTTGTGCTGCATTATAGTTTGCAGCAAACACTGTCCGTGACCCTAGAGAGAAGAAAAAATGAACTTTTTTCTTTACTTTACCCTTTGAAGATCCAGGTAACAGAGTGAAAAATAGAGTACAGTTTCACTAGCCAGAGAGGCCTTGGGTGTAGTTCACCCTGGTGAATCATACACGATGATCAACATGAAAATAAGCAGTTAGTAGTTTTCATTAGTATTCAATTAG
The DNA here is from genome assembly GCA_028627145.1 of Eidolon dupreanum. NCBI lineage: Eukaryota > Metazoa > Chordata > Mammalia > Chiroptera > Pteropodidae > Eidolon > Eidolon dupreanum. Next base: position 82,955,790 of record CM053505.1, on the reverse strand, counting down.
TAGGTGATTTGGTTGCTAAATGTGTTTGCTGATTCATTAACAATTAGGTAAATTAAATTTAATGGAAATGATTAAGTTTGAAAATAAAATGCTGCACATATTAATTTTAACTTTACAGATTGAAATCCATTTGTTGCCCTCCGCCCCCACCTCAGGTCCCCTTCCTCCCTCTCTTTCAAATTGTACACAGTACACAGGCAATTAGAGCATGAGGGCAGATTGTTTTTCTCATTTAAAATATCTCTTTTCTCTGGAAATCGGTCCTCCAGTGGAGCTTGTCTGTCTGTGTCTCCAGACGAGTGTCAGCGACAAATGGTGCATGTGCACATAATACTGATGGGGATTGTTGGTGCACAGTGAGAGCAGGAAAAGCCCTTTGCAATACTGTGAGGGATTCAGGAAGGTATTTGAGAATTTGAAGGGGCTTAAAGCTTGATTCCGCTGCTGATATTGAATTGCAGCATGACTAAATGATTAACAAACTTGTCCTTCTTGAAATGTCTCAGGGCAGAGAGGTTCTCAAATGATTGCAAATGGCTTAACGACTTTAAAAAGCATGCTCCTGCTGTAAACAAGTAACTTTGCTGGGTTTTTCTAAATAACTGGGTATGTTTAGAATATAGCAATATAGACCAAGTCAATATACTGAACTGGAAACCTTATTTTATTTTATTTTATTTTATTTTTTAGTAAATCTCAGAATAAGCTCTACAGTTCAGAGTGATACTTTGAAGACTAGTACCTCAATTTATTTGAAATAACTTCATTTCAGCATTACTGTCAGTGATTATAAAAGTTACAACACATTCCTGTTATAACACTTTGGGTTGTTTTCATTGTCTTTCTGACTTTTGTCTCATCTTTGGCTAGATCTCAGTTACAATTTCCTGGAAAAACAATCAGTCTTTTCACACAGGGGATCACATTATGTAATTTTTCCTTGTTATTAAATAGAAGATTGAATTAACAAAGCTAAACAGGTAGGCAAGACAAATGTCAATGTCAGTTGGTTGTTTCTTTTAAAAATCTATATTTAAATGAAGGAGTTTTTTAGTGCCGCAGTTTATTCAGTTGTGTAGCTGAAAGCAATAAGATGCTGTTTGTAGGCCTTTGATCTTTCCTATGGAACGATGGGAGCAAATATGTGGCCCAGTGTGGTTGGTGACTTGCCAGGGTAGGTTTACATTTCTGAAAAACTAGCTGTGGTTGTACAGTTAACATCAGTATTTTACTTTCAACTCATATTAATAGGTTGTTGAAAGTTCAAGTGAACATTGTTGAGGTTGAGTGAGTGAAAAATTATTTAATAACATCAGTTAAGTACAAGAGGAGATTATTCACTGCTAGCTTCCATCAGGATGTCTAATTTTTCCTAGTGGATCTGACCTGATTTTGTATCATATGAAGGTCAGATTACCATTTACCTCAAAGCCAGCTACTATGCTCATAAAAGTGTGTTTATTTTCTCTCAGATATGTGGCCATAAACATTGGTGTAGAAACATCTTTTGTCCTCCTTTTACAGTGCTTTTCTCTTAGTGGATTTGTTGTGTTTTCTCCTTTAACTTTATATTCAGTTAGCAGGGATTGTATACAAAATCCTCTTAAAAGGAAATGTTGATGACTTTATCTTTTTAAATAAAAGTTAAATTATGAAAAAAGGAAATCTTTAAGTAAAACTAGGTAGTGATACTAGATTCAAAATATAATAAGTATTCTAATAAGGATTACATTCTTGTTTTTTAAATATAGATCTATTCATTGAATTTTCCTCATTGATTGCATTTATCAACTTTCTTAGTTAATCATATGACTGATTGACTTCTCTATCACTAATTTTTGAATTTTCATTTACATGTCATAGAGATCATCACTGAGTTGTTCAATTTTTACGTTTGGACTTTGTTTGGCAGCATTAAGCACTCTAACTGTGCTATGCCCTGTAGAAGCTTGTATTCTATACATAGAATAGACCCTTAAAAGTCAATGGATGGAAATTTTGGGTAAGTTTTCTTATTGCCAAGAATGGTGGGGGACATGAGAAGACAAAGCACTTAACCCTATGCAAATAATCTACTGATAACTCAGTTTTAAAACAGCTCCCTGGATGTACTCTGACCCTTTCTCTCTGAAACTAATTCAGTCCAACAAAGCCACAGTAATGCAATGAACACACTTTAAAATTCTGGCTTTTATAACTCTATTTTCTATATTTGTCTAATAAATTCCTACTTTCCTATATTTTCCCAAGTCGACATTTGACTGTATGTCATGTTTTTGAGCTTGCTCTCTTCTCTATCAGTATATAAATTCTAATAAGTTTGTCCTATGGACTGGGAGTCTTGTCAGTGATTAGAGATAGATAAGTGCACTGCAACCTCATTTGTCATACTTATGAAGCAGAACACTTTTTGACTTGACTCCTACAGCCACGTGGACATTTTAACTGTGTATCTAACTGGGCAGTGTAGTGGCCCATTCTCTTTCACCGTATAAAAACAAGATGTTGTGCAGCTAAAATAGTTAAGTATTTTTCTCAACAGATCCTGACCTATATTACCAGGTACTGTATGTAAAAAGAGAAAAAAAACATCAAAAACACATTTGGGGTGTGAAAAGTCAATCAAGGCTAACAGAATTGAAATTTTTGGCCTCGTTCTTTTCAGAAACACCTATTTTTTTTTTTTTTTGGTCTTTGATCCAAAGTTGAATTATTTAATTTTATTTTTTGACAGCGAGGACTTGGACCTCTCTAATAATGATGATATCTTCTTGTAATATCATCTTAGAGTTTATAAATATACTTTCACAAACATCTCATGTAATTTCCAAAATGGAGGTGGAGAGGAAAAACCACTTAAAATTCTTTTATCTGATTATATTTTTTAAAAAGAAAGGTGTTTCAGAAATGTTTCAATACATGTTTTTTAAAGAAAATTTTGAAAATGCAGAGAATATAAAAATACAATAAAAGCTCCTTCATAACTCCATCTAAAGATAACAAAGGTTTTGTGGTTAATATCTTGGTATATTTCCCTCTGGTCGTTTTCCTTTGCATGTGTGTGTCTGTATTACATTTTATACTATATTATATACATTGCTTTGAAACCTACTTTTCCTACTATTTGTTTATTGTGGATATTCTAGTTCATTAAGTATTTTCCTAAAACCTCATTTTTTATAAATGTGTAGTTTCCATTGTATGGATATGGGATAATTTATTTGGACTTAATCATCTATTTAGATTGTTTCTGAGATATCTGGTTAGAGCTTATGCTTTGTTTAACATTCTGGTAGATAAATATCTGGGTGCATTTCTGGTTATTTTATCAGGAAAAATTATTTTTTGACATAGGAGTAATTTATTGAAATGGAAAAATCTTCACGAAGCATTATTAACTTAAAAAAAACAAGTTGGAAAACATTCAGTAGAATATTCAGAAAGGAAAAGTTTTGTGGGGTATATGCGGGGAGCAGGTAACATTAAATCATTATCAGTGGCTATATTTAGAGGGAGCATAAGGGATTTCAACTTTCAGTTTTACATTTTTCTTTATAATTTTTCATAGCATATCTTTCAGATAGCAATTTTTTAATTTTTAATTTTATTTATTTTTAATTTTCAATTTTTAATTACAGTTGACATTTAATATTATTTTATATTTTTTTCAGGTGTACAGCAGAGTGGTTAGTTATCTGCATAATTGATGAAGCGACCCCCCTGATTAGTCTTGTACCCACTTGGCACTATACATGGTTTTTAAAATATTATTGACTATATTCCCTATGCTGTACTTTACATTCTTGTGACTATTTTGCAACTACCAATCTGTACTTCTTAATCCCTTTACCTCATTCACCCAGCCTTCCAAACTCCTCCCTTCTGACAAACATCAGTTTATTTGTTGTATCTACAGAGTCTGTTTCTGTTTTATTTGTTCATTTATTTTGTTATTTAGATTCCACATGTGAGATCATATGGTATTTGTCTTTCTCTGACTGGATCCACACAGCACAATGCCCTCTAGGTCCATTCATGCAGATGGCAAGATTTCATTCTTTTTTATGGCTGAGTAATATTTCATTGTGTATATGAACCATAACTTCTTTATCTAGTTGTCTTTTGATGGGCACTTAGCTTGCATCTGTATCTTGGCTATTGTAAATAACACTGTAATGGACATGGGGATGCATTTGACTTTTTGAATTACTGTTTTGAGTTTCCTCAGATAAATACCCAGAAGGGGATATTTTTAATTTTTTTGAGGAACCTCCAAACTGTTTTGCATGGTGGCTGCACCAATTTGCAATTCCACCAACAGTGCACAAGGGTTCCCTTTTCTCCACATCCTTGCCAATGCTTGTGGTTTTTTGATTTATTGATGATAGCCATTCTGACAGGTGTGAGGTGATATTGCATTGTGGTTTTAATTTGCATTTCTCTGATGATTAGTGATGTTGAATATCTTTTCATATGTCTATTGACCATCTGTATGTCCTCTGTGGAGGAATGTCTACTCAGGTCCTGTGTCCAGTTTTAAGTTTGATTGTTTGTTTTTTATTGTTGTCGAATTGTATGAATTCTTTATATATTTTGGTTATTAACCTCTTATTGGATGTATCACTAGCAAATATCTTCTCCCATTCAGTAGGTTATCTTTTTGTTTTGTTGACGGTTTCCTTTGCTGTGTAAAACTTTTTAGTTTGATGTAGTCTCATTTGTTTAGTTTTTCTTTTGTTTCCCTTGTCTGAGAAGATATATTAGAAAAAAATATGACTAAGAGCAAACTCAGAGTTTACTGCCTATGTTTTCTTCTAGGTGTTTTATGGTTTCAGGTCTTGCATTTAAATCTTTAATCCATTTACTTATTTAATCCATTTATTCTTGTATATGGTGTAAGTTACATTTTTCTTTTAGTCTCAACGTGGCCACTTCTTATAGTTCTGTTTGCTAGTCTTCAAATGGTTCTCCAGGTTGATTGTTCTATAATTCAGTTGTAATTTTAATGTGGTCAGGGGAGGAGGCAAGCACAGTGCTTATGAACTTTGCCTCATGTCCGAAATTCTCTAGTTTCATTTTTTTCAATGTATCTATCCATTTCCCCAAAACCAGTTGTTGAATAGACTGTCTTTACTCCATTGTATATTCTTCCCTCCTTTGGCATAGATGAATTGACCATATAGGTGTGGGTTTATTTCTGGTCTCTCTATTCTGTTCCACTGATCAGTTGTGTCTCTTTTTATGCCAAATACCATGCCATTACAGTACAGTACTATACTATATAGGCTTGTAGTATAGTTTAATATCAGGTAGCATGCCATCTTTAAATTTATTCTTTTCTCTTAAGATTTCTGTGGCTATTCAGGTTTTTTTTTGTGGTTCCATATAAATTTTAAGATTACTTGTTCTAGTTCTGTGAAAAATGCCATTGGTATTTTGATAGGGATTGCATTGAATCTATAGATTGCTTTAGGTAGTATGAAATTTTAACAATGTTAATTCTTTAACAATGGTAATTCTTAATTTCCATGAGCATGATAAATACATCCATTTATTTTTATCTTCTTTATTGTCTAACTTCAATGTTTTATAATTTTCTAAGTGCAATCCTTACCTCCTTGGTTAAATTTATTCATTTATTAAAATATTTTTTAATTCTTCAGTTATAGTTGGCATACAATATTGTATCAGTTTCAGGTATACAATATAGTGATGACATCATATAACTTACAAAGCAATCACCCCAATATATCTAGTACTCATTTGACACCATACATTGTTATTATTGACTATATTCCTTATTCTGTATTTTACACCACCTGACTATTTCGTAACTACCAATTTGTACTTCTTAATTCCTTCTGCTCTTTCATTTAACCTCCAATCCCCCTCTCATCTGGCATCCCCCAAAATATTCTCTGAATCTATGAGTTTTTATTTTGTTTATTTTGTTCCTTGGATTCCACATGTAAATGAAATTATATGGCATTTATTTTTCTCTATCTGCCTTACTCTACTCAGCACAATACACTCTAGGTCCATCCATGTTGCAGATGGCAAGATTTCATTCTTTTTTATGGCTGAGTAATATTCCTTTGTATATATGTACTACCTCTTCTTTATCCATTCATTTATTGATGGAGACCCTATTGTAAATAATGCTGCAATGAACATATAGATGCACATGTTCCTTCAAGGGAGTATTTTGGTTTTCTTTAGCTAAATACCCTTCCTAACACATAGAAACAAAAGGTGGCAGCCAAAATGGAGAATAAAGAAACATGTCCCAAATGAAAGAACAGATAAAGCTCTAGATAAAGAACTAAACAAAATAGAGACAAGCAATCTACCAGATGCAGAGCTCAAAACACTGATTATAAGGATGCTCAATGAACTTAGGGGAAGAGTAGATGAACTCAGTGAGAAGTTTAACAATGAGATAGGAACTGTAAAAATGGAGATAGAGAACATAAAAAAGAACCAGTCAAAATGAAGAATATAATATCTGAGATGAAGAGTACATTAGAAGGAATCAACAGATTGGATGAAGTGGAAGATTGAATCAGTGATAAGGTAACAGAAAACACCCAATCAGAACAGCAACAAGAAAAAAGAACCAACAAAATGGGGATAGTTTAAAGGGCCTCTGGGACAACATCACAGGGGTACCAGAAGGAAAAGAGAGAGAGCAAGAATTCGAAAACCTCGTTGAAGAAATAATGATGGAAAGCTTCCCTAACTTATTGAAGGAAATAGACATACAAGCCCAGGAAGCTCAAAGAGGCCCACATCAAGACACATCATAATTAAAATGTCAAAGGTTGAAGACAGAGAAAGAATTTTAAAAGCAGCAAGAAAAAAGTAGTTAGTTACCTACAAGGGAGCTCCCATAAGACTGTCAGCTGATTTCTCAACAGAAATTTGGCAGGCGAGAGGGATTGGTACAAAATATTCAAAGTGATGAAAAGCAAGGAACTACAATCAAGAGTACTCTACCCAGCAAAGCTTCGGCAGCACATATACTAAAATTAGATTTAAAGGACAGATAAAGAGTTTCCCATACAAGAAAAAGCAAAAGCGGTTCATCACCACCAAGGAAATGTTGAAGGAATTTCTTTAAAAGAAAAAATTTTAAAAAGATAAAAATATGAATAATAAAGTGGCAATAACTACATATCTATCAACAATTACTTTAAATGTAAATGGATTAAATGCTCCAATCAAAAGATAGGGTGGTTGAATGGATTAGAATACGAGACCCTTACATATACTGCCTACAAGAGACTGGCTTCAGACTGAAAGACTCACATGAACTGAAAGTAAAGGGATGGGAAAAGATATTTCATAAAAATGGAAACAAACAAAAACAAAAACAAAAAAACTGGTGTAGCGATATCTATACCAGACAAAACAGACTTTAAAACAAAGGCTATGACAATAGACATAGAAGGACCCAGTAATCACACTTCTGGGTATTTATCTGAAGAAACCCAAAATCTTACTTCAAAATGACATGTGAATCCATATGTACACTACAACATTATTTACAGTAGCCAAGATATGAAGGCAGCCTGGGTGTCCATCAATAGATGAATGGACAACGAAGAAATGGTGTATATTTATAATGAAATATTTATAACTCAGCCATAAAAAATAATGAAATCTTGCCATCGGCAATAACATAAATAGATCTAGAGAGTATTGTGCTGAGTGGAGTAAGTCAGATAGAGAAAGACATACCATATGATTTCACTTACATGTGGAATCTAAGGAGCAAAATTAAAAAAAAAAAACAAGACAGAAAGAAACTCATAGATAGAGAGAACATTTTGATGATTTCCAGATGGGAGGGGGTTGGGATTGGTGGAAAAAAAGGAATGGGTTAAGAAGTACAAATTGGTAGTTAAGGGGATGTAAAGTATCGCATAAGGAATATAGTCAATAATATTGTAATAACCATGGATAGTGTCAGATGGGTACTAGATTTATCAGGATGATCACTTCATAAATTATATAAATGTCCAAGGCCAACTGTAATTGAAAAAAAAATTAAGTAAAAGAATTTCCCAGAGTCACATGACTAATATAACTTGTTTTTTGGTTTTCTGACAGTTCTTAATTTTATAGTAAACCTAGTGAGAGATCTGTAGTGATTTAGCTGTGCAATTTGTGAAGGAAAACTTAATATAGCCATGGCTTTAAAATAAACTTGTTTCTACTATTTTTTACATACTCTAATGTGTTCGGAATTTGATATATCGGGAGGACTGAACACGAGTGCATGGCTCACTTCCCAAAGGCTTTTCTTTTACATTTTCAGTATTTTCTGCTTATACCTAAATTATCCCCTACAGAGATGATATTTAACTGAGAAATACTAGCCTAAATTTTGTTGTTGTTTTTGGTCACCAAAAGCTTGTTTATAGTATTTTTCTTTGTTAAGTAGTATTCTTTTTAGTTCAGCGTCAAAACATTGAAAAGATTACTTCTGTCAGAATAAATCTGCTCTAAAACCATAATAAGTAACCCTAACATCTATAAAATCCCTGCAATTTTTGTCGACTCTCATTTTTGGAAAAGGAAGAAAAAGATACATAATTTTTATGTTAAGACTCCAGAATGAGATGCAATATTCACAATCGAAGATGGTTTCCTTAATTGAAACATAACCAAACCAAATGTGGAATGTAAAACAAACATCTCTCCCCACCCTCACCTCACCAACAAAACAATATTGCCAAAAGGACAAACCACATCATTAGTCTTTATTTATTTCCCATGGCACCCAGTTCTTAGAATCACTAAGCACCATGGCTTTTATCTGAGGATGACCCATTCTAAACTTCCAGGTCACCAGAGAGCGTATCTGGTCTTTGCTTAGGGCCTCTTGCTCTTTGTCTTAGAGAATCAATGTGTTAACAGTGTTTTCCTTCTGGATTTCCACGTAAATAGGACATGAATTGCAACTACAACAGTCAGATACTTAAGCCAGGATAAGGCTTATATGATTTGAGTCTGTGTTTTCCTTAGTATCATCCTACCCTGGGAATCCCCCCTCCTCAGTGTTTAATAGTTACCATTGCTTCTAGAGTTAGGAGTGCATTGTTGGAAGTCTTCTTTTTGTACCCTAATATGCCTTTGGTGGTGGGGGGAGCTTTTCAAATGTTAACAGGGTCTATGTTCTTAGGCCTTAGCCATTGTTATTTCAAATCATATTATCTTAATGAAATAGGAGTCTGTATTATGTGACCTTTGTTGTGTTTGACAAAAAATTAAAGATGCTTAGGAATTGTGATCATGTTACACTAATTGCCTAAAATATGATGGGAGTATTCCTCACTTCAATGGTTTTATGTTGATTGAACCTTTGTGATAGATGGCAAATCTCAGTGGTTTTAGTAATAAAGACCTAAATAGCCTCATAATGTTTCTGAATGTAGCAGTTCTTTGGTGTTTCAGGAAATGACAATTTTTTTCTAGTTTTATTGAGGTATAATTAACATATAACATTGTGTGAGTTTAAAGTATACAACATAATGGTTATATATAGGTATATGTTGTGAATGATTACCACAATAAAGTTTGTTAACACATCACCTCACATAGTTACTCTGTGTGTGTGTATGTGTGTGTTGAGAACTTCAAAGATCTACTCTTTTAGCAACTTTCAAATAATACAATATAGTATTGTTAACTAGAGTCCCCATGCTGTACATTGGATTCCTGGAACTTAATTCATCTTATAACTGGAAATTGGTACACTTTGACCACCTTCACCCAAGAAGTTGACAATTTTTTTAATCAAGGTGCTTATACTGAATTCAGATAGTGATAATAGTTTAGGTTCCTGTTTCATTCTTTTTTCTTTCAAATATGGAGCACTTCATGAATTTGCATGTCATCCTTGCACAAGGGCCATGCTAATCTTCTCTGTATTGTTCGAATTTTAGTATATGTGCTGCTGAAGTGAGCACTCCCTGTTTCTTAAATGTTTTCAGACAGCAAGAAATATATTTTGAATATGTGCATTTGCTGAAGTTATATTCTTAAGAAGATTCATGTTATGGTAAGCATCTTGAGACAAATATTGATTGATGGGTTCACTCAATCTGGAAGTATTTATAGAGCATCTACAAAGTGCTAGTCACTGTGCTAGGTACTATGGGGGTGATATGTAAAATGCAATTTCTACTCTCAAGGCAGTTTATAGTCTAGTTAACAAAGGGGCCATGTACATACTATCCCTTTTCAAGCTAAACCTGGATGGTAGGGAGGCAATTGATGAAAGGATGTGAGAGACTCTGACATTCATTTTAAGTTAGTTATAATGGCCTGAGCAAAATCTTAGAGGCAAGAAAATTGAGCTTGGTGGATGCCAAAGAAACTATTTAAGCTGGAATAAAATGTTCCTTCAAGAGAATAGTATAGTGGAAGAGAAGTTGAAAGGCAGGCAGGGGACAGAATATCCTCATTTCCATTTCCCAGCTGGTTTTTTATGAATAAATATGAATAAATAATCAAAAAACTGTGTCTAATGTAAAGCAGCACCCAAAGAACAATATCTTGAGTTAATCTGTATAACATGTGGCATTGTAAAATAACCCTTCAGGCTGTACTACTTTAAACCGCCACCTTTTTAGTCCCTGCATATATCTTGTGGGCCACCCAATGAGACCAGTTGGAAAGGAGAGATTTGGATTAGAAAATTTTCCCAGAGTGGTTTATATTTCACTGAATCAAGCTGAGCAGCTGTGTGATTTCAAACTCACTGCTTTCTAGTTAAATGATGTAGTATGTATTTCTGGAGGTTTGGAAGTAAAGGTCATTGATCAAATGATCTCATATATGAGCCCTTTATATGAATACTCCACTAGCCAGGGGACAGCCCAGAATCTGTCCTTGACATATTATCTGTTTTTCTCTTGTTCTGTCATGGCCACTGCCGTCATTTGTTGTGTCCTTTTAAAAGCAAGACCCTAGAACTTTACCTTTCCAATTAATATTCTAAAACAAATTTTGTAATGCTTTGAATTAATGGCAGGGAATCAGAGGTGTATGGATGATTTCAAATGGCAGATGATGAATAACTCATTTATATGTGACTTGGAAAGTCTTTATTCTTACATTGACTATGGGTGAGTCTGTTTTTGAAATTTACTTTCAAACTAAATAATGAAGTCATACTGTAATGGTCTGACTTGAGCTGCTGAGAAGATGGCCTAATTTCCTGCAACCTGTTCCGTGTTGGGTAGAGAATAAAAACATTGCCTGTTATCCAACATATTACTTACATAGCATCATTCTAAGTGCAACTGTTGTATCTAACTGAAATATTTTATTTTGTGGCTTACAGCTATTTCTTTTTAGTTTGTCTTCAATAAATATGGACGGGACCTCAATCAGAGGACTTAGTAAGAAAAAGTAGGATAGTTGTATATAGGGAACTTATAGTGAAAGAAACATAAGGATAAAATGGAAAGATAAAATGACATAATAAAATCTTTAAAAGATTGCATGGAATAAAGGGGTTGAAGCAAAACCAAGATAATATGACATTTAATGTTCAACAAGTTATTAGTCAAAAAAATAAAAGTTCACAGAAAAAAGTAGTTTCCATGAGATAAAGAAATTGGATGGTTTATGAACTTCCAAAATGCAATTGCAAAAGATTGGGCAGCCAGCAGATGACTATGGAACATGGAATGGGAAGGTTATAAATTATTCTTGAAAAAGCAAATAAGAATAATCTTGTTCCTTGACAATAGGAAATATGTCATTGTGATTTAGTGATTTTTTTTGGTACAAATTGGAACCCAGGTAAACCTTGGGAGCTCTTCTTAGGTATCATAATTAGAACTTGGTCATTTCTGTGCTTTCCAAGAGCTTGCTTCTGAAGATCAGGGTCTATTTAGAAATTATACTCATTCAATAAGTCATTATGAATTAAATCTTATGAATGTTTCTAACTCTGTTTTTAGGAAATTATGTATTTTCAGCCATTAGCACCTCTTGGTTTGAATAATGTAATACATTCCATATATTTAAAACTGCTGCTTCCTTCCCACTCTATCACTCATTTAAATCTGTTTTAAGCTTATCTTTGTTTAGTTTAGAAAGTCTCTCATATCTCTACTGTATTAGGATTTGGTGAATGGGTTCACTTCACCTTGTCAATATCCATTATTATTTAGAGACTGATTATATCCCTTCTCAACCTTCATCTATTCAGACCAGAGTGCCTGAGGTCTGTAATTTTTTTGCCTTTGGATAGTAGCTTTTTTATCTCTGCTAAAGGTATCAACTATATTTGTCAAGTTTTTTCTGTCTTGTTATCGATGGAGCCCACAATAGTATGATGTAACCCAGGTGAAAAAGCATCTTGCTTATACCTGTGGGTGCCATTTTGTTCATTTTCATACTTTATGGATGATTTACATCCCAGCAATATTCTTTGGATGTTGGGGGGAATTGTATGCATTGGGACTGGCTTAGTACTGCTTGTGCTTTTTGTTGGCTGGCCTACCTGAGAGCCTGCTGAATTGTCTGTGATATTTATTCATTGGCAAGAGAATGCCAAAGGATAGTGTTTATGCCTGGCATTATTTTTCAAATTCATTAGCCTTGCATTTTACTTTTGTGGTAAACTTCTGGGATGGTAACCTGCTAGGGCCCATTAGCCAAAGTTTAGAAGACTATGTGTTTGAGGTTCCAGCACTGTTACCTATGCAATTCCTGCCAGTTAGATGACTTTCACTAGAGCTACATTATGAGGGTATAAAAATTTCTCAGCAAATTTAGCTTTTTATTAGCCATCGCACAGTCTCTGTTTCAGGAAGACAGTCTATACCAGGAAACATAAGAGAAAGGAAAGAGTGTTTTCTTTGTGGGTACCTTTTAAACATGTTAGGCATTTTGACAGTTGGCACTAACTGAGAAATGCAGTTGTCATTCAGAAAAGATGGTTTTAACATCTGTGTTTAGGGATGCAAAGTGAAGCAGGTAGTAATAAATGCCCTGGCACCAGAGTGTTCAGCAGAGGCACATTTCTTCTAGGATTGATGCTATTCCTACCTGAGATTGCAGGAATCAGTGGCATCAAGAACCTCTTAAAGCAAAATAGTTAAGCACCTACTGCAAAAATAGAACTGAAAGAAAAAAAGAGACAGGCGTTGAAGCCAGTAGGCAAATGTTCATTGAAATAGCCAGGCTCACTTCAGTTGTGAAAACTTAGGAAGAGTATTTGCATCTTTTACTTCCTCATTTCTTCCCATCTCTAGTTCCCTTGATCCCTATCCTCAAGGTCCCATTAAAAGCCCAAAGCAATATAAGAATGAGGAAAAAGACAGTTAGGTGAAAAGATAAATTATTTTAGTATTTTAGTTACTTTCTCTCCCACTGCAGGGCTATATGTTGCATGAATAGTTTGCGCTCTAAAAGATCATGAATTATATTAACAAAAACAGGAATTTGTCTTTAATATTAAATGTTTTAGTGACATCAGGATGCCCACAGAGGCAGTTAGGTGGCCATGTACAACTAGCTTTGTTCGGCAAGAAACTACATTTGCGCCCTTTAACATCCCCTTCACATTTACACACCAAAGGAGAATGTCTGAAACTCAAAGAAAAAATACATGGGGTTTATGGGTTTTTGAAACAGAAAATTACAGTTTTTCTTCCTGTGCTATTCCTTAAAAATCTTTGAGGAGGGGAGCAGAAAAAAATGGCATAGATGATAGAGGCTCTGTTCATCCCTGTGGTGACAAAATCAAAGTTGTGACAGAAACAAGGAGCAAACAGCAAGGAAAAATCACCTGGGATCTAGGTGAACAAGCCATACAACTACAGAGAAGTCTAAGAAAGCACCCTGCAATGGCAGAAGGTAGGACGGGATGAGGATGCGGGCTGCCTGGTCTGGCTGAGGGGGACAGAGCTGTGACAGCAGTGGCGACAGCCAGCTAGCAGCTACAGACAACTCTTAAAAGGGCTGTGTCTGCGAACGGACTTTCGTGGTGATGGACCTGCTCGCTCTGAGCTTCAGCGCTGGGTAGGCTGCGCAGAGGGCACCAGGGACTTACAGGGGGACACAGAGTTGTTGGAGTGAGGGCTGAGGGGAGAGTCAGTCTGTACAGAAGTGCTGGCGGTATCCATTGTTCCATTGTAGAGCCCTCTTCCCCTACACCCCTCCCCAATTGAAGGACTCAGCACCACCATAAAACAGACATCGTAAAACGATAACAGAAGTCGCTCCACCCAGAGGATTACCTGAAACTCTGCCTCCCCAACTCACAGCCCCACCCAAGCCACATCTAGGTGTATCCTCAACAAGTCAGGTGCTCCTTGCTGAGCTGTGCCTAGACTCACACTAGTGGCAGCTGGCCTCGATTTCTGGTGTGGCCTCTTGAGGCAACTATAAGCACAGCATCTGTGGATTGCTTGCTGAATCTTAACAGGTGGCCCTGGAGGGGCACAGTCTGGGGCTAAACTTGGCCTGCAGCTGAACCCCTCTCAGGACTGTGCCACTGGACACCTACTACACAAAGCCACGCTAATAAGACCAGGAGACTTAGGAGCCTTGCTTAGTACATAGAAACAGACATGGAAAGGCAGCCAAAAATGGAAGACAAAGAAGCAGAAACCATATGAGAAAACAGAACAGAGATCCAGAAATAATGGAGTCAAGCAATCTCACAGATGCAGAGTTCAAAACACTGGTTATAAAGATGCTCAATGAACTTATGAGAAATGTAGATGAATTCAGTGAGAACTTCAACAAAGAGATAAAAAACCCATAAAAATGGAAATGGAAATTATAAAAGGGAACCAGTCAGAAATGAAGAACAAATTACCTGAGATGAGAAGTATATTAAATGGAATTAACAAAGTGAATAAAGAAGAGGATCAAATGACCTATATATAGAGGATGAGAAAGCCAAGGACACTCAATCAGAATGGCAAGAAAAAAGAAGCTAAGACTATAATAATAATTTAAGGAGCCTATGGGACGCTATTTTTTTTTTTTTTAGGTGAGGCAACCCTTGGTTGACCTCACAAATTGCAAGGACCTTGTCAGTTTACAGTCCCTTACTTTTTATTTTTTGTATGCCTACAGCACCTTGTCTTCCTAGGTGGTCTTCCATCCAAGTACTAACCAGGCCCAACCCTGCTTAGCTTCCAAGGTCAGATGGGATCAGACTTGTTCAGGATGGCATGGCCGTAGACTATGGGACACTATTAAAGGTAAAAATATCTGTGTCATAAGGGCACTTGAAGGAAAACAAGATGTTGAAAAGCTCTTTAAAGAAATAATAATGGAAAACTTCCCTAACCTGGTGAAGGAAATAGACATAAAACCCCAGGAAGCTGAGAAAGTCCCCCAAACCAGGAACCCAAAGAGGTCCATACCAAGACGCATCATAATTAAAATGCCAAAGGTTAAATACAAAAAGAGGTTCTTAAAACCAGCAAGAGGAAAGCAGTTACTTACAAGGAAGCACCCATAAGACTGGAAGCTGATTTCTCAAAAGAAACCATGCAGGTTAGAAGGGCTTGGCACAACATATTCAAAATGATGGAGACCCGAGATCTACAACCAAGAATACTTTATCCAGCAAAGCTGTCATTTTGAGTTGATGGACAGACAAAGAGTGCCTCAAACAATAATAAGCTAAAGGAATTCATAAACACCAAGTCACTATTACAGGAAATGTTGGAGGAACTTCTTTAAGAAGAAAAAACATGTATCAAAATTCTGAATAAAAATGGTAATAACCACATATCTATCTGCAATTACCTCAAATGGAAAAGAATTAAGTGCTCCAACCAAAGGACAGGGTGGCTGAATGGATAAGGAAACAAAACCCCTACATATGCTGCCTACAAGAGACTCACTTCAGATTAAAAGAGACACACAGACTAAAAGGAAGGGGATGGAGAAAGATATTGCTTTGATGGACCTAGAAGGTATTGAGCTGAATGAAGTGGGTCGGATAGAGAAAGACAAATATCGCATGATTTCACGTACATGTGGAATCTGCAGAACAAAATCAACAACAACAACAAAAGTGGAAATAAACTCATAGATAAGAGAATATTCAGAGGGATACTAGATGGGAGGGAGATTGGGAGGATAAAAAAAAGCAATGAGATTAAGAGGTACAAATGGATAGTTGCAGAATAGACATGGAGATCTAGAGTGTAGCATGGGGAAGATGGTTAATAATGTAGTACATATGTAAGAAGGAAGAGGGATACTAGATTTAATGGGGTGATTACTTTGTGAGTTATGTGGATCTCTGATCATTATGCTGTACAAAAATACAGGCAACTAATTGTCTATTTCAATAATGACAAAAATGACAAAAAATATTAAAAATCTTTGAGGATAATGTTGTATGATATGTCTGGAGACAGGGTAACCTACTATCATCTTCAAGTTCCTTGGGTATTAAATAGGGATAAAGCCAGTTTAAGGTCTTTCTGTCCTGTTTGGTCTGTCCTTGTTGATACCTTTGGAAGGGATTAACTATATCAACACCATTTTTACTATTGTATGGTTTTTTTTCTTAATGTGAGGTAACATGCTTCTACTGTGTACTGTACAGTTGCACTACTTGAGCATGATGATGTGCCACTTTATATCACGTAATCACTTCTTTCATCCTACTTTATACGTGATTAAAAGTGTAAGATCTCTTGCCTTGTATTTTTTATTCAATGGTTTTATATGTTTAAAGGAAAATTATTTTGGGAGTACCAGTTTGTGATGATGGTTGTAAATATTTGTTTGGTATCACCTATAGGTAAAGGATGGTATATTGAACAAAAATGTATTGTGTACCTGTTTTGTGAGATATGTTATGTAAAGCACTGAGCACAATGCCTCTTACCTAGGAGGTGAGAGATGATGAAGATCTTAAATTGAGCAGTAGCAGTACAGATAGAGAAAAACTGGAGATGGGTGTGAGAAACGCTGGGGAAAAGAGAACTGATAGGACTTGGTAACAAGATTGATGAGGATGAATGACAAGAAGGAATGAAAGCTTTTTTTTTTTTTTTTTTTTTTTTTTTGCTGTAAGAGCTATTAGTAACTGAGAACTAGCATGATAATACCACGACTAAAGTAGGAAAATCAGTTGAAGTAATAAAGATTGTGGGGCAGTCACTACAGAATGAAATATGATGACTTTGGTCATGTTGAGTTTGTGATACAGTTCATGTCCAAGAGGGAATCAGAAATATTGACTTACAGTTCTGGAGAGAGGTTGAGACTTACAAGAGAAATCCAGGACTATGTACATAAAGTATCAAAATTGAAATCATTAAAGTTGGAAAGTTAGCCAAGGAATTGTTTTTAGAAAAAGATCTAGCAAGGGAATGGTCAGAGTATCAGAATGGGAACCTTGAGAGTATGTTAGCATGGAAGGCAGAGAGGTTAAAGAAGGAGCAGTGTTAAATACCACAAAGAGGTAGAAAAGGATGGAGATTGAAGTGGCTATCATGTTTAGCAACTCCAAAGTCATTGGTGACAGTTGAGAATCAAATATCATTAGAATAATGAGCATGAAAGCCACATTGATTGGAGTTAAGGAAGTCAATGTAAATTCCTATTATTTATTTATTTTAATTCTTTAATGTCAAAACATATTTGACCCCTTTTACCCCGTATACCTACCCCCTCACCCCACCCTCTGGTAACCACTAGTCTATTACCCAGGTCCATGGGTCTCTGTTTTAAATTGTTCTTTTAATGAATTTGTGAGTGGAGGGGAGGAGAATATGGTAGCTTGAGACAGGAGGGAAGGAGAAGAGATTAGGTGAAGAAACAAATATTAAGACAGATAGGCAGAACATCATAGGAAATCATGTTTAATATCCTCAATTTTATCAGATAAAGTAAAGAGAAATGTCATTTGCTAAGAGTAAAGAGGACAGAATTGGGTTTGAGACTTGGGAAATTTGTGAAGAGCAGAAAATGGGAAAGGTTTAGGGCGGCTGCCCTGAGAAATGACAGGTAGTCTGTAAGATATAAAGAAAAAATCTAGTTAAACATCAACCAGGGCTTAGCTAAAGTTAAGCTATATTGTGAGTTTATACCATCAAAATGGCAACATTGCAAGTGTTACTAGAGAAAGTCATGAAATTAGGAATACGAGCAGAGAAAGAAAATGAGTTGGGAATTGGAAAATTGAGGATAGAGGAGTCACACAGTGAGGACTTTGAGGGGTCCACCAAGAGCACTGGATATTTGGATAAAGAAAAGTGATTACTTAAACCATACATTTTCTACCCATTCAGTCCCTTTGAAACAAATGAAATTAATTGTTCTTCCAAATGTGGCTTAGAAAAAGAAAAGAGGATTTCTTCCACCCCCTAACTTATTGCTGTTAGAGTGATGATTGGTACGTCATCACTAAAAAAATCAAAAGTGAATTTCCATGTGTGAGAATTCATTGAAGCCATATGAAACATAAAGTGGTGATTTCTGTAGTTGCCCAGGACACTTAGATTCAGAAAAAAAGTCACTCTTTCCCCACCCTTTGGAAAGTTCATGTTATTATTCTTCACTTGTTATTAAAGCAGGCTGTACTATTCAACCTTGAAATATGTTTGTGTTGCCATGGTTTGTGTCAATATTCTTTCCCATCATGCTTATAGTTGCTGTGTTCACTGAACCCTAGCAGGTGTGACCTAATGTACAACCTAAAGAAAGATGCATAAAAATATTTGTTAGCACTAGGTTCTGTGTGTACTTTCAACAAAGTTATAATTGTGACATTTACTACTACCTACTACAGTTGATTTTGCAAGGCATTTCTTCTAAAACTTATTAGTTCTTCCTAGGCACCATGCATTTGATCTAAGATGACTATTCTTGTGAGTGACACAAGCTATTAAACCTAGCTTATATTTTCTGAAATGTAGAGGACTGTCATGTTTCAGTCTAGAGACACCAGTTTCCTACTATTACATTTCCTCTTCAATTTTTAAGTGTGTGAAAAAAAGGATGGGAATAGGGATGAAGAAAGGTGGGTAATGCTGAATACCAGAAGCCTTGAGCTTAGTGAAAGGAACTAGGAGAATCAGGCCTAATCTCATCTCTTTTGCACTTAGGATCTATGATAGCTATTTCTGGATGCTTTTTAAGTTTCTCAGAACCTCTCCATGTGTTTTATGAAACCTTATCTGGTCCCCTATAGTTATTAGCTGTAAAACCCTTTACAAAACCTCAAAGGGGTTTCTGAGCTTAAGTAGATACAGATTGGGGAGGGTGGGGACTGTATAGCTGTGTTCTGCTTGGCAATGCTCCCAAGAAAAAACCTAAGATGAAAAATAAGTGTTGGCAGCAGAGGAAGGGAGGGAGGGCGCCAGCACCTATGGCCCATTGAAAAGAAAGAGGTCGATTAGAGGGATTCCAGAAAGGGCCCAGGAGAGGGTGACCTTTTCAAATGGCACCTTCTCTGATGTCTCCTTTTCTTCCAGCTGGAATTCATCTTTTCTTGACTAGGAGTCTATCATTTAGTATCTCATATTTGTTGTTGTTATATTTTAGCAGCTACTTTAAACATGCCTTATCTTCCAAATTAGACTCTGAGCTCTTGAGAGGAGATGTGGTAACTTGTTATTTGTTTCTCCCACAGCATCTGTTCCAGTGCCTTGCCTAAAGTGAATGCATATTAAAATTTGAATGAACAAATGAATGTAGGTTATGCTATGCCATTTCTCCCACTGATCCTGCAAGTAGTTTTGGAGCACTAGAAGGGATTTTTAGGGATAGAAGGGATTTTTGAGATGAAGGCCTACCCTCCAGGAGGTGCCTATCTAGGGAGGAAGACTAGACACCAAAAACTGTTCTACCTGTGATTCTATAGGCTCCATTCAGTTCTGTGTTAGCATTGACTTGTTCATGTGTCTTTCTCATTTCTCTAGTTACAGTGTTAGGTAATATTTACTTTGCTCTGAAAACTTTTATCAATTCTCCTTCAGTTATTTATTTTACAGACCCAGTAACCCAGTAATTCAATAATCTGATTTAGTGAGGTCTCATTACTAAACCTGACAGAGATAGTATCACACTCCTTCCTGGGAGTTGAGTTACTCAGCCATTTCAAGCTACAGGAAAATCTTAGAATAAATGATCTTATTCAGGCTCTAAATGCCTAGCTTAGGATACTGAGAGAGAATGGTTGGTTCTTTTCCACAAGTAGATTCAACCCTGGAGGGCTACTGCCATCTCTTATTTTCCTATTCCCTTTTCCTGTTCTGGTGATAAACTAGACAGGTTTTGTGACCATAGTTTGACTTCCAAAAACACAGAAGTTTTTTTGAAGAATATCGAAGTAGCTGGTTTGTTGAGAATTTTTTAATCAGGGAATTCTATTTCCTGTATTTGCTAAGAATATTATGAATGAGTTAACATGTTACTATAGGTTAAGATAATCTAGAAATGGATTTGAAAAATCTATTTCAATTACCTTCTGGGTGCTTTTAGTGAAAATAATAAATTTCAAAGAATTAGGAGAGTCATAAAAATAAGTGTTATGAGGGGAGTACATCTCATTTTTCACTTTCAAAATTAAATATGCACTGTGGAATTATGTACTGCCAGGGTCACTGCATTGCTTGTGGGCATTAATAGCTGCCATAGGTAACTTCTGAAGGAGGTGAAGGGGACCATTTCCCATAACACAGAGATTAAAGAATGCAATTTACTGAAAATATCCTAAATAAATAGCAACCTTATGCTCAGTTGTGCACTAAAAGGGATGCTGCCTCATATTTACAATTTGCATATGGATACCCTGTTGAAACTTGCATTTACATATATAAGGTATTGATTTTGGTTAATGGAACATGAGGTCATTTCTCTTTAGTTCCTCTCAGTTTAAGTATAATTTTCTTTCTCTCCTTACTGTTCACATAAATAAAAGCAGAAAAATCACTTCAGATGATTGTGTCTGGAAATACTACATATATTATTTGTCTATTTTTATTTCAGTTTTTCATATTTAAATTGGTTCTATAACTTAGTAATCAAAGTAGCTGGCTACTGCTGAAAACTAGAAATTTGCGTGAATAGTAAGAGTTACTGTACAGAGAGCTATATAAATGGATCTAAAATGCCCTCAGTCACTCTCGTAGCATTGTCTACTAAAACCCGTGAGGACCGGAATCCCTGGCCCATGTGAAGTGGCTTGGTTGAACTCGTTGGTATATAATACAGTCAATTGCCTGGCCTTCCTAATTGTACTGAAGATTTCATGTCAAAATGGTACTAGGGCTTAATGAAATGTAGACTTCAGGTTTTTATAACTATCATCCTGGTTGCTTTCCAGTTACCACATGTAAGTAAGATGGAGAAAGCACTATTTTACTGAGACAACAGAATCAACTCATTTACATCTGCCTATACATTTTAAAGTAAGCAAACTTTTTATAGATTTTGTTATAGCAACCAAATTTCAAAACAAAAATTTCCACCTTTTGAGTGCACTTTCCTGTGTGAAATGTCCTCTTTTTGCCTCCTGTTTAACTCAATAAGAACATACATAGCTCATTATAGAGTAGGTACTCCATGGAGTGGATTGCTTGTGACTTTCCAATATGAAATGACAATATTTATATGCATTTATTTTGCAAAGTACCACATGCAACAGTGTAACTTTAATTACATTGTTTTGTTTGCTTATATGTAAAATAATAAGAATAGTTCTTGTTGTTTCCCAATACTGAAATCACACGGTATAATGTTATCCCTTTTAGAAGTTATAGTTTCCATGATAGGTTTGAATTTTTAACTCATAGAGGGAGAAAATATTAATATTAAAACATCTTTTTATTTTGTGTGGGATACAAGTAAAAAGACAGACATTCCACAGATAACTGTAATTGAATTTTATTGAAAGAAGAGAACTTGTAAATAGGACAACAGCTGGACACATTAAATAAAAAAAAACAATACCACATTTAAAGTACTGGTGTCTAAGAGGAAGTTAGTTGATTGTGTGTGCAGCATCACATTTTCAATACAAGAAGATCAGGAACAAACATTTTCCCATTGGCAAATTGTAATCTTTGTAAAACACCAGGTTTGTTTCCTTAAGCTATTTAAATGCAAGGGACATTCAGAATGAAAGATGATACAAAATCAACACTAGATATTTTAGTTTCATTTCACTCACAGTTTGAGAGTTATGTTTCATACTTACATTTGAGTAAGAAACTTCCTTGCTTCATGAATAAAAATTTTCAATGACAAAAAAAAGTCAAATCAAATGTTGATAGATTGTAACACGTTTCTCTATAAATTTTCACCGAAACTTCAGAATTATACTCCCAAGAAAAAAATATTTTAGAATTGGGCAGTGTATCTAATCTGTCAGTTACACTTGAGTTCAGGATAGACAAGGCTGTGGGAGATGTGAGCATTGCCTGTTCACACAGATTAGAGATGGGGCTGAATAATGATTAGGGCCAGGTGGGAAGGAGAGGCGATAGGAGTTGCAGCTGTTTGTATCTACCCACTGTCATGGTATGCCAACAGCTGGAGAAAATTTTTGGTATAAATTCTCAGGAGCTACTGTCGCTTAATGTGAGCCTTCCAGGAATACATACCAAATAATAGCCTACTTTCCTAATTCTCTTATGTGAAATTTCTTCAGAGTCAATCCCTGTGAAATGGGATCACGAATGGTTTTAGTCAAAACCGTGAAGTAAGTGCACTTTGGGTTTCATGCCCTTTAACCTTTCCTTCATCTTTCATCCCTTCTCCTTTCCCCTCCTAAGGTGCCCAGTATCTGATGCCTTTAAAATACCATCCCAGGTGTGCTTATTCCTCCCACTGCAGCACCACCACCCTGCCACACCCTTTCTAGAAAAATACCTTGTAATCAAGGTTTTAAGTCTATTGTCCTATCCTCCTCTTCCTCTTCTTAAAGTTAGCTGGGTATTCCTGTTCTTTCAGACACTGTCTGTGGGAAGGGCAATGTGCCAGTAACCACAGAGGCTTACTGTATTATCTCTCATAGGAATGTTTTCATATTAACTAGGGCTGTGTGTGTGTGTTGTGTGTGTGTGTGTGTGTTGATGCTGGTGGCAGTTAAACAGTGCCCTTAATACAAAGGAATGAAACATAAATGATAGCATTTGTCAGTTGTGTGGCCTTCTCAGCACTCTTCAAACCCCATTACTTGGCTGACCCTCTTCTCTGCCTGCTAAGGCTATCCCTGAATAGGAAATGTTTGCATCCATTTATTTCTGTCAGTTGGAAATACAATTTAAAATTGTTCCTGGTTGCCCATTGGAGCCGAGAAGAAACTTTCAAGATTATCAAAGTATTCATTCTTATTTAGAGAGATGACATTGTTCTTCAAAATTCTTCTCTTATTATGCTTAAATAAAATATTTTTCTTTAGAACATTGGTTGGAGTATTGAGACCCAGATTCATGGCCATTCTGTTGACAAGGGGTTATTGCATAGATATTTTATTTGCTGTTTCTAGGGGCTTATCAAAAATAATTGAGTAGCTGTTATTTTCTACATGAGACCAATTACTATTGACCCAGCTTTGCTTATTGTTTTCATTAATGTCTAATAAAGAATGAAAATGTTGCTGAATGTTCTTAGAATTGACGTGAAAATAGCAGTGCTAAGAAGTGAGTGGGTATCATTTGTGCTCTCCTCGTGCTGCTAAGCACATCCAGTGTTCAATACCAAGAGGTTTGTAAACAAAAGCACCTTCAGTATGCAAAAAGCAAAACTACCCAAGCAATGTTTTGGGGTCATGAGGGATGGGGAGAAGTAGTAGCCTGCTGTGTGCAGTTGTGCAGGTTGTGCTTTGCACATTAACATCACAGTCCATGTGAAAGGTACCCACTAGAGTTGTGCAAAGGACAACCATGTGTGGAAGGCTTGGAGTCAAGAGGACTGTTTTTGACTCTTCTGTGATTAATGTAGTCAAATTAAAAAAAAAGATGACAGCAAGGTGGCTGTCATTTATGACTTGACACCTTATAAAGGCGAGGGTTGCCTGTTTTACCTTTGTTATATGGTCTGTTGGTTAGACATTAACTACATGTTGCTGCATCTTTGTGCTGCCATCTAGGAATGATTTTATTTCTGCAGTGGGAGGAGGCTGGTAAATGATTTTTTGGCATATGCTGATTAAACAGGAAGCTAAGTATTACTTTTTAAATAAGTGTTCCATTCTTCAAAGGTAGAGTAAAACTTCTCAATTACTGAGTGGCAAAAAAAATTCCTTTTCCTTAAATACCAAAACTGTAGCCAATAAAGAGGAAATGCAAGCTTATAGTCACATGCAAGTCTAATTGATGAGTCTGGTTTAAGGAGCTGAAAACTATTTGTGTATGAATTTAGGCTTTCCCCCTTCAGTTTATTTATTTATTTCCAAATATATTTTGTATCATCTATGATGCAGTCCCCATATAAACTAGTAGAGAAGACATAATGAAAGTTTAGCTGATCAAACTTTGGGATTGTTAGCTTGTAGAAACAAGAACTCGAAGTTGAAACCTTACATAGAAACTGGCCATATTCTAGGTCCTAGAATTCAAATTTCAGATATGTTTAGGTAGGTTTTTTTTCTTGTGATTAAAATTAAATAATCCCACTCATAATTTCTCTCCTTTTGAGAGCCCAGCAGCCCCAAGTTACCCCACTTTAAGAGTAACCAGACTAGATGCAGATTAATTATTTACTCTGATGAGACTATAAGATTTTAAGCATCTACAATTTTGTGTCTATACAGATAAATCTTCCTCCCAGGTGGGTTAAAATAAATATTCCAAAAAACTTTTTAAAATTGAGATTTACCATGTGTGTTGGAAAATAAAGCTTAAGAGGATTTCAACACTGATTCCATAGAAACTCCTATAATTAACTTTGTAGTCAACAGCAATTCTATTGTTAAACCAATTTGAATTAGAATCCTGGCTCTATCCTTTCCTAGCTAGTCAACTCTAGAATAATCAGTTCATCTTATTCATTCATTCATTCATTCGTGACATTGGTTAACGAAATCCAGTAAATTTCAGGTGTACAAATTAACAGTAAGATGTGTGTGTATGTATGTATGTATATATGTGTGTATGTATGTATGTATGTATATGTATATTATTGTATGTTCACCTCCCATAGTTAGATTTATTTCTTCCACCACATATTTGACCAAAAGGGTTAATTCATCTTTCTCATGCAGAGTTTTCTCATTTTTAGAATGAGAATAATGATAGAACCTTTTTCATAGGAATATTGTCAGGATTAAATAAGATAATGTATCCGAAGCACTTAGCATGGAGCCTAGCACATAGTAAGCACTCACTAGCTGCTAACTGTTATCACAGTTTTTAATTGTCATGATAGTTTTTCCTTTTTCTCTTTTCACATTTTATTTTAAGATGTTTTTAATTAAAATATAGTTGGTATAAAATGGCATATTAGTTTCAGGTGTACAACATAGTGATTCAATATTTATATACCTTATGATGTATTCACCACTCAGTCTAGTCACTGTGTGAAGTTATTACAATATTATTGACTTTATTCCCTGTGTTGTATACTAGGTGTCCATTGATAGATGAATGGATAAGGAAGATGTGATACACACACACATACTAGAATATTACTCAGCAATAAAAAAGAATGTAATCTTGCATTTACAATAACATGGTTCAACCTCTAGAGGGTATTAATGCTGAGTGAAATGTTAGACAGAGAAAGACAAATACCATATGATTTCACTTATATGTGGAATCTAAAGTCAAAATAAATGATAAGCAAAACAAAACAAAAACAGACTCATAAAAACTGAGAACAAACAAATGGTCATCATAGTAGGTTTTCACAGTGTTCTCTGAATGCCACTTATTTTCTGGCCTCTCTCATTTAGCTGTGAATACTTTCAGGAAAGGACTATGTCTGCCTGATTCTCCATCGTGTTCTGAGCACCTAGCCCAGTGATTGTTATCAAGTAAGCACTCTGAGCTTCAATTTTAAAATCTGGAAAAAGGGGAATATTAATGGCAGTTCCCCTCACAGGGTTGTTATGAAGACTGAAACTATTCACATGAATGAAAGCCCCAGTGATTCACATATGTACTAGGAATTTACTTCCACTTCTTAATTCGCAGAATTGCCAAGGGTCCAATGATATAACGCTAGTAGTGTTTCACAAACTCAAAATCTTGACATAGGTATATATAATGGTTGGAGACAGTGTCTGTAAATCACTCTTGAAAATTACTCTTTGTCAGAAACCTGAAACCTGCACAGACTCATGCTGTCTCTTTCCCAAGCCCCAGACCTTATTTATTAAAGTCATTCACTACCATCTGAAGCAGCTGAAACTTTCCCCTTCATCTCTACCCCCATGTATACAAACTGGGCCTATGGGTTTCTGGCAGAGCAAAATTCCTTGACAATAGCTTTTTTTTCACCTAGGTACACACCTGGGCCTCCTGAGGGAATTGGTAGGAAGGCACTGAACCACAGGGAATGTCAGTCTGAAATTGTTGCTCTCCAGGAACCCTTCCTTCAGGCCCAAAATGTCTGCCTTCAGAAATCCTCTCCAGGAAGGCTGGCCAGGGAGAGCAGAAGGCCTATATTGTTGCGACGTGTCCTGAGAATGAAGCCTTGAATGGAAGATGAGGGCTCTTGAGTAAGGTTCCATGGTTAATCAGTTTGAGAAATGGTGGGTGAAACCTAGCCTTAAATTCACTAATGTGTGATTTTAATCTTCGAGAAATATACTATGTAGGATTTCCTAAAGTTACTAGACTAAAAGGCTTATTTGCCAAGGTGTAGTGCATGGGACAGATGTTACCTGGAACCTGCTATTGGACATACTGTCCCCCTACCATCCACCAATGAGACTCATTCTGATTTTCATCTTCCAAAATGATATCCTTTACATTAAGATACTGACTGAAACCTGTAGTTTTCAGTCACTCAGGGATGAATCTTGTCCCAAGCCAAAACACATTGAGAAATGACAGTAGTGCCCAGTATAATTGGAGCAGTGATAGAAGTGGGGCTGGTGAATGCAGGAGTGGGCAGCAATTACTCAGAAATTAAGCTGGCCCTGTACTAATGCTGGAGAGGGGGTAGGGTGGGAAAAAGCAAGAGAGGGAGAGACCACATGCCATCAGGGCCCCAGAGTATGGTGGATACCAGGCTAAACAAGAGGGAGCTGAAATCCAATCAGGGGACTGCTTGCCAACCAATGTATTTTTCTAATTGGCCCACCTAGAAAGGGCACCTTTTGCAATCTCTCCATTCTTTTTCCATCTGGATGGCACAGAGGGGGGAGCTTTTTCCTACTTTGCATAAAGGCACACTGTGTGCTAGCAGTAGCCATAAGCGTAATTACAAGACATGGTGTAAAGGTAAAAGTGTATATTTGATATTAGAGAAGGTGAGTGGAGGGAAGATTATTGATTGTTGGGAATTTTCTCTGGATAATGACAGGGCGCTCCTTCAGCAGTCTGCTTTCCTGAATTGCCCGTTGTTCTACTTATTAGCTTCTATACAGAAGGCCCAATCTCTGTATCCAGATAGCCACACATCTTGATAATAATCTGATCTCCAATTTACCATACCATCTCAGAATATTGTCCGGCAGACTAAATTATCTCCCCAGCTCTGCTAACCCACTCTTATAACAAGGCTAGCTCCTCTTCCCCACTTTTATCCTTTTATTTATAAGAACTTTTAAAAACAAGAGCTGACAACTTTATTGTTCAAGATTAATTGCCAAAAGGCTTAGTGGACAGTACTTGCCAGTAAAACATTATTTGCTGGTTTGGGAAATGGGCTTCTCACCTGTAGTGTGTCATTCCAATTATGTTGTCATATATTGAGCTCCCGATTTGTGCCTGGTTTTGTTCTAGGTGGGGACATGAAGAACAGTGGAGGTGGCTCATTTGTGTGATGGCCTTCCTAATTTGTCTGGGGGCTTTTATAGCTATCATCTGGGTCTTCTAGATAACCCAGGCTGCTCCTTTCATCTCAAAAGTGAGGAATCAGGCCTGGAAAGAGGATGTGACTTTCCCAATATCACACTGTTAGTGGTAAGGGCAAAATAGAACCCAGCTCCCTGACTCTGAGGCCAACTCTTGAACTAATAGCTTTTGAGACTGAACTCATAGGACAAAAAGGGAGATTATATTCATATATGAAAGTTTTCTAACATAAAATTTATATATATATATATATATACCTAGAAGGAGCCAAAGAAAAATAATTTTAAAATACTTCAATATATATAACACATATTCTTTATCCATTCATTCACTGATGGACCCTTAAGTTGTTTCTATATCTTGGCTATCGTAAATAATGCTGCAGTGAACATAGGTGTGCATATATCTTTTGAATATATGTTTTTGTGTTCTTTGGATAAATGCCCAGAAGTGGAATAACTGGATCATATGGTAGGTCTATTCTTAATTTTTTGAGGAACCCCCATACTATTCTCCATAGCGGCTGCACCAATTTACATTACCACCAACAGTATACAAGGGGTCCCTTTTCTCCACATCCTCTTCAATACTTGTTTCTTATCTTTTTGATGATAGCCATTCTAACAGGTATGAGGTGATATCTCATTGTGGCTTTGATTTGCATTTTCCTAATAATTAGTGATGTCGAACATTTTTTGATGTGTCTGTTGGCCATCTGTATGTCTTCTTTGAAAAAAAAAGTCTATTCAGATCTTCTGCCCATTTTTAATTGGGTTTTTCTTTGTTGTCATTGTTGAGATGTATGAATTCTTTATATATTTTGTATATTAACCCCTTATCAGATGTGTGTTTATCACTATCTTCCCCAGTTCAGTAGGTTGCCTTTTTATTTTGTTATTGACCACTTTTGCTGTGCAGAAGCTTTTTAGTTTTATATAGTCCCATTTGTTTATTTTTGCTTTTGTTTCTCTTGCTTTTGGAGTTAAATCCACAAAAACATTGCTAAGATCAATATCCAGAAGCTTACTGCCTCTGTTTTCTTACATGTATTTTATGGTTTCAGGTCTTACATTCATGCCTTTAATCCATTTTGAGTTAATTTTTGTATATGGTGTAAGATAGTGGTCTAGTTTTATTCTTTGTCATGTGGCTGTACAGTTTTCCCAACGCCATTTATTGAAGAGACTTATCTTTCTCCGTTGTATGTGTTTGGCTCTTTTGTCATACGTATATGTCATATGTATATACTGTATACATGTAATGGAATACTACTCAGCCATAAATAAGTGCAATCTTGCCATTTGTGACAACATGGATGTACCTTGAGGGTATTATGCTGAGTGAGATAAGTCAGACAGAAAAGGACAAAAAAAAATGGTATGATTTCACTCATATGTGGAATTTAAAAAATTATAAAATGAACATACAGAACAAAAACATTTTAATAGAGGCAGACAAAAGATTGGTGGTTATCAGAGAAAAAGGGGGGTGAAAGTAGGGTAAAAATAGGTAAAGAATGTTAATTGTATGGTAATGGGTGGAAACTAGACTTTTAGTGGTGAGCATGATGTATATATAGATATCGAATTATAATTTTGCACACTGAAACTTAAAACATTATAAACCAATCTTACCTCAATTTAAAAAAAAAAGGATGAAAAATAGTTTTATAAACTTCATATCCAAGTTAATTAAACAAACTTTTATTGATTTAAGAAGCCAGTTAATCATGTTCACGATTCATTTATAATCAGTTTTACATGATATAGAAATAGTTGTATTACAAGCAATAGATGGAGGAAGAAGAAGCCAGAGAATAAGAAGAATATGGTGGAAGAAGGGGAATTACAGAAAAGAAGCAATATGTGTGTTGTGAAGAGGGGTAGAGAGATTTCGGATTTGTCTGCACAAAGATGATAGTTGAAGAAATGAGAGTAGGTGAAATTGCTGAGGACAATCTAAACACAAACATTACATAGGAGATAATTTAATCATCCATTTCTACTTATTGTACATCTTTCTTTCCTGAGTTCAAGTATTTTACCAATGCATGCAGTAATTATTGATTCCCTAAAGCATATACGAGTTAAGTTCCTCAAACCATAAATTGGTGGAGATAGAGCCTAAAAGTATTACAAAGCTCTGTGGGCATATAATTGACTTATTTGAATAATATATGCTTATTCATGTTAGTCTTTGCTAATTCACCTGAAGTCTAGATTTTCTTAATCGAGTTTTAGTTTTTAGTCTGTTAAAGTTAGTACATATTCAATGTAGAAAAAATTTTAAAATATAAAAAATATGAAGGACATAAAATTCATACCATCATCCTGTTATCTAAAGAAAATTGCTATTAACATTTTAGTATTTATTCCTCCTTTTTCTATGCATTGCAATACCTTTTTTATTACTAGAAAGCAACAGTATTGCAGAAAATTTGGAAAATTCAGAAAAACATTAAAAAGAACAATAAAATTACCTGTAATCACACTACCCAGTAATAAATTACTGTTAAAATTTGAATATATTTCCTTTTGGTCTTTTTTTTCCCCTTTGCATTCACAAAGAAAAATATATTGTTCTACCAAAATCTGATTATGCTTATAAACAGTTGAATACTTGGTATTTTCATTTAATATTAGATTATGAGTATTTTACTATGTTATTAAGTATTCTTGAAAACATTTTTAATGGTTGCATAGAATTCACTTGTGTGGGTATACCATAATTTATTATGGATGAACCATATTTTTTTTACCATTTATACCAACAACGTATGAGAGTACCACACTTATTGTCATTGCATTTTACCTTTTTACATTTTTACTAATTTGCTAGAATGATGGAATCTCATTGTTTTACCTTTTATTTTTTGATTACTAATGGTACTGAACTTTTTTTAAAGCAGCTCAATTTTTACATGTGGCTTTCAACACCTCTGAATGCACAGCTTCTAGTCAAAACCTTATGTATGTGTTGAGGACTTGGCTCCAGTTGTGACAGAACAAAAATTGCCTTGCTAATATGTTTTATATAGCATTGGGCTAAGTGCCACAGCTGCTAAATAAATCATAAGCTCCCTGACAACTGAGCCCATATCTTAATCATTTCTGTATCTCCCATAGCCCCCAGCCAATGCGATAGAAAGAAAGCCTTAAAAAGTGTTTGTTAAACAGATATGGAGGTAGAGCTTTTTTGAGGGTCAATTTAACGTTCCTAAAATAGTTTTTTAAGTCTTGACATGTAAATAAAGAATCCCTGGAGTTAAAATTTAAAAGCATTTTTCAGTACTCAATCTACTATATTATTTTACAAGGAACAATGAAAAAACTGATCCTTTCATACAAGAGAGCTTCTTTTTGTCAAAAGGAGCCCTTTTGCAACCATGATATCAAATCCATAAACATAGCACCACGGTGAAAGAGAGTCAAAAGCAAAGCTACTAGAAATGACTAACTGGCTGCAAGGCAAAATGAATGGATAAGAAGAAATAGGAGGGAAAAAAGAAATATGGAATCTGGAACTATTTTCCCATAACATTCCTACTTGGTAAAAAGTTACAGAACATTAAATCCTCAAGGACTAGTAAAGATTGT
Organism: Eidolon dupreanum; assembly: GCA_028627145.1. Taxonomy (NCBI): domain Eukaryota; kingdom Metazoa; phylum Chordata; class Mammalia; order Chiroptera; family Pteropodidae; genus Eidolon; species Eidolon dupreanum. The sequence goes on along the minus strand of CM053505.1, from coordinate 82,924,217 downwards.
TGAGTCCTATCCCTTAATTTTTCTGATAAGGAAATGGGGCTCAAAGTGGTATACTGACTTGGCCAAGGTGATGCAATTTGTATAAGAGCATAGCTAGAAGTGAAATGAGTGTCTTTTTCTATGAGATCTTCCTTAATTATCATCCTACTCCCATCCATAGGCCCTGCATCAGTACAGTCCAGCAGTTTGGGTTTCCCCATCCTCCTTGCCACCTCTGTACATTATACATCTCTCTCTCTCTTTCTTTTAAATTGAGGTGTAATTAACATACAACATTATATGAGTTTCAGGTATATAGCATGTTGATTCAGCATTTATATATAGTGAAATAAGTCTAGTTAACATCCATTAGTATACATAGTTACAGATATAGTCACTATGTTGTGTATTAAATCTCCATGCCTTATTTATTTTATAACTGGAGGTTTGTACCTTTTGACTCCCTTCACCCATTTTGTCCTGCCCCTACTCCCTGCATCTGGCAACCACCGATAATCTGTTTTCTGTATTTTTGAGCTTTGTTCTTCTCCCCAACCCCTTTTTTAGATTCCAGGTATAAGCGAGGTCATATAGTATTTGTCTTTCTCTGTCTCACTTATTTCACTTAGCATAATGTCCTCAGGTCTGTCCATGTTGTTGCAAATGGTAGAATTTTCTTTTTTATGGATAAGTAATATTCCATTGTATATACATATCACATCTTTATCCTTTCATCCATCAGTGTACACTTAGGTTGCTTCCATGTCTTGGCTATTGTCAATAATGCTGCTATGAACATGGGAGTGCAGGTCTTTTTGAGACACAGATTTCATTTCTGTATACTCAGAAATGGGACTGCAAGTTTGTGTGGTAGTTTTATTTTAAATTTGTTAAAAATTTATTTCTAATTAATTTTTTTGGTGACATTGGTTAACGAAATCCAGTTTCAGGTGTACAGTTTAACAGTAAGGCATATATATATTTATATATGTATATATATACATTTATATGTGTGTGTGTGTGTGTATGTATATTGCACTATGTGTTCCCCTTTCTGTCACCACATATTTCACGCCTTTTACCTCATCTACCTCCCTCTGCCCCCCTCCTCCCCCACCCTTGGGTAACCACTACTTTATTGTCCATGTCCATGATTCTCTGTCCTGTTTGTTGCTTTTAGGTTTATAACCCACATATAAGTGATATCATGTGGTTTTTAACTTTATCTGTCTGGCTTATTTCACTTAGCATGATTATTTCGAAGTCCATCCATGTTGTTGCAAATGGCAGTATTTCATCCCTTCTTATAGCTGAGTAATATTCCATTGTATATATGTACCACAGCTTCTTTATCCAGTCATCTATCATAGGACACTTTGGTTGCTTCCATGTCCTGGACACCATGGATAATAACTGCTATGAACATCGGAAAAAGCCTTAGACAAGATACAGCATCTATTTATGATCAAAATACTCATAAAATCAGTATAGAAGGAAAGTACCTTAACATAATAAAGGCCATATATGACAAACCTTCAGCCAACATTATACTTAATGGAGAAAAATTAAAAATCTTCCCTCTAAGATCAGGAACAAGATAAGGCTGCCCACTGTTATTCAATTTAATTTTTTTGAGGAACCTCCATAGTGTTTTCCATAGTGACTGTGCCCAATTTACATTCCCACCAACAGTGCACAAGGGTTCCCACATATCTTTCTTCTTGGACTTGTTACACTCTACTATAGTCATTCGTTCCCATATTTGTCTCCTCAGGAGACTCAGCAATTTGAGGACAAGGATGAAGTCATCATATCTGTAACCCCAATCTTTAGCATAATGCTCAATGTATCTAATTGCTCAATTTTTTTTGATGTAGAGTATCACATCGATTACCAAAGCTGTGTTGTTATGTTTTGATGTTCAAACCCTGAACATCTGAAAATCTTTCTAGTCCTATAAATTTGCTAGGCATCTCATCACTCCCAATAATTTCTGCTTATTGATAGGGTTTTGTCATAAGGAATGCTGCATTTGGAAAAGAGAAAAATAACTATTGTAGAGAAATGACAACTGTCTGGAAAAAGAGAATGTGAAGGAAACAGAGGAGAATAGGAAAAACTGAGAAGGCTGGATGAGGAAGATAGTGGGCAATCCTAAAGGAAATAGACTTGTTAACCATATGCTGCTGTGTTATATGTTTTTGCATGCACACATTCTTCACAGTAGTTCTTAGTGTATCATCACAACCATTTTATAAATGAGAGAAATGAGAATTGTTAACTGACTTGCTCAGGGTCACATAGTTGTGAAGAGCTAGAATCCAAATTCTTATCTCTCTGACTTCAAAACCTCTATTTTCCTTTTTTTTCTAATACAACATGTTGCTTCTCTCTGTATAATAGGAGCTCACTAGCGTTAAAAGGAATAAAACACAAGAATGCCTTTTTTTAGAATTTAAAAATGAAACGTTGCATTTATCCCATATTAATGATATGCCATATCTTCTTTTGAGACTTTCCCCTAAATTTTCCTGATCATTCTTAGCCCTTTGGATTTGCTTATTTATGTAACATTACCTATGAAGTATCTATAATGTAGGGTAAAGGAAAAGTTATAGGTTAGAGTGGCATTAATGAAAGGCAACAGCAGTATTTCAAAGCACCAAAGTTATACATATATTATCATGCCTCACAGTTGAAGGGACAAAAAGTATCAGTCTGTGTGCCACTATGGGGAATCTAGCCACTTTGAGCCCATCTCCCACACTCTTGCCTCTTTCCTAGTCCTACCTAACTTCCCACCAGTTCCATTATCCCCATCCCAGCATGCCACTTATCTCCTGACTGGCAAAATTTCCATTTCTTAGTGTCTTACAACCATTGACAGACAGTCAATTAGAAGAGATTAGTTACTTGTCAGGAGTGTTAAAAGTTCAGGATGAAAGTTCAGGATGAATTTCATTCCCTAAACACGGAGGAAATTTTTCCTGGATCATCAAAGAATTCAATTTTAGCTATGTGTTCTCAAAAATAAAGTTAATATCCATAGCAGTTGCTTGCAACTAGTTGGCTAAACAATGCTCCAGACTCAATAAATTTTCTAATTATTCCCATCTTCCTTTCTGGAGGCAACCTGGCACCAGCTTTAAGAGAAGGCAGGAAGATGGGTCTGTCTCACCCTTCCACCCCTCAAAGGCTTTATTAAATTACAAATTACATCTGCTCCCAAGAGGAACTCAAACTGAATAAAATATTGGGTCATTTGGTATAATATCTTGACTTGGTTTTACCTTAATTAATTTTATCATTATTCTACAAGAATCTAAAGCTTTCTTAACAAAATTTGAGAAATATAGTTAGATAACTATATTGTGGGATTTTAAACCTGGTAGGGACATAAATAAGCCGTTTTAGTTCATCCAGCTGCTTAGATAGCTCAACACCTAAATCATATATGAGTGACAATTTTTATCCTGTTTGAAATAAGATTTCTAAAGATAGACATTTTGTATTTTTTTTTCTGGTAGTCTGTTCTGGTGTTTAAATCTAAGTCTCTCTTATGGTCAAGCAGTTATCCCTAATGCTTGAATTCTTTTCTAGCCAACCATTTAAGCCCAATTGATATGACCAATTTAGAAATCTTAGGGAGATACATGACATTGAAATTTGCTAAAAAATACTCAGAGTGGATTACTGTAGAAACAATGAAGAATTGTACTAATCTGCAGGAATGTAAGCAGAAAAGGAAAATGTATAGCTGATTTCATCATGGATTTGCATGCAAATATGGATGAAGTAATGTATGGAAGGAAGAAAACAAGGAAGAGAAAGTAGAACTTATATTAATGTCATTGGGAATGAATCAGTGGAGGAGAAAGATTTTAGGGTAATAGTGTGAAATAATTGGAAGAGATAAGGCCCAATTCAGAGAGAATAGTAAGATTTAAGGGAATTTTCTATTGAGAGAACAAGATTGATTGTACAAAACCCATACAATTTGCACAATAACTAGTATACTGTTAAGTAGAGAAAGGAAGTAGATATATGCAAATATTAACTGGTTTACCAGGAAAGTGGGGTAGTGGTACACTATCTAAAGAACTAAGTAATCCACTGATTTTGAAGTATAAGTGAAGAAAAACTCTTTAATACTGTAATTGGAACAGTGTGCATTATGGGATTTTATTTAGTAAGGACATTTATAAAGGCCTTGGACAAATGAGGAATCATATTTAAGAAGTATCCATTTTGAACAGGTATTCAGCTGAATATAAATGAGAAGTAGAATCTTCAAGGGGTGAATTTTGGAATAGCTGATTTAGACAAATGAAAGTTTATGTTTAATCCTGAATATTACCACTGTTTCACAGTTAATCAAAGATTCTGTCTAAGGAAAGAAGCTGGACTAGGTGAAGACTATTCTCACCCAAAGTACATTCTTGGGTCCCTAAGCTAAGGAGTTGTCATTGGTGAGGAAGGATGAACTCACCAAATACATGTCTTACATATACTTGAAATTGTATGACCATTGTACTAGTTATTAAATGGAGATTGCATGATTCAGAGGCTACAGGATTGGTTAGTATTTCACTTTACTAATGTTGAAAGTTTTTGTCTGAGATTGGCAGCTATTGGTAAGGATTACTGAGTATGTAACACTTCCCTGTTTGGTAGGGTAATATTAGCTGTTGATCTCTTTCCTCCTTAGAAATTGGACAGTAATGATCTCTTCTCATTCTTCGTAGTACTTCCCAAGATTTGGAGGTTCTTATAATTGTACAAAGTTCTGAATTTTCACTCTTCATACCATTTTAAAGGTTACTATGGAGAAGCTAATGAGAATCCTGTGAATGTGCTGGATTTGAACAGTAAAATTGGAACTTTTTAAAAATCTTAAACTGTAAGGAAAAACTCAACTAGCTTTATTAAAAAAAAGCAGATCATAAAGTTAAGCATATCCAGTGAACAGAATTTTAGTATCTTAAAGTTTAAAGTTGTAAACTCAGGGCTTAAAGTGAAGGTTATTGATTTCATTCATTATAATATTTTGCCCAATAACCCAGACTTGAAAGAGATTGAGAATCAGATAAATTCTAGTCAGTGAACTTTTGATTAGGTAACAGTCTTTAAATATAGAAGATGGCTGTAGTTCAACTCATTAAATACACTACCCAGGCAGTTTTCTCAGAGTCATAGGGATCCTGAAATAAGTCAGCCATGATCTCTGCCCTCAAGGGACTTCTAGTCTTTTGGGAAAGGGAAGACACAGCCCAATAATAATCCAAGGTGGAATATGTTGAATGTAGTAAGAGAGGTAAACACAGAGCTCTAGGAGTGGATGAAATTACAGTTGAATGAGTGGGGATAGAGGAGATCAGGCACAGACTGGACCAAAGGATCAGGTGACAGTTAAGTGGGCTCTGTCTCCAGCAAGGATCAGGCAGCCTGGGCACAGGAAATGAAATTTTCTGTTACTTTTTTGCAAGATGGAAAAGATTTGATAAAAAAAGAGGTTGATGAAATAGAAATGATTGCCTTGAGCTGAATTATGGTATTAAATCTTACTAGATGGTTATGGTGAATTATGGGTATATTATTGAAATATGTTGACAGATCAGGATAGGATGTTAAATACAGTGATTAGAAAAAGAAACATGTACCTCTATAGTCTTTATAAAATTTGTATTTGAATTTTAGAGTTCTTACTAGAATTGATCAGAAAGTTATTATTGTCATATGGAACTTCAGTGAACTCATTTAGTCTGTTGTCCAGTGTAGTTTATCTTGGTTAGGTGTGAATACATTTTGTTTTAAAGTATCTTTGGTTTCCATTAGTAATCTGTTCAAGTATTTGGCAAGAAGTACTTTTTTATATCTAACCTAAGTCATTTAAATGGTATTTCATCTTAAACTTTCTCAGTAGAGATGGAGATCAACCATGTATAAAATATCCTGGAAGACATTAATTTTTCCCCTTATTTTATCTAAGCTTAAATAATTCCACTTTTGTTACCTTTGCTTATAAACCTTACTCCCCAACCTTTTGATGATCTTTTTCTCAAAACGTGTATGTTCCATACATTTTCCCACTTTCCCTCCATCCCATAGATATTTAGAGAGTATGTTGGTCATTATCCTAAGTGCTGAAACATATCAGCCCTCCCTCCCGCACAACACTGATGTATATACCTTACTGGTTTTGGGACTTCATGGCCCTTATGGTAACTATATATTATAAAGGAAGGGTGTGCCTATGAACTTTGCAATTTTAATGACTTTCATAAAAAAATCATCAGTGTCACTGGAAATGTTGGATTTTTTATCTATTTCCAATTGATTTCAGTTTCTCTGGGAATGTGATCAGCATTGATATTCTTGCAATCTATCAGCATGTATGCCTTAATGCTGCTTTTCATTTGGTATGACAACTTCAGTTGGTTTATGTGAAGATTATATATTCCTAGTTCATCTTTCAGTCTATTACCCTTCTCCATCTGTGAGCTCGATGGGAGGAATACCATAGAAATTTTTAGGAAGCAGGGCTATGATGGATTTTTAAAAAGGTAACAGATTCTTCCTTCTATTTGTTCCTTGACCTCTTCTTCCTGGCTCCAACCTCTTCTCTCATTCCCACCCCGTGTTTCTTCACCCCCAAAAACAAACATAGAATCTATGGCCATGAAGTGTCAGTAGACTCTGATTTAGTTTTGCGTTTAAACTGATTGTGAATTCTTAGTTGTCATGAATGTTTCTGTAATAATTATTGGCAGCATCTCTTTCCACCTTTGTTTTTATTAATACTGACTGACTTTGTATAAGAAATATAGAAAGTATTTCCCTTTCCTTTTTCTATAATTTCATATATTTAAAAATGACATCCCTCTGTCTTCTTTTGTTGAACTGGCAGCATTATTTTATTGTTCGTTAATCTATGCTTCCATTTTCAGAAAAAACAATCAGACACACACCTCTGCAAATAGCAGTTTGTGTTGTCTCCTTTGACTGGTATTTTTAATACAAATTTCCTTTCTTATGGTCAATTTCTTTTCTAAATTCATAGAAGGAGACACCAGAGAAATAAGCTCAAAAATTAATCTGGATTCTGACTCCTGTCTAACAAGTCAGGCACTTGGCATTGTGCTTTCCTCTGTAAATGCTCAAATCCCTGAGGACTAACTCATTCTAGTTTGGAAAAGAGTTCATCTTTATTTTTGAGCATGATTTATGAAAAATTTCCTGTTTGTGGATAAGTACCTACACTAACTGTTGTTGTAGAAGAACTTTCTTTTAGATCTGAAAGCCCTGAGCTGGAGAACTGTCATGGAAAATAGACAATGGAAAAGTCTCCTAAAATTGCTTCAGTTTAAACCAACTTGTTCCATTTATAAAACCATTTTATAGGCAGTTGGATTTCTGGATTTAGTGAGTACATGTGCAATCAATGGTACCTGAAATGGAAAGCATATGAAATACACAATTCACATAAGATACCTTTCCTGGATAATGAAAATCATGGTGAGGAAATAAATCTTCAAGCAGGAGTCAGCATTTTAAGAGTTTTTTTAAGGTATCTATGCCCACTCTGAAGTAAGACAGGATAAAATAACTCCTTTGGTGAGAGAAATAAAAATGCTCCTTACTACAGATGGCGAACTGTGGAAAAATGCCCTGTATGTGGCATCATGCATAATTATATTATTTTATCTTGTAACAGTTTATGAATTTTGCCTTGCTGGATGTCTGTTGTCTTTATCTTGTCTAATATGCATCTACTCAGTGTATACATACATACATACACAAAATTAGATTCTATAAATCCAGTTAAATTAGGTACTCTTAGCTTTTTCTTAGCTATATGACTGGAGGGGGTCACATACCAGAGATTTCAAAATAAAGAACATTTAAGGTATCAGACTCAAAAACAAAATCTGTTAATACTAGTTCTCATAAGGGAGAAGTTTGGGTACTGGAAGCTTCAAAGTGAGTTCTATGAGCCCAGCTTGTTTAGGTGATGTTTTGTTTGGTAAAATAACATTGAGTTTTATGATATCAAATCTTAGAATTATTTATTTGTAACTCATGGGCACAAAACACAATATAGTATGTATTTATTAGGGCTAGTTAAACTATAAAAATAAAACATCCTGGGTGGCACTTAGGAGAACAATATAAAGAAAATGAAAGGGGCTGTTTTTCAGGATTTCTGAAAGAAGGCACTTTTGCACAAGTTAGTGAATTTTGCCTTTTTATGTTGGATATTGTTCTGGTTCTCATTCAGACTGGGTCACAAGTTCACTATATTAAATTTATGATGACTGCAAAACCAAACCATCACTTCAGGTCTTTGGAGAGAGATATGGAAAGAGAATTGGAGAAAACAAATATGTATTTCTGTAAGCCATGTTGTGTATAAAGGTAGTAAATATTAGAGTATTCGTCATTCACTTCAGAACAGTGCTATTAAAAAGTGAATCTCTAGCAAGAATTCTTCAGTAGTTCCCAAAAGTAAAGTTATATTTTTGAGGTCCAGTACATCATTGACGTGGGAGGAGAATTATTTCCATATGTGTTAGAGTTAGCTTATATTTGAAGTTATTTAAAAAGAAAGCCATTGGACCTCATTAATTCAGAATTCTGTTAATTTGTAAACAAGATTGCCTGAGGGAGCTTTTAAACTGCTTAAGAGAGTAAACTTTTCTAATACTTTAGAAGTAGCTTCTGGTATACTAATTTCAAATAGTTATTTGTATGTGAAGAAAAAATCCTTGCTAGGCAACATTTTGTTTTCTCTAGCTGTGGTATATACAATAATACCTCTCTGAGCCTGAATTCCCTTAATCAAAATTTGAGCCAGTGCAGACTTGCACCTATGTATTTTCCCAACCATCTCAAGAATTTTGGATCAAGATTATAGATACTCCACTTTCTATACTCCCAGTTGTGAATTAGGGAGTGTTATCTAGGGACTCAAAATCAAAACAATTGAATGGAAGATTGGATTAAGGAAAAAATGTCATAATATTTTATTCATAAAATAGAAAAGTGCATTTACAAGGATTTCACTAAAATTATGAAGGTGAAAGATCCAGGAAAATTTGCAGTCATCAGGTAATGGTAAATGAGAGTTAACTGTATAGCATCCTTTAGTGCTTATTTACCAAATAACAATGATATTCTTTTACATATTGTACTGTTCTCACCGTAATGATATTCTTTTACATATTGTACTGTTCTCACCGTTTTATTTTGGTGAACATTTACATATATTTATAAGAGTTATCCTAGGGTCACTTGTAACCACAGTTTCCTGAACTCTGCAGAGTGTGGAATTCAACTAAGGAGAGAATTCTGAGGGAGCCCAAGGTCCTAGGTCATAGGCCAAGGAATCTATTCTTAGATTGAGACCTAAGAAGATATATATTTTTATTTTTTAATTAAAAATTATTGGGGTGAAATTGATCAACAAAATCCAATAAGTTTCAGGTATATAATTCTACAGTATGTCTATTTCTAATATATATTGCATTGTGTGTACACTACACAGTTAGATTTCCTTCCATCACCAAATATTTGACTCCTTTTACTCTTATCTACCTCCCTTTCCCTCACTTTCCTCTGGTAACCAATAATCCACTGTCCTTGTCCATGAGTCTCTGTTTGTATGTCATGTTTGTTTGTTGCTTTCAGTTTTACATCCCACATATGGGTGATCATGTGGTTTTCAACTTTTTCTGTCTGACTTATTTCACTTAGCATGATTATTTCAAGATCCATCCATGTCGTCACAAATGGCAGTATTTCATCTTTCCTTATAGCTCAGTACTATTCCATTGTATATATGTACCACATCTTCTTTATCAATCATCTATTGTAGCTTGTTTACATAGGCTTGTTCTTGTTTTTGGAGATAGTCCTGTAATGGTATGAACTTTCCTTTTATGACTGCTTTTGCTGTGTCACAAAAGTTTTGATATGTTGTATTATTATTATCATTCGTTTCTATATATTTATTGATCTCTCTTTTTATTTCTTTTCTGACCCAGCATTCTTCAGTAGCATGTTGTTTGATCTCCATGTATTTGTGGTTCTTCTTGGTTTTTACAGTTGCTCTCCAGCTTCAATGTGTTATGATTAGAGAGTAAGGTTGGTATGATTTCAACCCTCTTATATTTGTTGAGGCTATCTCTGTGTCCCTGTATGTGGTCAATCCTTGAAAATGTTCCATGTTCACTAGAGAATAATGTATAACCAACTGTTTTGGGATGAAAGGCTCTGTAAATGTCAGTTTTGTCCAGCTGGTCTAATGCATCATTTAAGGATGCCATCTTCTTATTGATTTTCTGTTTAGATGATCTGTCCATATTCGACAGTAGGATATTTAGGTCACCTAGTATGATAGTGTTTTGATTTGTTTCTCTACTTAGTTCAGTTAGTAATTGCTTCATATATTTCGAGGCTCCCTGATTGGGAACATAGTTATTAATAAGTGTTATATTTTCTTGGTGTATGATTCCCTTTATCATTATGAAGTGTCTGTCCCTCATTATCTTTCTTTACCTTTTTAATCTTGAAGTGTTTCATCTGATATTAGTACCACTACTCCCACTTTTCTCTGAATACCATTTGCTTTAAATATCATTTTCTACCCTTTCACTCTGAGTCTGTATTTGTATTTGGAACTGAGATGTGTTTCCTAGAGGTGGCTAATGGTTAGATTTTGATTTTTGATCCTATCTGCAACTCATATGCCTTTTTAATGGCAAGTGTAGTCCATTTACATTTAGGGTGATTATTTTAATATGAGGTTTTCTTATAACCATTGTTGTTTTACTTTCTGGTAGCTCATTGTTTCCCTTGCTTCCATATCCTTGTGTTTCTGGATTTTTGTTTTTGTTTTGTTTTGTTTTGTTTTGTTTTTGGTTTGGTTTTGTGGATTTTCCTTCTTTCCCTCTATATTTTATGTTATATCATTCGGTATTGAGTCTTTGGTGTGTGGTTAGCATTACTTATATGTAGAGGATAGTTATACATATATATTACCATTTTCTTCTGTGTGTGGCTTATTTCTATTCCCTTTTGTGAATTTGGATCTTTGAATCCTCTCCTTTTCTGTCATTGTTTTCTCAGTTCATCCCTATGTATGCTGAATGTTTATTACTATTTTGTAATAGAAAATCTCTTATTATTTAAGCTTATAATGCTCTGTTCTTGATAAACATGGCACTACTCTGCTTCTTTCTGCCTGCTAGTTGCCTTACTCATTGTTATGTATTTTTTTGTCACTTTGTTTTTAGGTGAGCTGACTCCTTCCTTTCAGTATTTTCTATAATTCAGACCTAGTACTGGAGAATTCCCTCAATTTTTATATGTCTGGAAATGTCTTTATTTCTCCTTCATATCTAAAGGTGAGCTTAGCTGGGTACATTATTCTTGGCTGGTAGTTCCTTTAATTTAATAGTTTGAATATTTTATTCCACTCCTTTCTGGCTTGTAAAGTTTGTGCTGAAAAGTCCGATGATAATCTACTGGATTTTCCTTTACAGGTTACCGTCTTCTTTTTCCTGGCTGCCCTGAGAATTCTTTCTTCATCGTTGATTTTTGATCATTTTAGTATAATGTGTCTTGGAGAAAGCCTTTTTGGGTTGAGATAATTTGGTGTTTCTCATTGTTATCCCATTCATTATTTAGTAAGATATTATTTTAGACTCCATGTGTTTGTGTGTTTTCAGTTTTTTTTTTCCTTCTAGATTCATACCATTGTGATTGGAGAAGAAGTCACTTGATATGATTTTAATCTTCATAAATTTGTTGAGCATTGGTGTGCCTTGGAAAATGTTCCATGTATACTTGTAAAGAATATATATAGTCTGCTGCTTTGTGGTGAAATGCTCTGAAAATGTTAATTAAATTCGTTTCATCAAGTGTGTCATTTAAGGTCACTGTTTACTCATGGATTTTTTATTTGGAAAATCTGTCATTCATGTCAATGAAGTGTTAAAGCCCCGTACTATGCCTGTATTATTGTTGACCATTTTCTTTATGTCTGTCAATATTTGCTTATATATTTAGGTACTCTTTTATTGGGTGCATAAATATTTACAAGAATTATATCTTCTCATTAGATTGATTCCTTTATCATTATAAAATGTCCTTCTTTGTCCTTTATTATAACTTTTGTTGTAAAGTCTATTTTGTCCGATAGTCCTGCTTTTTTTGTTTCCATTTACATGAAAAATTTTTTTCTATTTCTTTAGTTTAGTATGTCTTTGGAACTGAAGAGGGTCTCCTGTAGAGAGCATATATGTAGGTCTTGTTTTCTTATCCATTCAGCTACCCTATGTCTTTTGATTGGAGCATTCAATCTATTTTAATTTAAAGTGATTTGTGATAGGTATATAGTTATTGCATTTTTATTATTCATATTTTTGAACTTTTCTCCTCTTGTTTTTTGTATAGAAGTCCCTCTAACATTTCTTGTAATACTGGTTGTTGGTGATGAAGTGCTTTTCCTTTTGTTTTTTGTTTTTTGGGTTTTTTTCTGTTTTTGCTTTTGTTTTTGTTTTTGTTTTTGTCTGGGAAGCTCTTTATCTCTCTTTCAATTTTAAATGTTAGTCTTGTTGAGGAGAGTAGTTTGGGTTGTAGGTCTTTGCTTTTATTACTTTGAATATTTTGTACTAATTCCTTAGCCTTGCAAAGATTCTGTTGAGAAATCAATTGACAGTCTTATGGGAGCTCCCATATAGGTAAATAACTGCTTTTCTCTTGCTGCTTTTATGATTCTCTCTTTGTCTTTAACCTTTGTATTTTTAATTATGATGTGTCTTGATGTGTACTTCTTTGGGTTCACATTTTTTAAGAATATTTTTTCGATTATAGTTAACATACAATATTATATTAGTTTCAGGTGTACAACAATATCTACTGACTTATGATGTGATCTCCCCAATAAATCCAGTACCCATTTGAAACCATATATAGTTATTACAATATTACTGACATATTCCCCATGCTTTACTCTACATCCCTGTGACTATTTTGTAACTGCCAATTTTTACAACTTGCTACCTCCCAGTCTGACAACCATCAAAATTCTCTCTCTCTATGAGGTTGTTTCTGTTGTTTGTTCTTTTATTCTGTTCTCTAGATTCTACACATGACATTTGTCTTTCTCTGTCTGACTTACTCCACTCAGCAAAATGCCCTCTGTGTCCATCCATGTTGTTACAGATGGAAAGATTATATCCTTTTTTAGGCTGAGTAACATTCCATTTTATGTATGTACCACCATTCATTTATAGATGGACACACAGAATGCCCCATATCTTGGCTACTGTAAATAATGCTTAATGAACATATGGAGTAACATGTCCCTTCAAAGTAGTCTTTTGGCTCTCTTCAGATAAACACCCAGAAGTGGGATAACTGGGTCATTCTTTGTCTCTTTTTATGGTCTTTGTTTTAAAGTCTATTTTGTTTGGTATAAGTATTGCTACCCTAGCTTTTTTGTTTGTTTCTATTTTCATGAAACATCTTTTTTCTTCCCTTTACTTTCAGCCTGTGTGAGTCTTTTGATCTCATGTGAGTCTCTTGTAGGCAGCATATGTTAGGGTCTTGTTTTCTTTATCCATTTAGTCACCCTGTCTTTTGATTGGATCCATTTATATTTAATCCATTTACATTTAAAGTAATATTTGCTAGAAATGTAGTTATTGTCATTTCATTATTCTATTTTTGTCTTTTTTATCTTTCTTCTTCTTAAAGAAGTCCCTCTAACATTTCTTGTAATACTGGTTTGGTAATGAACTCCTTTGTCTTTTTCTTGTCTGGAAAGCTCTTTATCTGTAGTTCAGTTCTAAATGACAGCTTTGCAGGGTAGAGTAATCTTGGTTGTAGATCCTTGCCTTTCATTACTTTGAATATTTCCTGCAAATTCCTTCTGGCCTACATAGTTTCCATTGAAAAATCAGCTGACAGTCATATGGGAACTCTTTTTTGGTGATTGCTTTTCTCTTGATGCTTTTAAGAGTCTCTCTTTGTCTTTCACTTAGCATTTAAATTATGATGTGTCTTGCTTTGGGCCTCTTTGGATTCCTTTTGTTTGGGACTCTGTGCTTCAGGACTATGTGTGTCTAATTCCTTCACCAGATTAGGTAAGTTTTCCATCATTATTTCCTGCAATAGGTTTTCAAATTTTTGTTCTCTTTCCATTTTGGTTCCCCTATGGCGAGAATGTTGTTATGCTTGATGTTGTCCCAGAGGCCCCTTAAACTGTCCTCATGTTTTTGTATTCTTTTTTCTTGTTACTGTTCTGATTGGGTGTTTTCTGTTACCTTATCTTCTAAATAGCTGATTCAAATTCTGCTTCATTTAATCTACTGTTACTTCCTCCTAAGGTATTTGTCATTTCAGTTATTGTATTCTTCATTCCTAACTGGTTCTTTTTTATGTTTTCTATCTCCACTTACATGTTTCCTATCTTTTTGTTAAAGTTTTTACTGAGTTCTCTACTCTTCCCCTAAGTTCAATGAGCATCCTTATAATTAGTATTTTAAATTCTGCATCTGGTAGATTGCTTGTGTCTATTTTGTTTAGTTCTTTCTCTAAAGCTTTGTTTCGTTCTTTCATTTGTTTCTTTATCTTCTCATTTTGTCTGCCTCCCTGTGTTTGTTTTTATATATTAGATCGAGCCACTATGTTTCCCAGTCTTATGTAGTAGGAGTGGTCTTATGTAGTAGGTGTGCTGTAGGTCCCAGTGGCACAGTTTTCCCTGGTCATCTGAGCCAGGTGCTCCATGTATGTCCCTTGTATGGGTTATGTGTGCCTTTCTATTGTAGTTCAGCCTTGGTTGCTGTTTGCCTATCAATGGGAGGGACTGACCCTGGGGCTGATTTGTTGTGATGACTGGCCACATCCATTGGGGGATGTCTTATGAAGGTGCTGACCCTACAGAGCAGGATTCACTTTAGCAGGGCTCTGGTGCCTGCCCTGTCTGCCTTTTGAGTGTGTTGCCCTGAGTTGTGATCTTGGGTGGTGAATAGCTCAGACAGAAGCTGGCCACCAAGTGTGCAGCCCAGGCCATTATGGGAGGGGCCTTGCCTCAGGCAAGTTCAACTGCAGCCTGTGTCCTGCTTGGGGTCATCTGGTATAAGCCCTCAAGAAATCTGCAGTTGCCCACCACTTATGCTTTGCTTGGAAGTACCTCGAATGGCCAAGCTGTAAACCGAGGTCATTTGCTGCTCTTCTTAGCCTTGGGGCTGCTCAGCAAGATTTACATGGCATGCCAAGGCTAGATGCTGCTTCTTTAGGTTTTGTGAACCTTTGAGAGATTTTTGGAAAGTCCGGAGCATGAGCCAAGGCAGGCCATTTGTATGGAAAAGCCAGTGGAAGTGTTTTGGGTGGAACTGCGCTTTGATAGAGATGGAGTCTTTGGGAATCATCAAGGCGGAGTGACCATTATTAGCTATGGAGTCTCAAGATATGGCAGCCACCTGTATCTGCAAGCTGGGTGATGAAGGGCACAACAAAGGAACAGTGCCCTCTGACAGCATTTCTGTCTGGGGAGAAAGCTGCTTTTCTAGCCTTCCCCCTGAAGCCAGACAACTCAGGTCCTCTCCATGTGTTCCCGGCACCTTTTTAAGCAGCTGCCACAGTGCTGGAGCTCAGATTGAGTGAGTCTATCAGCAAGTAAGTCCCCATGTGGGCCCCTTAAAAGAAATGTCTGTGACTCTCTCAACCTCCGTTTTACTCAGACACAATCTTCTATGGTTTTCAGAGCCATGGTTCTTTTGCTGGCACTGGAACCCTGGGCTGAGGAGCCTGGTGTGGGGCCAGGAACCCTCACTTTTCCAGGGAGACATCTACAGTCAAGATATTTCTTCCTATCCTCAACTACTATATGTGGGTGCGAGACCAGCTCATTTTGCATCTTTGCCCCTCTTACTAGTCTCCAGGTGGGCTCTTCTGTATGTCCCCAGGAATTCCATTCAGCTAGACTTCAGGTGACTCTCAATTATTAGTATTCTGTAGTTTAGTTGTAATTTTGATGTGGTTGTGAGAGTAGGGAAGCACAGCGTTTACCTATTCCAGCATTTTGACTGGAATACTAGGGTTAATCTTGTTTGGAACTCTTAGCACTTCATGGACTTGTATTTTCATTTTCTTTTCTAGGTTAAGGAAGTTTTCAGTCATTATTTCTTTAGATAGGTTCTCAATCTTTTGCTCTCTTTCTTCTCATTCAGGTAGCCCTATGATGCAAATGTTATGCTTGATGTTGTATCATAGGTCCCTTAAAGTTGCTTCAGTTTTTAAATTCTTTTTTCTTGTTGCTGTTCTGATTGTATGTTTTTTTGCTGCTTTGTTGTTTAGATCACTGATTTAATTATCTGCTTCATCTAATCCGGTGTTGATTTCTTCTAATATATTCTTCCTATCAGTTATTGTATTCTACATTTCTACCTGACTTTTTTATGTTTTCTATTTCCTTTTTTGTGCTTACTTTTATGCTTTGTTATAGTTCTTAATAAGTTCCTTGAGCATCCGTATAACAGTGTTTTGAACTCTGTATCTGGTAGGTTGTTTGCCTTTATTTCATTTTTTTCTTTTTCTGCAGTTTTCTCCTTTTTTTTTCATTTGAGACATGTTTGTTTCTTCATTTTGGCTGCCTCTCTGTGTTTATTTTCATGTATTGGGTAGATCTGCTACATTTCCCAGATTTGGCAAGGCGGGCTTAAACTGTAAGTGTCCTATCAGTACTAATGGTGCAGTCTCCCTGATCTCCTGAGTCCGATGCTGTAGAATTGTCCTTTGTATGCTTTGTTTGTGCCTTCCTGCTGTTGTTGAGACTTTATTGCTGTTGGCATGTCTGTGGGTGGGACTGACTTTTAGGCTGACTGTCTGCAGATTGGCTATGCCCATAGCATATGAGCTGCTATGCGAGGGCTGACCCCACAGTTCTCAATTTGCCCCAGCTGGCTCTGGTTCCTGCTGAAACCACTCTTCAGGTGTGTCACTTATAGGGCTAACCAGGTGGTGTTCTGTTGTAGTCTGAAGTTGGCCCCTGGGTATGTTGTTTCAAAGATCTATTAGGAGGTGCTCCTATGTAGCCCAACATTAGCCACTGCCTGTGATTAGCCTCATGCTACCTGGTAGGTGGTACAACATGATCTGCACTTGGTTGGTGCCTTTGCTGAACCTGCAGATGTGTGAGAGAGACTAGATGTATACATGTGTGGTTGCCAGTAGTGCCAGGCTTGGTGAAGCTCAGCAAATGGCCCAGGGCATGTCTAGGCCTTCCCCTTCCTGACTGTTGCCCATAAGTCTCAGCCTCTGAAAGAGCCTCGGGCAGTATGCAAGTTGGTTGAGGAAGGGTTTCAGGGAATCACCAGGGTGGAGCGAGCAGACTTTACCAAGCCAATGCTGATTCGGATTTGGTGGTATGAGGTGAGGGCTCAACACGGATAAGATGGTAAATACCCATAGGCTGCAAGGGAGGCAGGCTAAACACAGGGACAATGGCAGTTGTCCCTTCAGTCCTTGTTCTGAAGCCACACAACTCAGTTTTTCTGTCTCTGGCACCTCCAGAGCCACCCACTGTCTGTTGGAGCCCAGCGTGCATGGAAGCAAGATAATCTGTGTGTGGGCCCTTTAAGAGGATGGAAGCAGCTTTTTATCTCACTCAGAGGGATGGAAGCTAGATGTTCTTGGGGGATACTCTTCCTGACAGCGGTTCTCCTTGCTGAGACCTCTCGCTCCTCCAGAGGGACCCGCACAGCCAAGATATCCCTTTTGACTTTCAGCTGCCGCATGTGGGTATGTAGCCAGACCCTTTTGTGTCTTTACTCCTCCAACCAGTCTCCATGTGGCTTCTTCTTTATATCCTTAGTTACAGGACTTCTGTTCAGCTCATCTTCAGATGGTTCTCCACGTTTATTGTTCTATGGTTTACTTGTAATTTTATGTGGATATGGGAGGAAGCAGGCTGTGCATTTGCCTACTCCTCCATCTTTACTACATTGTCCATAGAATTCCAGTCTACCCTTTGAACATGTTTTATCAGGGAGAGACTTATCTTTGAGTCTGTGTTTTCACTGTACAATCTTTACCCGTGTGACCTTATGGATGCCTACTGCTCAGGACTCAAGTTCATATCTTCAGCCTAAGCTTCTGTCATTTTAGGCACCTGTCTCTAAAGGCATTGCAAACTGAACATGTTCCAAACAACTGACCACCTTCCCCTCTAAGCTTCCCCTTACCATATCCCCTTTTTGGATGAATGACCTGCCTTATCACTGGACATTGAGCTCCCTGAGAGTAGGGTGAGCTTCTTATCTTTTTAACCCCTATGCCTATCCTGATTTCTGACATGAGGTAGACATTGGAATGTTTGTTAAATGAATGTGTGCA
Source organism: Eidolon dupreanum (assembly GCA_028627145.1). NCBI lineage: Eukaryota > Metazoa > Chordata > Mammalia > Chiroptera > Pteropodidae > Eidolon > Eidolon dupreanum. Next base: position 82,905,836 of record CM053505.1, on the reverse strand, counting down.
TCATGGAATATCTGTTTGTAGGCATCTTTATGCTTATAAGTATAGTGGGATGTGAACCTGGCAAAAATAAAAGAAATCTTTAGTAAAAATTTTTAAAGTATAGGTAATATATTATTGGGTAAAATGAGCAAAAGTAAATAAATACGTGTGTCTATCTAATCTATCATGTATGTATATATTTATGCATGTATTGATCTATCGATCTATCTATCTATATATCAATCAATGTATCTAATAGTTACAGGTTGTTTTGAGCACTTATTTATACACTAGAAGATTTGTCTGAGAATCGTTAACTATTCTCTGAGATCTCAGTGTCCAGTTCTGCCAAAAGAAGCCCACAATCATGGGCAACATGAAGATGAGAACAAAGCTTTGCCTTTTGAAAAATTCTTTTATTGGGTACTTTACAATGTCACCCTTGCAATCACTTTTTGCTCCAACCCCTTAGAACTCCAGCTTTCTTCTTTGAGCTAAGTACTGTCCATATAATGCACTGGTTCTGGCAAGCTTCAATCAAAATTCCTGTCAAAGGAGGAAAGAGAGTGGTGGTGGTGGTGATAAGGATGATGATAGTTAACCTGTTTTGATTGTTTTTAAATATTCCTAGGACTGTGCTAAGTGTTATTTCTATATTATCTGAGTTAGCTCTTATAATAACTCAATGGGATAGTTGTTACTATCTTTAACCCCATTTTAGAGATGAGGAAACTGAGGTTCCCAAGATCACACAGTGAATGAGAGAAGGATTCAGGTTGAGATTGAAATCTGTGTAACTCAAGACATCTCTGTGGCCCCTTCCCCACTTCTCAGACTGATCTTAATGGTTATGAGGTACATGCTTTCCTAGAGGAGATAATTTTTCCTAGGATCATTGAGTTAGGGGGATCTTTCTAGGTCACATAATGTTGCCTATGAATCTATATATACTGGATATGAGAGACTATAACTTCTGTTAGTACTTTGCTGTCCTAATTGGAAACTCTCAATACCTCAGTGTCTTTAAAAGTTATTATCACCATTTATGGACAAATAGGGACTGAAGCAGGTAAATGACTTGCTAAAAGCCATCCGTTAAGATTGTGACAGAGCTGGGACTAGAATCTAAGTCTCCTAAAACCTAGTTCACTTTTTTCTTCTCTTTTAGTGTTTGGAGGTATATGTTTGGAGACACATTTCTAATCATTAACCAGTAGATATACACGACTGCTTTGTGTTCTGAGATATGTCAAATGATGTATATTTTTAAAATTGGGGAACAAAGGATTACTATTAGTTATGAGCTTGAGAATCACCCCAAAAGTATTTGTCTCATTTGCCTTCACCCAAGTGCCTTCTTGATTTCTTCAACTTAAAATAAGTCTGTTGCCCCAGAATTCCCAGAACCTCCTGATAAAGTCTGACTCCCAGGTCCTCCCCCAAGATTTGCTCGAATATAGCTTCTCCTCACAAGGAAAAGCCAAAAATGCTTTGGGGGCTAGGAGATGAAAATGCTGGAATACCAGGTTCTGAAAATTCTGCTTCCTCTCTTGTTTGTTTTCCCAGTAAGGCCCTTTCAGCACAATCTCCAGAAATGAAAAGCAGATGGTGCTGATGCTGATGGTGGTGTGTTTGTGTATGGACATGGGATAGGGGTGAGGAACTTTCATTTGAAGAAACTTGACTCTGAGACAAAGCCATTCTGAGCAACAAGTTATCAGTATACTCTTCTTAACTTTCTCTTGCTGGAACTTTGTCCTACAAAGCTGCACTTTCGCTACTGTGTGTGGGATTGCCCCATCAGCCCATTGGAGCTGTTTTTGCAACTTCCAACTAAGGGAGTTAAAGATGACCTGGTATAAAATCTTCTACTGCTTTCTTTGCAGAGTGTGGATGAATGTGGGGGAGTGCTCTACAGGATTGTGCACTTTAGCACTGCTTTAACTTTGGTAAAACCCGTATTTAAGTTAGGCCAGGAGCAAGAATAGTCACTGTGGCTTTGACAGATACAGCAATCTTCTGAATCCACAGTTGAAAAAAAAATGGTCTTAACAACCAGGAATATGTATAGGGGGTAGGGAAATGAAGGCTCTTCCTATATGTACAATTAATTAAACTGTTGTTTTAATTGACACCCTGCAGCTCTCCTTTTGATCAGAAATATTTAGGAAATTTACGTGTGATAATAACTTTCAAATACGATATTTCCAAATGTCAAGTTAATGTGATCAGGGAGCAAAAAGATTCAAGTACTCAGTATGAGTCTCACATAACATCTGCTTCCACAAGTACTTTTGGGACCCTTTCAGGCAAAGACAGTCGGGAAACTTGACTTATTTGCTACACATGAAGGTGAAGTTGGACACATTCTTCCCATATTTCTTCATTTTTAAAAACGAAGATGAGGCTTTCTGAGTATAACCTATTATTTCAGAAAAAAATAAATTATGACTTATTTTAGTTGTAAACATAAAAAAATATTTATAAATGAAAAATGGAGTTATTTGTTAGGATGAAGAAAAGCTGGCTATTACAATAGCATATTTTAAATAATGTAACCCCTCAGCTAAGTTGTAATTACCAAATTTTTTAAATAGTAAAGCAATAATATCATAATTCTAAAAATTCATTCAGCTTTCTGTAGGCATTTAAGAATTACTGTTTTTTTTTAAGTGGAAGTAACATCTTTCTCAGTTATTTTTTTGGAACATGACCACTGCTGAATAAAAGGTTCTAGTAGTACATTATATTTCTTCTGTATAATTCCACTGTATAAAATAATACATTGGCATATTCTATGGTTTATGATGATCTGGAAATAAAAACAAAAAAAAGAAAAGCCAAGACTCTCAGCAATGGATTATTTATTCTGAATATTTTATTTTTCAAACAGTGATATTATGTAAATTGAACAAAATGTCAAATAGACTTGTTGGAATTTAGGCCGAGAGTTAAACCAAGGCTTTCTCAGGTACAGAACTGATCAGTGACGAGATTTTTTGATTTTTCCAAGGAGGTCCTTCTTAAGGCAGGTTAGCTTCTGTCTAATACTGCCCTTGAAACCATGTTGCATTAAGTCTAAATTTGTCCTTTTATCACTGTGGCCCCAAATTAGACACTGATGAAGTTTTGTGACCCTGTGGTCACAGTTGCAACTAAAGTAGTAAATAATTGTAAAGAAACACCACAGTTGTTATGATAAAATGATTATCTTGAGCCACGAGCAATCCTTTATCCTTTAGGCTATAGGTTCCTTACTTTCTTCCTAATTCCTTTTGTGGATTTTGTGGGGGTACAGTCAGGGAGTACAAATTGTTAAGAACTGTGAAGAGTCTGGGATTTTAACCCGACTTGAAAGTCAGCAAATTACCCTGAGACAATTTCATGGATGCTGGCAGTAGCAGTAGCCCAGGTTTCAACAGCTGGCCTGGTACTCTGAGCTCCAGTACCCATAAGATGTTGGGTGATGTCCGTATACTCAAGGGGATGCATTAAAGATGGACTCTGAGCTTAAAGAGCTCAAATCTTTTATAACGGGCAGTAAGCACTCCAGCCCTTTGCTCCAGAGAGAGACATTATCTTTATTATACTGGAAACTAGTCATCTCTAGCTTCCAAGGCTGTGAGCAAACCTGTTCTTTCCTTCAGCGTGAGACACTATCTTTGCCTTCCAAGGCTGTTTGCCATAGAAACATCCTTGAAAAGATAGTCCAGAACAAAGGCACTTACTTAGTATGTCTGTTCACAAGATGTGCAGAAACACAAGAGCTCCATGGAGAATTGTTTCCTAACGTAGTCTAAGGCCAAGATGGACTCTGAAGAACTGTTGGCATTATCCATCCTTGGGAGTTTCTGCTGACAAGTCAAAGCAGCACAGTCATCACCGTCATTACCATTTCTGTTTTCTGGAAGAAGAAGGTCCTGAAGCTACTTCATCTCTCCAAAAAACAAACAAACAAAAAAAAAAACAAAAAACAAAACAAAACAAAAAAACAGTCTGTACTCCATACCTAACTCCATGTTTATCTAGGAGATTAGGGAGGATGTTTCTTGGCCACCATTATTTTTCTTGTGACTGGAGATTGAAAGCCAGTGTTCCAAAACTTACCATGCTACTTTGATTTACCAACATCCCCTCACTTAAAAGCAACAACAAAAAAGAGACCTGACTGAGGCTTTACGTAGCCACAGCTCAGAGGCTCAAAGCTTTTAAATGGCAAGACCATTTTACTGGATGGAAAGAGGTGATATTTGGAAGCTCAGGCCAACAACTACCAGTCCCTGGAGAAAAATCAGTCTCCCAATATAGTCTTATAAAAGTTTCTGGACCAAGGGGTCAGGAGGCCAGCCAAAAGATCTCTGTTTATTTTTCTTATTCATTTAGGTAGAATTGTTATTTTTAAATAAGTGTGCTATACAATCTGAAATTAACAAAAATATATTGAGTTATAGAGCTGTGTCAGTCACAGACATCTAAAAATGATTCTGTGTCTTTACAACTTATTTTGTCTTAAAAATACTTTTTATTTGTTTCTCTCTTCTCTGATCCTGGGACTTCCAGTCTGAAAGAAAAGGCTGTATTGCCAGATTATATTTCATAGACTCTTAAAGTTGGAAGGACTAGTTGAGTCCTGTAGTTTAGCCTGGTCCCTAAGGCTAAATCCTTGCTGTATCCCCTTGCCAGAAGGTCATTCACATTCCACTCAGAAAGGTAGCTGGGACATCAGAGCCCTGGGTTGGGTGAAGCTCTGGATCTATTCTAGGTTCTGTCATTGACTGGCTATGATACTTTACTTTGTCAATATCACATGTCTTTTCACAGCCCAAGTGTACTCAATCTAAAGAGAGAGAGACCAGATAATCTTATAGTGTTCTACCAGTTGCAACATGCCTCTGGTGGGTCTCTGAGTTCTGGAATATGTTTTTTTTTTTTTTGATGATAACAGAAGTCACATGTTTATTTTAGCAAAATAAGAACATATATAAAAAAAAGGATAATTCTTAACCCTATTAACCAAATTTAGTGCACATTTTTAGTCCAGTTCAATTTTGTGTGTGATAAAATTTAGATCAGATTGTTCTGCAATTTGTCTTTTTTACTTAAGTACCATAAACATCTTACCATTGCAACTGGGCTTTATCCTTAAGGCATTAGAGAGCTGTTAAAGAGTTTTAAGTAGGTTTTACTATATGTTATCTCTCTCCAGATCAGAGATAGAGAAGAGAGACTACTTTCATACAATTTTGAATTTGATTCATTCCATTCTTTATTGCTTTCTGCACAGAAAAAGAACAGCTCATGGTTTTTTTTCTTTACAGTTGGGAGTGATAGATTATTTTAGAAGTTTAGTCATATTGAGATGCTACATTATTAGCACTTGTATATATACATTTATATGTTATGAATACAATTCAGAATGGCACATTTCAAGATAATCACATGGAGACTAATTATACCAAAATCAAAACTATCAACTATAAATATCATAAAGCCCTCAAATCAAACACTGATAATCATTTAGCCAGTATTTAGTAGCATGTGGGTCAACTGTTACCAAAAAACTTTTAGTGACCAAATTTATTTAAGATTCTTTCATTCTATATAGCTTCAAAAAGATCTAAGGTAGTGTACAAAATTAAACAGTATAAATATAGGACCTCTAAAATTTGAAAACCAAGGAGATCAACTAAAGGAAGCAGAAAGGTGGATGTCATGAGGTATCTGGACTAGCCAATCCAATAGTCTGTTGCTTAGCAACAAAAAGTAAATAGGAAAATACATTGGCTTGTATAGTTTTTATTGCTGCAGAAAAATGTCTCTACTGTTCCCCAGACAAATTTTATTCTGAAATTTATTATATGAGCTCTTGTGTGAGAGATAATAAGTTATAGTAGACATCTTCAACTACAGTTTTGCAAAGGAACAACAACCCTGTTGAAATGGATAATTCCTGTATCGACCTTCTACATAAGATGTGAGAGTGTAATATTAAATCATAATTCAGTTTAGACATGTCTTTGGAGGCTGAGATAATATGATCCAGGTACTTGGCTTTCTGGTGATTTAATTTAATACAGAAACAGTACTTGAGAAATGTAGGTGATTGTCTAGCTACCATGCCCAGTCGACTCTTCTCAAGGGGTCAGATACCTCAGGTGAACCATTGACTGATGATAGCTTGCATAGGAAATCACATTGGAAATCTCAGTCAGATAACTCTAGGACCCAAGGTCTAGGTTGATTCACTTTTTGAGTAGGTGTTCAGTAAAGTTTCATTGAATGAATAACTTACCAGGGTCCACAGCATAGACGGGTTTTTCTTCCCTCTTAGTATTCTCTCTCTACTAGAAACCACCTTACATGAATCTGTTTTTTTTTTTTTTTTTTGTATACTGCCCAACTTTTCTCCTTACTTATCTCTTAATGATCTTCACATCTCTCTTTTCTCCTTACCAGTTTTACCTTTGTGCAGCCTACAACTGCCATGTTTCTGGACAATAGCCATCATGGAATGCAAACACAATTGCATTTCAAAAATGCAATTGCCATTGCAAAAATAGGAAATAACCAGCAGTAAATGACTGGTTAAATCATGAAATAACAATATGATGGAATCCTATGTGGCTGTTAAAAAGATGTCATTGAAGAAAATTTAATGATATGAATAAATATTCGTTATATATTAAGTGGAGGAAAACATGTGTATATGATTATATGTGTATTTCTCTCAGTAGATGGAAAGAGAGACATATCTATATCTAGAGAGAGGGAGAGACACAGACACAGAATGTACAGATTTGGATAGTGGAATTGAAGGTGATTTTTTTTTTACATTTTTATTTTCTGTATTTTTAAAATATTCTACAGTAAACATGGATTATTTGTGTTTAATCAAAAAACATAAAATATAAAATTCCTTGGCACAGACTACAAAGTCCTTCAATATGTGCTCACTGTATAGTCTTTTAGCTTATGTCTGGATGATCTCCTATCCTTGTATGCCCTGTAAACTCCAGTTGCACAGCTCCACTTGAATTTTCCCAAATGTTCTGGGATCTCCCAAACCAGATTGTGTGCTCCCGGTGGCAGGTGGTGGCTAGGTCTTAGCCATTTCTGTATCTCCTGCCCTTAGTGCAGTGTCCAGCACTTAGCAGGTGCTTAGCACCTGTTTGTTGAATGAATAGCCAATGTACCATGCTCTTCTCACAATTTTAATCACACCCTCTCTCCTCCTTCCTAAACACTGGTGCACTTCTGCCCTCACACTTTCAAATCACTGGCAGAAGCATGTATTCGAAATGCAAACAGGCAGTTTCATTCTCAAACGGTGGACCTTACAGCACACGGCTGGCTGTGGTGTGTGAATGTGAATTTGGGGATAGTTGCTGAATGTTTCCAGGGGTATTTAATTATAAATCATATAAGTCCTTGCCCATGTACATTACTTAACCTCTTATTAGGTTCATTCCCTGTCTATTTCACGAAATCATTTTAGGACTTATTTTGAATACATAAAAGACAGAAACCTTCCAAAGGCATCCTAACTATAAAAATCTACAGGATTCATTTCCATCCTGAAATGACATATCTGTCTCTGTTTTCCCCTAAAAGTAAAATCAGACCTTGCACAAATAGTATGATTTAAACAGCACCACCCAATTAAGTTTTCTGGTCAATTTTATTTCTAAAACAGTAATTAAGCATGGTACTCAGTAACATCTATTTTCTTTCCTTTTTCCAAGGAGAGATTTTGTACTACTCCCTTTTGTCTTTGCTCGGGACTTTGGCATGTGTAAGTTTTCATTAACTATTCTGAATGTAGTCAAAGGCATTGTGATAGGAACAAACACAAACCAAGACTGCATAAAATAATAACAATTTTAATACCATCATCCTGCATGCCTTTAGAAATAAATTTTAATACCAGTGAACAAGTTCAAAAACTCTTACTTCTCCAGCTATAAGAATCCCAAACTTCCTTTGGCAGTTTCTGAATGGTGAAGGTTCATTTTTGTTTATATTTAAGTAGCAAGTATGATATGGATTTGCATATAGCACAGTAATGCTTCATGGTTAACAGCAGAGAATCTGGACTTAGACTGAAGCTTGGCTTTAATCCTAACCTCACTACTTCCTTGCTCTGTCATTTTAGATAACTTTTTTAACCTTAATATATATGTGTCACTTTCCTTGTGTGTGAAATGGAGAAAATTCTAGTACTTATATAATTGTGAGAATTAAATGAATATTTGTGAAACACTTAGAAAATGCCTATACTTTGTGCTATGTATGCATATAGGTATGTGCTCTTATTTTTAAATCTCTAGTTGTGAAATGATGGTATTGCTGGCATAATCAGGTTAATTTTATGAATTAAAAATTTACATACAATAAAATTGACTCTTTTGGTATACAGCTTTTTAATTATTAATGCATGCATAAATTCATGTGACCACCACCAAAATGAGGATGTAGAACAGATCTGTCACACCAAAAAACTCCCAGCAATACTGATCTGTTCTCTGTCACTATAGTTTTGCCTTTTCCAGAATGTCACATAAATGAGATCACATTTTTGCAACCTTTGAGGCTGACTTCTCTCATTCAACATGATGCCTTTGAGGTTCATCCAAGTTGTTGCGTGTATGAATAGTGTGTTCCTTTTTACCACTGAGTAGTATTCCATGGTTTGGATATACTACAGTTCTTCCATTTTCAAATTGAAGGTATTTGGGTTGCTTCCAGTTAGGGGAAGTTACAATAAGGATGCTATACACAACTGAGTACAAGTTTTTGTGTTAACATAATGTCATAAGTTTTCATTTCTTTTGGATAAATGCCTAGATGTGGGATTTATGGGTTATATGAGAAGTGTATGTTTAACTTTATCAGAACCTGCTAAGTGGTTTTCCAGAGTGGCTGTACTATTTTGTATCCCACCAACAATGAATGGGAGTTGCTGTCATTTCAGATACTTATCAGCACTTGGTATTGTCAGCAATATTTATTTTCATCATTTTAACAGATGTGCGATGATACAGTGGCTTTAATCTGTAGTCCTCTAATGGTTAATGTCAGGTATCTTTTTATGTGTTTATTGGCCATCTATATATCTTTCGTGAAGTGTCTGTTAAAGTCTTTTGCCCATTTTTAAATTGGATTTTCTGTTTTTCATTCTATTGAGTGTTTTTTATTTATAACTTTTTATTTAGAAGTAGTTTAAGAATCACAACAAATTGCAAAATAGTACAGAGGATTACTATGTACCACTCACCTAGATCCCCCTGATGATAATTTACATAACCACAGTACATTGTCAAAACCAGGAAATCAACAGTGTCACAATACTATTAACTCAAGTATAGACTTGATTAGGATTTTGCTAAATTTTACATGTACTTATGTCATGTATTGTTCTATGAAATTTTATTACATGCGTTGATTTGAATACACATCATAAAAATCAGGAAACAGAACTGTTTTATCACTACAATATCTCTTTTGTAACCCTTTACTAGTCACACTTGTCTTTCAACTCTAACTCATAGTAACCACTGATATATTTTCTATCACTATAATTTTGTCACTTTGATAATGTGTATAAATGAAGTCACACAGTAAACTTTTGAGATTGTCTTTTTTTCTCTCAGCATAATGCCCTAGGAGATCTATTTTATGAGTACTCTTTACATATTGTGGATACAAGTTATTTGTGGAATATGTGATTTACAAATATTTTATTCCAGTCTATAGCTTGACATTTCGTTCTCTTTAAAAATGTCTTTCTCAGAGCAAAAGTTTTAATCATGATGAATTACTCCAAATTATCATCTTTTTTAAAAATTGTGTTTGTGTCATGTAAAAGAACTGTCTTACCTCAAGTCAAAAAATTTCTTCCATGTCGCCTTCCAAAAAATTTATGGCTTTATAATTTACATTTAGGTCTATAATTAATTTTGAATTAATTTCTCTATAAGGCATTATTGTAGGGGAGGTTCATTATTTTTCCATAAATGTGTCTAATTATTTCAACACCATGGCTGAAAAGACAATTTTTGCTCCATTAATTACCTTTGAACCTTTGTCAAAACTCAATTAGTCGTATTTGTGTGGATCTATTTCTGGACTTTCAGTTTTGCCATAAATCTATTCCAATACAACACTGTTCACCATCTAGAGAACTGGAGCTTTATAGTAAGAATTAAAATTGTATGCTCTCATTCCTCGAATTTTATTCCTTTTTTCAAAATTGTTTTTGTTATTCTGGGTCTTTTGGATTTCCATAGGAATTTTAGGATCAGCTTGTCTGTGTATACAAAGAAAATCTTTCAAGAATTTTGTTTTCAATCCTGTTAAATCTGTAGATCTATTTGGAGGAATTGACATCTTTACAATGTTGAGTCTGCATGTATTTTGAAGTTCTGTTGTTAGGTACGTGTACATTTAGGATTGCTATTCTTTCTTCATGGATTGACACTTTTATCATTATGTAATGTCCCTCTGTATCCTTGATAATTCTTTTTTGCTCCATGTTCTACTTTTTCTGATTTTAATATAGCCACTCTGATCTGTTTGATTAGTATTTGTGTGGTATTTTATTTTCTATCCTTTTACTTTAAATTTTCTAGAGGTGCTATATGTTATTGAAGATGTGGTATTAATGTCTCCAACTATTATTGTTGAATCTCTGTTTCTTTAATTCTCTTAGTTTTTGTCCATGTATTTTGGGGCTCTGTTATTAGATCCAGATATGTTTATAATTGTTGTATCTTCTTGATGGACTAACCTTTTACTGTTACAAAATGTCCTTTGTCTCTAGTAATGATTTTTTTCTAATATTAGTATAGGCACTTACCTCTCTTGGTTACTGTTTTCATGGTTTATCTATAACTTTTCCATCCTCTTACTTTCAACATATTTGTATCTTTGAATCTAAAGTGTGTCTCTTGTAGACACAATAGAGTTGGATCATGTTTTTGTATGTAGTCTGTCAGTCTCTGCCTATTAACTGGAGAGTTTAATAAATTCTCATTTAATGTAATCACAGATAAAGTAAGATTTACATCTGCCATATTGCCATTTGTTTTCTATGTGTTATATCTTGTTTTGCTATTCTCCATTTCTGCCTTCTTTTGCTTTAAATATACATTTCACTGTACTATTTTAATTCTCTTGTGATTTCTTTTGCTATATATTATTTAGCTATTTTCTTAATGCTTGTCTTTGGGATTACTATTAACTTATAATTTATGAGAATCTAGTTCAGATTAATGTCAATTTGAAGTAATATGTAAAAACTTTGGTTTGTTTCTCCCTCTCCTTTATATTATTGTTGTCACAAATATATATTTATATATTGTTTCCATAAATGCAAATTTATATTTTTGTTTTAGATAAGGTAGGACAAAAAAGAATTATAAACAAAAATCAATTTATACTCATTACCGCTAATGGTATTTTTATTTCTTCATGTGGATTGGAGTTACTCTCTAGTTCCCTTTCATTTTAGCCTAAATAATTTTTTCAGTTTTTATGGTAGTGCAGAACTGCTAGTGACAAATTTTCTCAGTTTTTGTTTATTTGGGAATGTCTTTAATGTTTCTGTTGTTTTTTAAAATTGAGTTGAAATTCACATACAATAAAATTAACCATTTTAAAGTAAACAATTTAATAACGATTATTACATCACAGTGTTGAACAACATATATATATAATAAATATATATATATATATAAAATATATAAATATATATATATAAAATATATATAAAATAAAAAGTTTTCATCATTCTAAGAGGAAACCTGGTATCCATTAAGAAGTTACTCCCCAATTTCTTTTTCATTCGAAGGATAGTTTTGCTGGACATAGAATTCTTGGTTGACAGTTTTCTTTCACCACTTTGAATATGTAACCTACTTCCTTCTTGCCTCCATGGTTTCTGATGAGAAATTAGCTGCTAATCTTATTGATCCCTTGTATATAAGTCGATTTTTTCCTGTTGCTTTCAAGGTTCTCTTTATCTTTCAAAAGTTTGATTATGATGTGTTTAGGTGTGGATGTTATTGACCTTATCTCACTTAGAGTTTGTTAAGCTTCCTGAATGTGTACATTTATGTTTTTACTAATTTTTTGGAAATTTTTGGCCATTATTTCTTAAAATATTCTTTCTTCCCTTTTCTCTTCTTTCCTTCTGGGACACCCATTATGTGTATGTTGTTATACTTGATGGTGTCCCACAGGTCTCTGAGGATCTATTCATTTTTCTTCATTTCTTTTTCTTTCTGTTCCTTGCACAATAATTTCAATTGATATATCTTCCAGTTCACTGATTCTTTCTTCTGCATGCTCAAATCTGCTCTTGAGCCCTTCTTGTGAACTTTTTAAAATTTTATTTTACCTTTTAAGTTCAGAATTTGTATTTAGTTCTTTTTAATAATTTCTATCTCTGTTAATATTCTCTTCATGGTAAGACAGCATGCTTATGATTTCCTTTAGTTCATTAGCCATGGTTTCCTTTAATTTTTAAAACATTTAAATAGCTGATTCAAAATCTTTGTTCAGTAAGTCTAATGTCTGTGCTTCCTCAGAAGTTTCTATTGATTGCTTTTATTTCACCTGCATATGGGCCATATTTTCTTGTTCCATTTCATGTCTTGTGACTTTTTTTTTGTTAAAAACTGGACATTTAAAATAATACAATGTGGCAACTCTGGAAATCAGATTCTCTCCCTCCCCTGTGTCTGTCGTTTCTACTTGTTTAAGTGTGTTTGCTTGTTTTTTTTTAGTGAATTTTCTGAATTAATTCTGTAAAGTCTGTATTTTTGCTGTGTGTGGCCACTGAAGTTTCTGTTTGGTTACCTTATTGATTAACTAATGATTGGACAGAAATTTCCTTAAGTGGCTAATTTTTCAGTCTTTGCTGTGGCTCTGTATGTGTGCTGGGGTATGTCTTTAAAAGTCAGCCAGGCAATTGACAACTTTGCATTAGCCATCACTTCTAGCTTGCACAGAGCCTCAAGATAAACTGTAAGTGAGATCTTACTGCCTTCTCAGGCCTTTCTTGAGCATGAGCACAGCCCTACACATGTGACTACCCATCTATATTCCCAGGAATATATCTAATGTTTTCAAAGCCCCTATGAATATGTCTTCTGCATTTTTCTACTAACCTTTTTATTTAGTTTATTCTGTGCTGTACCTGTTATCTATCACCTCAGAGAATTATAAAGTTAAAACACTCAGTAATTGTCTTTGGAAAACATCCCTCTTCCCTAGGAAAATCCTTTTCACACTGGCACACTACAAATCAGGTCAAATACAGAGAGCCTTGTAAGCTGGTTTTTTTTGAGGGGGGGAACCTCTAGACACATCAAATCATGACAATTCTTTGGGAATTAGGCTTTGAGACATCTCAAGTTCCATGTAGCTCCTTCAGAAATATAGGCTCTTTTTCAAGGTTATGGCAGAGGTAGAGAGTAGGAGGTAGTCCTAGAGCAAGTTAAAATGCCACAAAGTTCACTGTTATCACCAAGATTCAGTCATTTTTTTTAAAAAAATAAATGCATCCTGGGTTGCTCCATTCCTTTTGTTAATTCCTAGAATTCTGATTCTCACATTTTCATCACTTTTTCATTGCTTTTATGGAGGAAAAAATTTTCAGAAGTCTGTACTCTGCCATTTTTGCTATCATCACTCTCCATCTTTTTGTTTTTAATATACTTATATAATTATATCTGAAATGAATATCTTGTAGACAGCTTAGAGTTTACAATTTCCATCTTTTAGTCAGATTGTTAGACCATTTACTTTTAATGTGATCGTTGATATGTGTTGGATCTGTCATTTTATTCTTTTTTGTTTTTTCCCTTCTGTTCCCTTTTTCCTTCTTTCCAGTTTTCTTTTGGGTTATCTGAACATTTTTTATTAATCCATTTAGTTTATTTATTTATTTTTTTACTATATCTTCGTACATAGTTTTTTTTTTTTAGTGCTTGCTCTAGGGATTACAATATGCATACTTTACTTTTTACAGCCTTTTTACAGTGCAAGGTTTTTTTTACTTCAAGCTGAATGTAGAAAACCTCCACCATATAGATCCCTTTTCATGTCCCTTTTATATTGTAGTTGTCTTATTCAAATAAAATGAAAATGCCATCAGGCATTGTTATAATGTTTACTTTTAACTGTAAAGTATATTTTAAAGAACTCAAGAGGAGAAGAACCATCTAATTTATATTGGATATTTAGGTTTTCCATTTCTCTTCATTCAGTTCTGATTTTCCAATTTTCCTTCTAGTATTATTTTCCTCTGTACCAAAAAACAAACAAACAAACAAACAAACAAACTTCAATGGCTATGAATTCTCTTAGTTTTCCATCACCTGAGAATGTTTTTATTTCATCTTCATTTCTGAAAGATAATTTCACTGGCTACAAAGTTCTGCATTGATAGTTTTGTTTTTTTAGCACTTTAAAAATGTGTTGCTTTTTTCATGCCTCCATTGTTTCTCATGAGAAACCCATAGTCATACAGATCGTTATTTCCCTTTAAGTTATATGTTATTTTTAGCCACTTTCAATATTTTTCTTTTTTCTTTAGTCCTCAGCAGTTTGATGTTTATGTGACTGGGTATGGATTTCTTGAGTTTATCCAGTTGAAGTTTACTGAGCTTCTTGAATCTATAGATTTGTGTATTTTGCCAAATTTTGGAGAAGTTTTAGCCTCTATTTCCTTAAATGTTTTTCTGCACCATATTCCTCCTCCTCTTTTGGGGAACCTGATGACACAGATATCTAAGCCTCTGTTCACTCTGTTCATTTTCTTTCTTTCTTTTTTTAAAAATCTTTTTCTTGTCTGTTATTCAGATTGGAGGATTTCTATTGATTTAAATCTTTAAATTTACTGACTTCTTCTCTGTCATCTCCATTCTGTCATTGAATTCATCTAGTGAGTTTTAAATTTTGGTTATTGTATTGTTCAGACCTAAAATTTATATTTGGTCCTCATTTATAATTTCTATTTCTTTGCAGAAATATCCTGTTTTTTCATTCCTTTCAAGAGTGTTTGATCTTATTAGAGCATTTTAATAATATTTGCTTTAACATTTTTGTCTGATAACTCTATCATTTGTGTCATCTCAGAGCTGGAACTATTAACAAACACTTCCCATGTGAGATTTGTTTGTTTGTTTGTTTTTTGTATGTCAAGTAATTTTGGATTATGTCCTGGACATTTAGTATATTTTATACTATTAGACTTTGGATCTTGTTTGTATCCTATGATAATTGGGTTAATTTTATCTTCTGAACATGTTTGAATGTTTGGCATGTGATACTTATGCACGTTTTTTAGGAAGGTGAAAATGCATAGTCTCTGCAGTTACCTGTTTACTGGGTTAAGTGATGCCAATTCAAAGATAAAGCTGAAATCTGGCTGAAGCACAAAATAATTTTGAGTGTCAATGACAATTGTAGAATTATTATAATATTCGTTTTTTAATGAGTTTCTGGCAAACATAAAATTCTAGGGTCAATAAAATATCTTTTTTTGAATTTTTTATCACCAAGCAACAAATGTTTCTTAGGCATCTGCTCACTATTCACCTTGCACAGTTTAGAGGTCCATGACTGATATAAAGATGAATAATACCTACACTAAGAAGGGTAGATATTATTGTCTTTGTTATGTAGGTGGGGGATCTGAGGCACAGAGAATTTTTCAGCCAGTAAGTGGTGGAATTTGGCCTTGGTTTCAAGCCTTCTGACTCTGATGTATGTGTGTCTCTATATCTGTGAAGTACAAAAGGAAGGAAATGCTTCAACAGAGAGATAAGATAACTATCCATTCCACTACAGTTTCAACAGAAATGTTTATGGTTAATATTACCAAATTATACTTGACTACAAAGATATACTTGACTACATAAAGATTGTGGCATTGTTGCTCTTCATTTATTTGGGCCACTTAAGAACATGCCAAAAAGATACAGAAATTCAAAGTATGAATATAGTCATGTGCCACTTAATGATGGAGATATGGTCTGAGAAATGCATTGTTAGGTGATTTCATCATTATATGAACGTCATAGAATGTACTTAAAGAAACTTAGATCCCATAGCCTACTACTGTGTTTGTATGTGCTGTACTTTTATGCAACTAATAGTGCAGTAGGTTTGTTTACACCAATATCACCACAAACAAATAATGTGTTGTAATATGATGTTATGACAGCTAAGATATCACCAGGCAATAGAAGTTTTTGAGCTTAATTATAATCTCCTAAGACTGCCATTGTACATCTAGTCCATTGTTGACCAAAATGTTGTTTTGTGGAACATGACTATAATTGGCTATGATCTTTACCGAAAAATTTTCTTCCTATTTACGAAGTCAGAGAGTTTATTAGTCAGTGGTATACATACGTTACTAGCTAGTGATAATTAGTATTTATATTTCCAAAATAAACTATTTTGCAGTTTTCCTTGATCATTAATTAATCCTAATTGTTCAGTTATGTATTGAAAAAATAGATTCTATTGAAAATATTTCTATACAAACATATGACTAGAAAGATCACTTTGTATATACTTGAAATCTTCTATACGTTGATTTTTAGGCAAATCCATTTTTCAGGAGTTAAAAACAGGTGTTAAGATATTACTATGTGCTGGCTATTGGACTAACTTCCTGGCATACATTTTCTCAGTCATAACTTTGAATAGTCAGTTTGAGATTCCAGTGCCAGAGTGAGTGCCTAATCACATTCTTGTACTGTCTCCCACCTACTAGCTTGTTGTTCATTTGCCTTTTTTGTTTAGCTCTTTGCAGCTGTCCAATACCTTTAAAAGACCTTGTTGGCCAGATATAATTACCCTCTTTGGTGCTAGCTGAAGATAGCTGATATATACTTTCTGTGAGAGAAAGTATGTGAGAGTATCAGGTTCAAGCTAGGCTCACTAATTAATGATTTCTTGTATTTTCTCCCATTTGCTCCACTCAAACACATGACCCTACTGCCTGCTCTGATTTCTGATGTTTATATCTTTCTTTATTTCCATCTTACCTCTTTGGCTTCCTGACCTCCTAACAGTGCTAACTACTAGATTGTCTTACCAAACCTACCATGCCCACAACCCATATGGTGACACCAGTTTTACTGTCACTCAAAGTTCTAGCATGATATTTTATGAAAAACAAGGCATCCTATTTCTGATTGCTTTACACTAGGATAAATGGCCTGCTTTTGTTATCTGCAGCTAAATTGAATCATTTGATGTCATGATCAGTAAATATTGCACTAATTTGTAAGAAAAGTAGATTGGCAGCACTACTTGAAAATCAAGTCAAAATTGACTATATTGAGAGATGTCTCATGTTGCCTTTTACATTCTAGTTACAGCTTCCATTTTTGTCTTTAGAATTGGGACACTTTTATTCTTCAGTTAGATATATTATAATGATGATACTGGTAACAAACATGGCTTAAGGAAGTAAGGTTTCCATGTTTTTTTCTAAGCATTTCCTGAGTAGACATCTAAGTTGCCATTGGCTGCTCACATTGTAGATATGATTATATACAGTTCTATTGTGGTTAACTGTGTGGTCCTAACTTGATTTCTCAGTGAGAGAGACAGTAAAGAAAATAGCTCAAGCTTAGATTGAACTGGAATGATTATAGCATGATGATAATAATGGTAAAAGTAGATTTTGGAAACACATAGACCATTGGTTTAAATCCAGACTCAACAACTGTGTATGATCTTGAGCAAGTTTACTTAAGCTCACTGAACCTTTTTTTTCATCTTTAAAATGGAGATTACAACCTAATAGGATTATTGTGAAGATCAAATGCGTTATAATGTATAGCACACTTGTAACTGTGCCTGCCACTGACATACAGAGAGGCTAAGTAACTTGCCCCAGATTATACTACTAGGAAGTTGCAAGGTCCAGTCTGAAAACCCAGGTCAGTTTGATTCCAAAGACCCACGTTCTTTTTAATCTGTATTTTTTTTTTACTAGTAGTAGGACATTTGAACTGTTATTACTTAGAAACATAGAAACTCAGGACTAGAAGGAATTCAAACATCATCTATTATGCTATGATCAGGTATTTTAATTCCTTTCACAACATATTTCACAAAAGCTCTCCTAAGATTCCATCGTGCTTCTCTTGAACACCTCTAGTTCATAATTTACCTAATCTGTATTGAGCTTATATTCTATGACCAAAAAAACCCAGTTGTTATTTAAAGTGTATAACCATATTTGTGTATGTTGGAGTGGACAAAATGGAAGCAAAGGGACTATCAGGAAGATATGCAAGTGAAACCAAGACATAGTTTAATGAGAAGCCCCTGCTTTCTTCAGTGTCAGTAGCAGGTTTAAAAAAAAATATTCGATAGAGAAAATCACCTAGGCAGTCTCCAGTTCAGTATTTCTCTGAACTGATTTTATCATAATTTTCCATGGTGTAGGTTTGGGTCATGGTGCAACAGATTTTGAATGAACTGCTTTGACCTGTCCCTAGCTCCATTTTAGCTGAAATAAGGAATCTTCCTAGATTCCCACAGGATTGGGCAGCCTTTTATTGCCATAGTGGAGACAGCTGAAACTTTACAACCTGCCCAGAGTTTATGTGACCTAACCACTCTACTGAACTTGTAAAGTCATTAGGGTAATTTGCTTTTTAGGTTCCTGTAACACATATTATATTCTGAGGGGCAACCAGTCTATTTCACATTTCATTACCTGTTGTTCAATACCAACATCTAAAGAATTCAGCGTGTTTGGTGCTGGAGTTCTGGTTTAAATCCTCATCCTTTGGATTACACAGCTGAGTCAGTGTTCTGACTTCTAGTAATTAGACTAACTCTGGAGGTGCTCAGCTACTTTCAGACCAAGGTAGGGGATGATGGTCTTCCATTCTCAACTCCTTTCAATTCTATATCATATCTGAGGATGCTATTCAATCTTGTTTGATGTCATAATTTTAAACCACTTGGAATAATACTCTCCTTTGCTTTAATGTTATACATCCCTGTGCATGTTCTTCAGTAATTGAAAGGGATATCGGACAAATTTGATCTGTCTAGCTTTGACTTATGCTGTCCTTATCTTGGCCTTTGTGTCATTAAGAAAAAAATTGGTATTGATCTTGGATCATACCACTACATTGTGCTGCATTTTTTCTTCCTTACCAGTGGAATATAAATCGATAAAAGGCAGCTGTTTTAGACTAGGGCTAGATATGGTACTGTCATTTATATATTGTAAATCCAATGATAGCTGATCAAATCAGTGCCTCTCCTGTTCCAAACTTGACATGATTGAATTGTCAATAAAAAAGATTTTACAGAAAAGGAAGGAGAGCTGACAGTGTATATGCCTGAAAACGCAATGAAGCTCAATATAAAATGAAACAATGAGCTAGGATATTATTTTATAATTTCCAATGGGGAAAAATATTTAGTGAATCATGGCTGAAATTGGGGATGGTCACAGGAGAGGAGAAGCAGGAATGAAAAGCCAGGTAACTTGCATTATAATTTTTGAGAAATCTGAAATACAAATTTGCAGATGGAAATTTTAGGAATTATGCATTTGACTTACTAAGTTGTTTATTTACAGAAATAGTTCATATATTCTCTACCTCCTCCCTCCTCCATGCACATATTTTCTAGTGATAATACCCGGTTGCTGGGAAAAAATAAGTACTTTCATTTCTGAGACTCCTGCTGACTTCTAATAAGTGATTTGTGAGCAGATCTACTAGAACCTAACCTGCATTTGTAAAGCCAACCAGCAGAAGTCCAGTTTCTTTTAAAAGATCTCTAGAAGTAGTCAGATTTGTTTTTTAAATGGAAAAATTATGAATAAGAAGCTGTAGGCTTCCAGTCAAGATGGAGGAGTAGGTAAATGCTGTGCTTGCCTCCTCTCACAACCACATTAAAATTACAACTAAACTATAGAAGAGCCATCATTTAGAGTCACCTGAAGTCTAGTTGGACAGAAGTCCTATAACTGGGGACACACAGAAGAGGCCACCTTGAGATTGGTTGGAGAGGTAGAGATGCAAAACGGGCTGGCTTGACACTCACCCATGGTGGTTCAGACTCAGGAGAAATATCTTGGCTACAGAATTGCCCCCAGAACAGCAAAAAGTCTTGGCCCCATACTGGGCTCCCCAGCCCAGCGTTCCAGTGCTGGGAAGAGAAGTTCCCACAAGTTATAGCTCTGAAAACCAACGGAGATTGTGGCTGAATGAGATAGAGGGCTGAGGGAGTCGCAGACTTTCCTCATAAGGGGCCCACACCCAAACTTACTTTATGATGGATTCACTGTCTCTGAGCTCTAGTACTGGGGCAACAGCTTGGGAGGCTCCAGGGACATATGGGGAGGAACAGAGTTTTCTGGTTTCAGGGTGATGGCCGGAGGGGCAGCGTTCTCCCAGACGTCCTGGCAGAGGGCATTGTTCCTTTGTTGAGCCCTTCCCTGCCTGGCTTGCAGGCCCATTCAGCCTCTATATCTGAGTCAACCTGGCTAACAGTTGTCCTTCCCTGGTGATTCCCTGAGACCCCACCCTACCTAACCTGCAGGCCCACCTGAGGTGCTTCCAGTGGGTTTTCCATACAAATGGCCTGTCTTGGCTCATGCATGCTGTGGACTTTCCTAAAATCTCTCAAAGGTTCCCAAATCCCAAACAAGCAGCATCTGGCCTTGGTATCCCCTGTACCTCTTGCTTAGCAGTCCTAAGCCTGGCATCAGTAGTGACCAGCCTTGGTTTGCGGCTTTGTCTCTTGAGGCACTTCCAAGCCCAGCATGGGTGGTGGCCATCTGCAGATTGCTTGGTGGCTTATACCAGGTGGCTCCTGAATTTGGCCTGTGTCAGGACCCTTCCCAGGAGGCCCCAGCCTGCATATCCAGTGGCCGGCTTCAGTCTGAGCCAGAGCACCACTTGGGGTCACATCTAAGGACAACACACCCAAAGGGCAGACAAGGCAGGCACCAGACCTTTGCTAAAGCAAATCCTGTTCTGTAGGGTCAACCCCTAAACAACTCCACTGGTCATGGCCAGTTATCACAATAAATCAGCCCCAGGGTCAATCCCACCCATTAATGAACAAACAGCAACCAAGGCTCAGCTACAACAGAAGGACACACAGAACCCATACAAGGAAATTACCTGGAGAACCCACCTCTCTGGGGAACCCAGCTCAGGTGACCAGGGAAGACTGTGCCACTGGGACCCATAACACACCTATGTAAGGCCACTCTACTAAGACTGAGAGACATAGAAGCCCTACCTATTACATAGAAATAAACACATGTAGGCAGTCAAAATGGCATGACAAAGAAAGAACAGAACAAAGCTCCAGAGAAAGAACTAAAAAAAAAAAAAAAATGGAAACAAACAATCTACTACATGCAGGGTTCAAAACTCCTGTTATAAGGATGCTCAATGAACTTAGGGGAAGAGTAGATATACTCGGTGAGAACTTTAACAAAGAGAAAGAAAACATAAAAGTGGAGATAGAAAATATGAAAAAAAGTACCAGTCAGAAATGAAGAATACAGTAACTGAAATGAAGAATACCTTAGGAAGAATCAACAGTAGATTAGATGAAGCAGAGGATTGAATCAGTGGTTTAGAAGATAAGGTAGCAGAAAACACCCAATCAGAACAGCAACAAGAAAAAGGAATCCACAAATATGAGGATACTTTAAGAGGCCTCTGGGACAACATAAAGTGTAATAACATTCACTTCATAGGAATACCAGAAGGAGAAGAGAGAACAAGGAATTGAAAACTTATTTCAAGAAATAATGACTGAAAACTGATGAAGGAAATAGACATACAAGCCCAGGCAGCACAGAGAGCCCCAAACAAGCTTAATCCAAAGAGGCCCACAGCAAGACACATCATAATTAAAATGCCAAAGGTTAAAGATAAAGAGAGAATCTTAAAAGCATCAAGAGAAAAGCAGTTAGTTACCTACAGGGGAGCTCCCATATGACTGTCAGCTGATTTCTCAATGTTTTTTCTAAGTTTGTGGGCCAGAAGGGCTTGGCATGAAATATTCAAAATGATGAAAAGCAAGGACCTACAATCCAGATTACTCTACCCAGCAAAGGTTTAATTTTGAATTGACAGATAGATAAAGAATTTCCCTAACAAGAAAAAGCTAAAGGAGTTTATCATCACCAAGCCAGTATAACAGGAAATGAGGTACTTCTTTAAGAAGAAGGAAATTGATTTCATGCAATGAAGCCATGGTGTTTGTGTCAGAGCAGACACTTCCATTTGTAGGTGGTGGCAAATGCAGCGACAGAGCTATGAAGGCCTCGGGCATGCTGTGAGAATATAAGGTGGTGGGGTGCCGCCTGCTCACCCCCAAGTGCTGTACACTGTCCCTCTACCACATGTGCATCTTCATACCTAACCATGTTATTGCTAAGCCTCGCTTCTGGTGCTTTATGTCTCGGCCGAAGAAGATGAAGAAGTCTTCGGAGGAAATTGTCTACTGTGGACATGTATTCTAGAAATTCCCCTTGTGGTTGAAGAGTTATGGTATCTGGGTGTACTGTACTTCCTGAAGTCACACCCACAACATGTACTGCAAGTATTGTGACCTGACCTCTGCAGGTGCTGTCATCCAGTGCTACTGAAACCTGGGGGCTCAGCACCATGCCTGGGCCCACTCAATCTAGATTGTGAAGGTGGAGGAGATCACAGACAGCAAGTGCCGCCAACCAGCGAGCAAGCTGTTCTACAACTCCAAGATCAAGTTCCTACTACTCTACTGGGTCCATGTCACCAGCACAAGCCACACTTCACCACCAAGAGACCTAGCATCTTCTTTTAGATTCAGGGCCTCCCTGTCTCCTGGTCTGCCCAAATAAACAATTTGGGAAAACTGAAACAAATAGAAGAAAAAAGAAGAAAAGAAATAAATATGAATAATGAAATAACAATAACTACATATCTAGGAACAATTTAAACGTAAATGGTTTAAATGTTCCAATCAGAAGATAAGGTGGCTGAATGGATAGGAAAACAAGACCCTTACATATACTGCCTACAACAGTCTCACTTGAGATCAAAAGACACACAGACTGAAAGTAAAGGGATGAAAAAAGATGTTTCATGAAAATTGAAACAAACAAACAGAAAGCTGGGGTAACTATACTTATACCAGACAAAATAGACTTTAAAACAAAGGCAACAACAGTAGACAGAGAAAGGACTCAGTTATCCCCCTTCTGTGTATTTATCTGAAGAAACCCAAAACACTACTTTGAAGGGATGTGTGATTCCATATGTTCATTGCAGAATTATTTACAGTTGCCAAGATATGGAGGCTATCTGGGTGTCCATCAGTGGGTAAATGGATAAAGAAGAGGTAGTACACATATACAATGGAATATTACTCAGCCTAAAAAAGAATTACATCTTGCCATCTGCAACATCGTGGATGGACCTAGAGGGTGTTGTGCTGAGTAGAGTAAGTCAGACAGAGTAAGACAAATGTCATATGTAGAATCTAGAGGACAGCATAGACAAATGAACAACAACTCATTGATACAGAGAGCATATTGATCGTTGTCAAATTGGGAGAATCGGTGAAGGGAGTGGGGATTAAGAGGTACGAACTGGTAGTTACAAAATAGTCACAGGGAGGTAGAATATAGCATGAGGAATATAGTCAGTAGTATTGTAATAACAATGTATGGTGTCAGATGGGTACTGGATTTATCAGGGTGATAACAAGTTGTATATATATCTAATCACTGTGTTATACACCTAAAACTAATATAATATATGTCAACTATAATTAAAAAACCAAAAATATATATATTTTTTAAAGCTGTAGACCTACCTCAGAGAGTTAAACCTCTCTTGGTATGTAGTCCATCAAAATTGGCTTAGGAAACTACTGCTACCCCTTGAAACTTGAAGAAATCCTGCCAATTTTTCAGGAGACCTGATTAAACTGTTTGCAAATGGAGGAGCAAAGCACTTATTTCTATGTTGAAAAGCATATGCAGTCCCTTTGGGGGTGACCAGGCTGGGAACTGATAAGAGGATGCTGTTTCATTTAAAAGCTGCCAGAGGCATATTTGCGTGATATTCTTGCCTGAATAGTTGTTCTAAATGCATGAGACCTGATTGGGGGAGAATAGACTTTGGAGAAATGCTTGGCTTCTGAATTTTCAGCTTGAAAACTATATTCTGAGCTTGTTCTAATATTTTTTGGAGTGCTTATTTTCCAAGTTTTCTAATGATGACAGGGTTAAAATTATCTTATAAACCGTAGCAACTGCCACTACCACAACACACTGCTGTTCTTGTGTCAGCACAAGGCACCTTTTTGGAAAGGAGATTAATCACCACTGTGCATCTTGGGAATGATTGTTCTGACTTGCATTAAGAAGAGTCTTATTTCCTGATTTTAACTTGAGACAATTCAGATAAAATTTAACATTATTCGCCTCCTTCTTGTTAAGGAACATTACACCCCTAACCATCCTCTCCCTCCTTCTGTGATATGCTCTTCTCCTTGAGCTTCTCAAAACTACTTTGGCAGCTTGTTCTTTGGATCATTTAATCAGCTTGTTTATTCTCTCAGGTTATTATCATAGTTACCATTTGCTAAGAGATTTTTATGAGCTAGGGACTGTGCTGTTCAAAATACATGTATTATTTCATTTAGTGCTCACAAAATCTATAGAAGATCAACCAGCTGAGCCTATACTGAGATAAAAAGAGAGCCAAGGATATTCTAGATTTTTAGTTAACACCTAATTTTGCTGGCAAGGGAAAAGAGTAAGACAAACAAAAACACAGAAAGGTAGTAATCAGAAAGGAAGGTGGGAACCAAGCAGGACAGGATCCTGGAAACCAAGAAATTCATGTGATGTTGAATATGAGTAAGATACATCTCAATCCTCTATTTATTATTGCTCATGTTTTGTACCAAATGCTCTGTATATGGGTTTGGGGGAGTCACTGGCCCTCTGAAATGTGATGCAAAATTTTGTGTTTGCACATGTGTACATCTTCTGGTGAATGGGTTTGCAGATTTCATTAGGCACCCATAAATAGAACAAAGGTATATCTGAAAATACCATCAGTTTTCCATTGGACATTTCTCATTGTGCCCACAAAGTCTATATGTCTAAAACTTAATTTAACCTTTGTACCACCTCCCTACAAACGAGTTACTCTTCTTACCCCTTCCCTGTTTTTGCTAGTGCTATTACTCCTCTCCAAGCCATCTTTTGCTTTCCCCCATATATCTAATACATCACTGTTGCCTCTAGGATTAATCCTTTCACTGTTCTTAACTTTTACCACCTACTCTTGGGACCTTTCCTCCCTGTGTCTGAATTATTGAGGATACTTTTAACCATTATCCTTGCTTCCTAACCCTCTCTGTTTTACAATGAGGCCAGTTTATTTTTTGAAAATTACCCTGATTACACAGCATGATATTTAAGAACACAGTGTTTATGGGCAGTGGAAACAGACGTGTCTGGGTTACAATCCTGATTTCTCCTTTTATTTACCGTATACCCTCGTCATGTTGCTTAGTATTTTTGATCCTCATTTTCCTCATTTGAAAATAGGGATAATACTGGTACTACCTCCTAGGCTTGTTGTGAAGACTCAGTGACATAATCCATGTAAGGAGCTTAGCAGAGTAGTAGCACACTGTAAGCTTTCAAGAGAGAGCTATTATTTCTTACTGAAAAACATAAAATGTCTCCCTAATGCTTTCCTCACAACACATAAAATCTTTTTTGATTTTTCAGACCTACCAGAATCTGGCACCTACTGTTACCTCTCTAACCTTACCTTACTCTCAGAAGGTGTATACATCAAGGCTCTCTCTCCTAAATGTGCTCTCACAATGCATACCTCTCTTCCACTTCCAAATTTTTATTCATGCCCTTTCCTCATCTTAGAATGTCTGACCCCATTCATTCAGCATTCTGTCAAGCCCCAGCTCCTGTATTCCCCCTATCAGTCATAGTCCTCACAGTTCTTGCCATTTTCTAATTTCTCTTATACTTTCTAATTATCTATATTGCCCAATTAGTACTGTATAATATTATAAACACTGTTCTGCATGGTTTGTGCCTTACTTATGTGTTTATAGCGTTGAAAAATATGAAGCTATTCACTTGTTTGCTGCTTGTTCACTGCTCATTTCATGTTTTTATGTCTTTTCTAGCCTATCAAAGCATCTTGTGGACAGGGATCATGTCTTGCCATTATTTTCTGTTCCATAACTTGTAACAGTTTCTAGTTACCACATAATTACTTGGTATATTTGTTGGTTTATTTGGTGGTTTTATCAAGCTATCAAAGTTTGGAGGCAGAAATACATTATTATAAACTTGCTGCCATAACATTTTCTTTGAACTCAGGTATTTTGAGACTTGGAATCTAATGCCAATACGGGTGGCTTAGGGAAAGCCACCTCCCTTCTCTGGATGCCTCATTTTTCTCATTACTAGAAATATTTGGTTAAACAAGAGCATTAAGCTAGAACTTTTTAAATCTCCTGACTCTGGGACTCTGATAAAATTAAGAATCTGCTCCATTGAAATTACCCAGCTTTACTCTCTGCCTTTGCCCTGGCTTGCTTGGGTTTTGAGAAAATGTAGCATCTCAAACAGGGCTTACGTGCTGTCCTTAATTACAGCTGTGCCTCTCCTAGTGAGCAGACAAGCCTCAGTTTAGGAAACCACATCAGCAGATTTCATTCCAGGGTGGGGAACTATTTCTGACAAGGAGCCCCACAAAGTATGTGTGCTTCTGAGAAAAGGGAAAACTGAGTAAACAAATACTCCCTTTGCTGAAGGAGGATGTGGGTTGAAAATCATTTTACAGAGGAGGTATCCTGGAGTGTCCTGGGTAACCAGCCAAAAATTTGATCTGGTTTCTCTTAGCATGGGGTAGCTCACCACGCCAACTGACATATTTCTCCAGTGACCTCTACATCTGAAAACGTCCCCTAAAAGCACAGCTGTCTGTTCTCCATGCTCCAAGCCTCACTGTTTGCCCTAATGGCCTGCAAGAGAGCATTCTGCAGATGTTCCTTCAGCATTCCTTGACACAAGAACATATTAGCCTCCTTTACATTTCTGACATCTGTATGATTGAATCCCCTCTTGGAGCTCAAGGGTTGCTTTTGTATGGCACAGACCATCCATGCTTGAGAAGCCTGGGCATTGTATAGCAGCATCTTAATGCTGCTCATCCATTTCTACCAAGGGACCAGATCTGGGTCAACATTAAGTTGCAAGGTGCTTTCTCGGGATATTTTAGAAAGCAGAGTAGAAAGAAGAAACAGTGGCATGTCCTACAGAATTTTAACTAACCAGAGGACTATCTGTTGATGGGTGTTCCATGCACCACTAGCTCTAAACCCTCACTAATTATGCAAATTCATCAGGGATGTCACATGGTATTCTTCCATTTAATGGGAGGTTGTGCACCACACTTTTTTATTCTGCATCAGAATTATTGACGTAATATTGACATTCATGGGCAGGCTGGTTTCCTAATGCGGGCCAGAGAACAAGTTTTTTGTTTTTTTGTTTTTTTTTTTTTAATTTCCTGACTTTACCTATCATTTCAGAAAACCTGAGAATGTCATTAATACTTAATGCTGCATATAGTGTTTCTACCAATAATACTTCCCCTAGAGTTTAGTCCTCAGAGTACATAGGACAGGGTAATTAGGTCTATTGATCTTTGCTACAGCCAGCATTATCGGAATGGCGATCAACTTTATAAGTAAGATGTGGATATTCATTTTAGCTAAGGAGCTACGACAGCTCTTCTTTCTTAAAGATCCTTTGCCCTAACAGAGGCATTGCTAAGCAGCTACCAGGAGATCCTACAGAGCTGAAATCTCTTGTATAATATTGGTATTAGGAGCCAGAATGAGTAGGTTCTGGCTGTGCCAAGAATGAGAAAACCTTAAACTTAAGTAGATTTGGCCCATGGGGGAAAATTTTATAAAGTCAAAAACTCTGTCAAGGAACTTCTACCACTGCCATTTAAGTTGACAAGTGAATTCTCTAAATGAGAGTTTCTCAAGTAAAATGATCAGCACAGAACCCTTCTCGGGAGACTCTTCCTTCACTTCACTGAGCCTCAGAGTGGAGCAGGTAATAGTTTAGCTTGTAGCTGGGAATAAGTCTTAAGCAGGTGGCTTTGACAATGGTACTGAAACCTAGAGACATAGATAAATATCTACCCAGAGAACCAGAGAGTCTTGGCACTGGGCAAGGTTTATTCCTGGATTGCCTGGTGTGTAATTCCTAGAGTCAAAGGATATGAACTCACTGAGCCAGAAGGAAGCTTGCGGGGAGCTGGGACACCTTGTATTTATTGTAAATAGTAGCCACTCTGAGTTATTTTCTCTCTGGTTTCCAAAGAGGGATTGTTTTAAAACAAAAGAGACTCAAATATTCAGAAACAGTAGGTTCACTTTTTTGGCTGACTTGAGTAGGGTGGCAGGATGGAAACATAACTACCAGACAGGCATGCACACACAAGAGTTTAGTTACAAGAGGTTACCTGAGTCAGGTTCCAGGCATCAAGAGTAATTCAAAGTCAAGGTAGAACGTCTGGATTGAGTACTCTTTTTATCTCCTTGATCCCTATAACCACTCCCATCCTCAATTTCCTATATGGCTTATGGAAATCATGGCCAATGCTTTCCGAACACATCTGTATATCTGTATACATAGCCTGAGTCAACTATATCAAGATCCAAATTCATTTGAGTTTGTATATTAACAGTGTTTTGCTTGTCAGATGGCTTTGGAATAAAAAAAATAGATCCTTCTGGCTATAATTGTATAGTTTTGAGACTAGACCTGTCTGCCAAGTACCTCATCACCAGAAGTATCTAACTATTTTTATATGATGAAGTCCATTAGACACACTCATCTGTTTCTACCTTTGAAAAAATTTGAAATATTTAGATTCCAATGAAAGTTCAATAAGATTTTATCCAAACAACATGAATGTTTGTTGCAATTTTGGATTATTTCATTAGTTTAGTTATTACTTTGGATCTTTACAGTAGTTGCTATAGCCTTTTTTAATCCAGAAAAGAAGATTGGGATCTTTCATTACTATTTCCAACAAAATCTCTTTTCCTTATTTGGGTTTTTAACTAAAACTTCTTTGTAAGACATACATTTTCACTAAGTCTACATACTTGTTGAAGGATTTCCTTTAAGTAGCCTCAATATTAAGTTACTTAAGCCTGAAATTCTCAAGACAAGTTTAAACTACCACCCTAAACTCTGTGATTAGTTGGGTGGGAATCGTTTGAGGACACTTGAGGGCAGATTTCAGCCTACATGAACAGCTATGTTGATTTTTGTGACTTCAAAAGAGCTAGTTTTCAGAATTAGACCTTTTTTCTCTCAATTTAACTTGTATGCCTTGATCTATACTATATGTAAATGATGTTTGATGATAAAAGGGACTGAGTCACACTTAAGCAGCAACATCAGTACCCATTAAGCAGTTTATAAATAACTGTCTCTAGATATGCAATAGAAGTTTAAAATGGTTTCATGGGAGCTGAATTATATAGGAGAATTTCCTGTGTAATTATTCTGGAACAAACAAAAACAAAAACCCTCACTAATTTCAGTTAGGAGAGTCCTTATATTTTTTTAGCCAACCAGATGAAACTCAATTTTATGCTCCCCTTATTCAAACTTGCTTCTTTTTATCTCACTGGGTTTATCTCCACTTTCTCCTCCCCTCCCTCTCTCTCCTTCGTCCTCTTGCTCTTCCTTCCTTCCCTCCTTTAGGGATGAAGCTCTGTAATTTTAAGTATATTAGCTAGAGATGTGTAATTTGCTAAAACTATGTACCAAAGTACAAAGCTTACATTTTAAAATGACTCACAGATAGAGTGATGATGTGAATTATTGTTCAAAAAAGGGATACTTCTGAGAGTGAACAGAAGTGTTAAAAATAACCAGGTTAGTTAATCTGCAAGGTATAAACTGAAACTGTAGCAGATTAATCAGGATGTATCATCACCCTATTCATTCACAGAGATGACTAGAATGTTAAGGTGTAAGAGGCTTCAGAAAGCATCTAGGTTATTCCCTTTGGAAGAGGAAAGAGGACGGAACCCACAATGACTGGTTCTAATCCAAGTCTTCTAGCTCCCAGCCCAGGCTTCTTTCAACTACTCTCCCTGTCTTACCACTCTAGCAAAGATGGAAGGACATACAGTACAGAGCCACCTCATTCTCATAGATTTTTTCCTGTCCAACAAAGCTTTTAGATGTGAAACTTTTCAGATATGAGAATATCCAGCATCTCTACCTTCCAAAGCAGTGCTTCACAACTAAACAAGTGCACTGTTTCTGATTGAATCTCCATTGCAAACTCATTGTGGTCTTTCCCTCACTTTCTTGTACTTTACTTCGAATGATAAATTCATGAAGCCTAAGCCAATTAGATGTTATAGCAACATTCAGATAGTTTCAATTCAAAACCATATTTGAGTGATCATTTGTTAACCAATAAGGCAAGGCAATGGAGTACAGTTGTTCCCAAGGTAATGAACTTGAGTTGTATATCTGGGTGAGAGGTACGAATGAGTAAGACTCTCAGCTGTGGCTGACATGTTTGAAGGAAATGGGTCAGAAACTGGGATTATGGTTATAAATATAATACTCACTATCTCCTCTTGCTGTTATCCTGTATATATTCTTTCATTCCTGTTCATACGCTAGATTCATTTGCACTGGTGATACAGAGGCAGTGTAGTGATAACTTCATTAATGAAAAGGATGAGCTCCAACAATATACTTCATTGTCAGAAACTTCATTACCCACAGTAGAAATGACAAGAAAAAATACGTACAAATGAATTTACATGAAAACAAAGACTTATAGAATAAAAATATTGTCAGAATGGAAATATGGATGTGATTGATACAGGATCCTCAATGTTTACATAGATATCTCACTCCCTTTTTATATATAGTCCAGTAATCATTTGTTGAATAGCATTGCTTGATGAATCAACAGTGGTTGATTCTCCAAACGAATATGAATTCTTCCTTTTGTTTGTCTAATGACTCCAAGTTGGAGTATACTCAGTGGCCAGCAGTAAGAATATTGGCATTTGTTTTTATGAAGGACTGTACATTTGAATTGCAAGGATTGGCTAAGGCTAGGAAGCTTGGAAGCTGCAGCCTGCTACACCTGGACTGGCCAGGGGTAGAATATGAAGGTGTTAGCTCCTCACTGTCTTCCCTCCCTTTTTCCTTCCTGGTTGAAACTGTCTACCTAGTGACTTGGTTGTCCTGGAACTTTCTTTCTCATCCAGATAAACCTCTGGATATCCAGGCAAGCTATCCATTTGGTTTACAAAACTACAAAGTCTAACAAATAACTAAAAAGGAGCTCTAACATAACTAACTTCATTTTAAGTGAACTTCCTAGAAAATCTGTTGATGGAGGTATATAAAATAGCATAACTATAGCTATGGGCTGGTCGGTTACTTCCTTGAGTCATTTGTGCACTTGTTGATCTTTCCTATCACCTTCTCTCTCCTCATATTCCTCTTGCACACTCTATATAGTTGATCTTTCTCTACATGGTCCCCATTTTGGATCACTTTAAAGTCTTACTCTCATGCTTGAAGTTTTTCTCCATCTTCTGCTTCTTCTCCATATCATTGACCATGTTTAAATTAAGATAATGGGTGTGTGAATAGAAAAAAAGAGAATAACCTCAAAGATACAGTTAAAAATCAACCTTTCTAATGCATTCAGAATATATCTTCATGTAAATACATATCTTGTATTTGTATTTAGAAATACCTGATGCCAAAAGCTATCTTTTTTTTTACCTGTGTATGAAGTTTCATTTTGTGTTATTCATCTTCTGTGTAGGAGGATGTGTAGGAATACAATCAAAACTGTAGGTGGTGGTATAAATTTGCAAAGTCAGAACAAGTATATGGGTGTTTTCTGTTTTTTTCTAATACTCACTACATGCTGGGCACTTTAAATACATAATCTCATTTAATTCTGACAACAATCCTGTGAAGGTGTAGAGTCTTGCCCATAGTCTCACAACTGGTAAGTGGTGGAACTGGAATTGGAATGGAGATTTGTCTGGCTCCAAAGCCCCAGTCTCTCTCCATTACACTGTACTGCTTACAAATATAAATGATTCTGGGTTTTTCTACTTCCTGTTATAGCATATAAAGAGCAGGCATATTTCCCCATTGGCTTCAGTGTCCTTGTGTTCAATTTTTTTTATATCCCAAAATCTGTAGATTATTTTTTTTATTTATAAAACATTCTAAGCTTTGATTTTTATTTTGGGAATGGACAACCTTTTCCCTATTTTCTTTCTTCAACACATATGGATTACTTTGAAAAATCAAACTGTTATTTGAGACTAAGAAGGAAAGGCAGAGTGTGTTAAATTTCTCCTTGTTTTCAGGGCATGGTTTTCATTAAGCTCTCTGCCCTTCTTGTAGGGAACAACCCTGTGGGCTCAGGCTTATGTTTAATTTTGTTTTATGCAGACACAGTCTCATCTCTATTCTCAGAGTCCTTTCATGGCTGCTTCATAGTAGTGTAGCCAAGTCATGCTGGTGGCATTGTAGTGCCTTGGGCTTCAGCACTTGTCTAGTATGGTTAACAGAGTTCTTTTCTAATATGTCCTACCCTTAGCACCAGATATTCATCTTTCAACTGCATAGTCATTCACTTAATTCCAAAGGATGAGGTTGTGCCTTTGCCACATATAATAAGGTATTAAACATAGTATATCCTTTTCCAAGAACACACTTTTTAAAATTTAAGGTTGCACCACATAAAATTGCTGATGTTGGACTTTTTTCCTGAAAAAAAAAAAAAGGCGATTTTCTGTGGTTCAATCTAATACTTTAAAATAATACTATTTAAAAATAGAAATATAAAGTGACTACTCAATGTGCTTGATGATGATAATAAAAATAAAAAGTATCATTTATAGAGGGCCTGCTATATACCATGTACTTTATACGTGATTTCTCATTAACTCCTCTCAGCAAAGTGGAAGGTATTATTAATACTATTACTATTCCTTCTTTATAAAGGAAAAACTGAGTCTCAGAGAAGTTAAGCAACTTGCTCAAAGTCATAAGTACTAATTGGCAAAACTGAAATTCCAAGTTAGGTCTGGCTGATTCCAAAGCTTGGGCTTTTTCCAACTGTACCATCATTCTTATGTTGTGATTGAGTATAGAAAATTGCATATGGTGAGGCACAGGAGGCAGAGTTCACTGGTGA
The DNA here is from genome assembly GCA_028627145.1 of Eidolon dupreanum. Lineage (NCBI taxonomy): Eukaryota > Metazoa > Chordata > Mammalia > Chiroptera > Pteropodidae > Eidolon > Eidolon dupreanum. Next base: position 82,872,504 of record CM053505.1, on the reverse strand, counting down.
TCACGTTCAAAGATAAGCTGTCTTTTATCCAGTTCTAACTATGCCCTACAACTTGACCTTATATTTTACTATCCTTAAGCCTAGACCGCCTCTGCTTTCTTTCACTGGTTCACTTTTTTTCCTGGGGCATTCTAGGAGACAGAGTTCCAGAAAAGGCCACCCACCTTTATTTTTTCATAGTGTGAGATAGGGGTTGGGGACAGTTGGAGGAGTGGGGAATGGACCAAAATGAAGCCCTGTAAATGGCCCAGTTTGTGATAACTAACATAACCCTTTGTCTGACTTTTGTCCTCTTTATATTTACCCTTGATTCACAAAACTGCATAACAGATCAGATAATTCAAACAAAGGCTGCAGCTTAAATTCTATTCTCATATACTCAGCACAACTCCAGGGGCAATTTTGACCCAGATGTGCCTACTTCTGTGTAATCTGATGAACAAACAATCTCTCTGAAAAGCTGATGACAGAACTTGTGCCTTCTGGTACTTTATTGATACTTTAAGCAGGACCTATTTTAAATGGATACCATTTAGTATCTAATAATAATATTCCATTTCTACATATGGAATATAAACCTATTAGATTTTTATAACTAAAGTAAGATATTTTCTAGGACCCATACTTTTAAAAATTGTATGTAGTATGAACAAAAATGGCAAATGCAGGATGGTAAAGGTTTATAACAGATTTTTTGGTTGTCAGATTTTTAAAATTATTTTTAAAGAAAGATTAAGTTATAAGACTGGGAGCAATTTAGAATTCTAGTTCATAGAAATGCAAGAGATCTTGGCACAGTTCTGTTTTTCATGCTAAGAAAAACAACCTAAAATCAAACTCAAAAGAACAAGTTGGAGAGGAGAAGAGATGGATTCAGTATTTTGGCCCTAGTGCATTTGAGGTGCTCCTGAGACACCCAGAGGGCTGGTCTGGAGTTCTAGAGAAATGTCAGGGCTGGAGAGAGATAGGAGAATCCTCAGAAGAGGGCAGAGTTGACACCTGAAAATGGGATGAACCGGTAAAGATGTTTTGGAACTAGTTAAAAATATAGATTTTTTGGTCCTGTTCTTGGAGATTCTTGGATAGGGCCTGTTTTTGTTGCTGTTTTATATTTGTTGTTTCCCTTTTATTTAACAAGCTCCCTAGGCTATTATGATTTGCAGCCAGATTAGTTCATTGGCTCATCCATCAATTCAGGACTTGGCTGGTGCTTTTTGCCTCCAAAGGGGATCAAAAAATGTGAAAGATTCTTCCATCCTTTCAGAAGAGGGTAGTTTCCAAACCAAAGTAAGTTTTAGAGATATATTTTAAGGAAATAGTTATGAAAACTCCAGGGACAGTGGAGCCATTTCCATTGCAGTCCTAGGTTTGATTTATTTGTCCGTTTAAAGAAAAATAAATAATTTTTGTGAACTTTTAACCCAGATATTGAATGGGTAATTTTTTACATATTTTCCAAAGTTACATAGAGAGTGATAATTTATGAAAAAACCCAGTATACTGGGCTATTTTTATTATGTTAAATAAACAGAATAAGCAACCATTAGTGGCTTCCACATGAAAATTACTGTTTTATTTTTAAAACTAGCCCTATAGATGTGAAAATCATGTCTGAACTTTGAGAAAAAATTTCTTTTTGGATAGTATAACATAGGGTCAATTATAGTTCTGGGACAAATTAACCCAAACCACTTATATATGCTGGGCATATTTGAAGCTGACTTTTGGCTATTTCCCCTAAGTGTTATCTCCAGATTTAAGTGTAAGCCCAGGGTACTCCAGTCTTCCTGAATCAGATCTATTTCTTATTTGAGACAGATGAAACTATCAAAGATTTTTCCCATTTGACTATGTCTTGGGAGAAGAGGGTGCCATTCCTTTCAGGTATATTTAAGGCCAGTCCAGTCAAATTAAAGGATGGAAGGAAAAGTGGCTATTATACGTCTCATACAGTTGGAAAGGGTCCATGAACAAGACTTGTCTTCTCAGATGACATAGAAGCCTAGAATGGGACAATTTTGGACCATGGTCCAAAATATAATATAACTTAGAAATGTCAATTGATATAAATTCTTGTTTATGGAATTAAAATAAATTATATCTACTTTGGTTATCAACTGACTGAGTCCAGTATTTTGTTTTGGCTGAGCCCTGCTGGAGTCATATTTTACTTTGTGAATTTTTTCTCTTGTGACCTTGTGTCTCTTACACATCTCCAAGTCTTTTGCTCATTCTCTCCCTCTGCTGATCTAAACAGATGTTTCCAAGTGAAGCTGGACAATTTCCCTATTCTCTAGCAGGAATTCTCATTAGATGAGAAACTTAAAAATATTTTCGAATGATTGATCGATCACCAGTGTGTAGTTATAGATTGTTTATATGGAAAAAGTGTTGTTGCATATTTAGGGGGAAGTTTTCAAAACAGTTTTATATGGGTTATCTGCTTCTCAAAATAGTCCTGTGAAATAGAGAGGGTAAGGTAGATTTATTATTACTGTTTTCTAGACTAGAAACCAAGACTTTGGAAGGATCTTGGTCCAGAGTCCTTCCCATTCAGCTTTTCTGTAGAATCAGGAAGAGGAGGAGTGATGGATGAGAGAATACATGTACATGGGCTTTGAAATGGTTTTGCAAATGCAGGCAGGGGGTCATCATCATTATTATTTTGCCTTCTAGGGAGAAAATTATTAAGTACAATCTTAAGAATCATATAGTTCATATAAGACTGTGTATAAGCTGGACTGAGTCACAGAGTTGGCTCTTACGTTCTTTTGACTATAACACCACCTTATAAAATACTATTAACTTTTCATGAACCGATGAGGTAGGGTGTGTGTGTGTGTGTGTGTGTGTGTGTGTGTGTGTGTGTGTATACTAACTACAGTTCCTTCTCTCTCAATGACAGAGGGCTTTTGAGCTTAGCGATGTGCTCATTTTTTATAGTCATGTGTTGCTTAAAGTAACATTCTGGGAGATACATTCTGAGAAATGTGTTGTCAGGTGATTTCATTGTTGTGTGAACATCAAAAGAGTGCACTTACACAAACCAAGGTGGTATAGCCTACTATACACTTAGACTATGTGGTATATAGCCTATTGCTTCTAAGCTACAAGCTTGTATAGCATGTTACTGTACTGAATAGGCAATTTGTAACACAATGGTATTTGTATATCTAAACATATCTAAAAATAGAAAAGGTACAGTAAAATTATGGTTTAAAAGGTAAAAAAAAATGGTATACCTGTACAGAGCACTTACCATGAATGGAGCTCACAGGACTGGAAGTTGCTCTGAGTGAAACAGTGAATGAGTAGTGAGTGACTGTGAATCCCTAGGACACTACTGTACATTATTGTAGGCTTTATAAATACTGTACACTTAGGCTACACTCAATTTATAAAATTTTTTTTCTTCAGTAATCGACTAGCGCGAACTTACTGTTAATGTTTTTACTTTATAAACATTTCAGTTATTTGAAAATTTTAGTCTCCTTTGTTATAATACTTAGCTTAAAACATAAACACATCGTACAGCTGTACAAAAATATTTTCTTTCTTTATATCCTTATTACATAAGCTTTTTTTCTATTGAAAAATTACTAATTTTTTACTTTCTAAACATTCTTGTTAAAAACTAAGACAAACATATATATTAGCCTAACACAAGGTCAGGATCATCAATATCACTGTCTTCCACCTCCATATCTTATCCCACTGGAAAGTCTTTGGGACAATAACATGCATGGAGCTGTCATGTTTTATCATAACAATGCCTGTTTTTCTGGAATACCTCCTGAAGGACCTGCCTGAGGCTCTTCTTGAGGAGGTGTCACTCTTTTCAGAAATATGTCCGTGGTGGTTTACTTGATTTGTTTCTTGTCTTCATCATCGATTTTCTTGTAAGCAGATAATGCACCATGAACAGTGTTTTCTGTTAATGAAAACTTTTCTATGTTTGGTTCCATGTTTTCAAACCTTTTAAGGAGCTGTTGAAGTCTGCAAAAGCTTCTGCTAAACGCCTCACTCTGACTTTTCTTAGGGGTTCTTATTTTTCTTCTCCTGCAATTACCTTTCCTCTTGCCTCTTCCTCGGCTATGCATTCCTGTTCCAGTTCTAACAACTCTTCATTAGTTGATTCCTCAGAAACCACTAGTAGGAGTTCCTCAATGGCATCCTCATCCACACCCGGGTTAAATTTGGTTGCCATCTCAACCACAGCTTTGTTGACTTTTGCAACCCTTGCATGACAGCAACATTACTACTGCTATGAATACACCAAGTGATAGGGATTTTTCAGCTCCTTTATAATCTCATGAGACCACTGTTGCCTATGTGGTCCATCGTTGACTGAAACATCATTATGTGGTTCATGACTGTGCTATATTTAAAATATTAAATACATGATCCTTTGAAATGCTGCTTGTATCCATACCTTCCACTAGTTAATTACTCGTGCATTTTCTGTTTGTATTGACTCATATTTGCGAGTGGGTTATAAGCCTTGGGATTTATGATTAAGAGTGTTAGAGTTTATAATTGTGTTGAGAATGGCCAATAGAAATAGAGATGTCAGCAAGTGCTTTTTTTCCCCTAGGCCCATTTTCTTTTTCTTAGTTGCATTCTCTCACTATCTTTAAACACATACACACAACTACCCCCTCCACACACACACACTGCACACACGCACACCTAGATGGTTGATTCTTCCATGTGAAATTAAACTTGGAATGCAGACTTCATGGAGACAACACATAAAACATAGCTTAAGAGGCCTATTAGTGAAGTTCATCTAAGTGCCTGAGGCTTTATACTTTTATAAATCTTTACAGCCTTGACAAAATGTATCTCTAAGTGTTCTTCATTTAATCTACATATGCTAATACATGGTATATTGCATTTTAGTGTTCTTGATCTTTTAATTAAAATCTCTTGAAATGAAAGCTTAAAGAGATGACTTAGATTTAGTTGAAGTTGCCAAAGATTTGGTAAGATAATGCCAGTTTTGCTGTCAGTTTTTTTTAAAACACACTTGCTATTTTCTTTCCCTAGAGGGAAAGAAAGAAGTGTTTTCCTTCATGATTTTATAAAATTGCACTAGATTTTATATAGATTTACCAGATTCCTAAGCAGAAAAATGCATGTATAAACACATGTTAATAAGCATATCTTGATGAAAATTAGACCTGTGAACCACCATTTTCTAAAGCGAGCAACAGCTCCATTGCTTAGAATATTCTCAGTTGATTCTAACAAAAATTTTAGAAAAATGTATTTCAAAGAACATCTCTGCATGAGCTGGTTAAAAACTGGAACCACTTATCTATCTAATTTTTATGGCTGCTTCAGATGAAAAGTTCTTCATGGTAGACCTTTCTCTTTGAATAAAAAGAAAACCTCTTGGAGAAGTCAAAATGGGTGATAGCGGCTTTGTTCATCGGTCTTATGACTACATTGAAGTTGTGATAGAAACACAGAGCAGACAGCAAGCAGAGTCACCTGGGGTCTAGATGAACAAGCCCTACACTAGGCAACTAGGGAGAGAAGTAAGCAATCACCCTGCAACGGGAAGAGATAGGACCAGGAGAGGATGCGAGGTTGCCCATTCCCCATTGGCTGAATGGGACAGAGGCTGTGGCAGCAGCAGCTGGCAGCTGCAGATGCCTCTTAAAGGGGCCGAGTCTGCGAGCGGACTTTTGTGGTGACGGACTCGCTCAATCTAAGAACCGGCGCCTGGTCACTGCTCTGGGAGCAACAGAGACTTACAGGGGGATGCTGAGTTATCGGAGCAAGGGGTGAAGGTGAGGTTTTCTCCTGGGCAGAAGTGTGGGTGGTATCCATTGTTCCTCTATTGAGCCCTCCCCCATTCCAGTGCATGACTGAGCACCGCCATAGCTTAGATGTCATCATACTGGATAACAGGGATCACCCTGCCCAGAGGATTCCCTGAAGCCTTGCCTGCTCAAACTCACGGCCCCACCCAAGCCACATCCAGGTGTATCCTCTGTGAGTCAAGTGCTGCTTGCTGAGACCCACACTGGTAGCAGCTGACCGTGGTTTCTAGCATGGTTTCTTGAGGCAACTATAAGCACAGCATCTGTGCATTGCTTGCTGAAACTTAACAGTTGGCCCTGGAGGGACACAGGCTGGGGCTGGATATGGCCTGCAGCTGAACCCCTTTCAGGACAGTGTCTCTGGACACCTACCACACAAAGCCACGCTAATAAAACCGGGAGACTTAGGAACTTTGCTTAGTACTTAGAAACAGACACAGAAAGGCAGGCAAAATGGGAAGACAAAGAAGCAGAAACCATATGAGAGAATAGAACAGAGATCCAGAAATAATGGAGTCAAGCAATTTAAAAGATGCGGAGTTCAAAACACTGGTTACAAAGATGCTCAATGAATGTAGGGGAAATGTAGATGAATTCAGTGAGAAGTTTAACAAAGAGATAAAAAACATAAAAGTGGAAATGGAAATTATGAAAGGGAACCAGTCAAAAATGGAGAACACATTATCTGAGATGAGAAGTATATTAAATGGAATAAACAAAGTGAATAAAGAAGAGGATCAAATGACCAGTATAGAGGATGGGAAAGCCAAGGACACTCAATCAGAATGGCAAGAAAAAAGAAGCCAAGACTATAATAATAATTTAAGGAGCCTATGGGACACTATTAAAGGTAAAAATATTCATGTCATAGGGACACCTAAAGAGGGAGAACAAGAAGTTGAATATATATTTAAAGAAATAATGATGGAAAACTTTCTTAACCTGGTGAAGGAAATAGACATAAAATCCCAGGAAGCTCAGAGAGTCCCCAAAACCAGGAACCACAAGAGACCCACACCAAGACACATCATAATTAAAATGCCAAAGGTTAAATACAAAGAGAGATTCTTAAAAGCAGCAAGAGAAAAGCAGTTACTTACCTACAATGGAGCACCTATAAGACTGACAGTTAATTCCTCAAAAGAAACTATGCAGGACAGAAGGGCTTGGCACAAAATATTTAATGTGGTGAAAACCCAGGATCTACAACCAAGAACACTTTATCCAGCAAAGCTATCATTTAGAGTTGAAGGACAGACAAAGAGCTTCCCAGATAATAATAAGCTAAAAGAATTTATCAACACCAAACCAGCATTACAGGAAATGTTGGAGGAATGTTTTTAAGGAGAAAAAAAACATGTATCAAAATTATGAATTAAAATGGTAATAACTACATATCTATCAACAACTACCTCAAATGGAAAAGAAGTAAGTGCTCCAAACAAAAGATAGAGTGGCTGAATGAATAAGAAAACAAGCCCCCTACATATGCTACTCACTTCAGACTAAAAGATACACAGACTAAAAGGAAGGGGATGGGAAAAGATATTGCCTTGGTGGACCTATAGGATATTGTACTGAATGAAGCCAGTCAGATAAAGACAAATACCACATGATTTCAGATACATACAGAATCTGAGAAACAAAATAAGTAACAATAACAACAAAAACAAAAGCAAATTCAGATACAGGGGCTATAAAATAGATAGAGAATATTTTAAGGGCTACTAGACAAGAGAGGTCTTGGGGGGATGTTGAAAAAGGGCTAAGGGATTAAGAAATACAAATGGATAGTTACAAAATAGTCATGGAGATATAAACTGTAGCATAAGAAAAATAGTCAACAATATTGTAATAGGTAAGGGGGGAGATGGATACTAGATTTAGTAAGGTAAGCACTCTAATCACTCTGCTGCACAGCTGAAACTAATATATTATTGTATGCCAACTATAATTGAAAAAAAAAAACTCACTGAAATGTACAATATAAGTATAAGCAACTAATTTATTATATTTCAATAAAGCTGGGGAAAAAAACCTTGGTGAATTCTATTGCCACCATGTATTTTTGTTGTTGTTGTTGTTGTGAAGTATTCCTTACAAGGAAGTTTCAGAATTCATTGATCAGTTCTGCTTTTCCTGCTAACCTTGATTACTAGTGTTAAGATCTCCTAGTTCATTTACTGGGAAGATTCTTGTTTATTCAGTTAGTTGCTTGTAAAGGAAGATGTCATACATGAGCAGACTTCAAATAAAAGCAGTGATGACATCATTGCAGCTTAGACTATTTGAAATGGACACACAGATGTGCTTAACCAGAAGCCTTACCTCTCACTTTTAATACTTCTCCTAGGGAAAGAGGTGGACATCAGTTCGATTTGGGAGTTCTCCTCTCAGACATTGGTGGTCTTCTTCGATGACTTATAATTTAGTTAAATTCGAAGCAGACTGCTCGTCCTATTTTGTTAACAAACTGGATCTTCTTTCTATACACAACTCTAGTGACTCCCTTTAGACAGTCTTTATAGAATGCACTTAAGAAATGTTCTGCTTTTGGTTTTCAGATCTGTAGCCTACTCTATTAGTGGCAAAGCCATCAGCACATGCTTGTTTTCTTTTGTTTCTTTTTCTTTTTTAAAATAAATGACCTCCAAAAGAGATTTCAGAACAAAACGAAACCAAAAAGGCTAGATTGACAGTACTCATCAATTTACTGTCTCCAGACACCATAAATAACTATATTTCAGAGTTGTGAACACTTGATAGTTACAGTGCAGTGGGTGAAATCAGATGGAGTGGGACTTGGAATTCTTTGCTCAAGTCTACAGAAATCTGAATGTCCTGATTTGTAATTTCTAATATCTGGGCTGGGCTGGTATTTATAATATATTGTCTGTTCTCTGTGTCAAGGAAATGAACATTTCTGTGGTCCATTCAGTAAAATTCTTTGGTCTGGGGAATGTTCAGATAGCGGAGGATGTCAGGTGAAGCCAAAATAGCCTTCCAATCACATGATGACATAATTATTTTTATCAATTCCAAATACTGAATTTGACTCTTTGGTGTTGGTTTTGGTTTCATTTTTGCACTACCTCAGTTTCTCCAAGGACATCAGCCTTTGAGAGGCCAAACGAAGAAGAGATTGGTGGTACTACAGGTCAAAGAAAGTGCAAGGTCAATCAGCCATCTAAGTTCAGAAGGGTACTGCTATTCTATGTGGCTCCTGCCACATAAGTCAGAAAGCAGAGGCTTCTCTCTCCAAAGTCATTCATGTTCCTTTGTATTGACACACTGACTCAGTGGGGCACCTTGAAAGCAATGGAACCTATCATTCTAGACAGAGGACTAGGTAAAGTGCCATTGGTAGACTGCCTTCTCTTCTTAGTCTCAGACATTTGACCTTTTCGGCTCCAGAGAGGTTACAGCTATCTGAATCCCCCCCTGGGTATAACATACATTCCCAAACTAGATAGATAGATGGGAGTCACAATCTTATCAGAGAGGATTATGCTGGCCTCCCACGGGATGAGGGAAAAGGTATCAAGGAGAGCTTCAGGGAGAAGGAATACGTAAAGTGAAGCTTTATGTTTCAACAAGGTTTTAGCATGTAAAGAACATACAGGGAATTAAAAAAAAAAGGAATTTCAGGCATAAGGAAGAAAAAGCATGCACAAAAGCCATGTGGTATATCATATACCAGACTTACAAAATTAATGTGATACAAGCCCTGCATTTGTAGAGCTCACAGTCGGTAGAATATCTATTCTGACTTGCTTTCGCAGTAATGAAGATGACTTTGTCCTAATGTACTCAACTTCAAGCCGTGCTCAGGAATATGCAACCTGTGCAGTCACACAGAGCCCTGCACAGAGAAGGGCCCAGAGTTTGATTTAATGCTCTGTTGTTGCCTGCTTGAAGTTCTTACTATTTTTTTAACAAGGGATCCCACATTTTCATTTTGCACTTGACCCTACAAATTATGAGGACTGTTCTACTTGTATGTTATAATACTTTAACAAGTGTCAGGCTGAGGTGAAACAAAAATATCCACCACCCTTTTTTGTACCCTTTGTCTTCTACATGCCACTGTAGCCCTGTCCCAGTGTGGAAAGCTTTAGAATAAATCCATTTTACCTAAGTTTAGAGGACTTAATGACTTTTCCTTCCAAGGACTATTTGTCTTCTAAAAGAAGATAACAGGCAAAGGTTTTCAAAGGAATACGTTTTTAAGGTGGATTTTTTTCTAAAACAAGGTATTTATCATAGTTGTAGCAACAACAGCAACATTTCAACTGTGCTGTTTACAAAACTCATTCTTGCATATTATTCCATGTATAAGGCATAGGCAGTCATGATGGTTGCCGAGTTCATAAAAAGTAATTAAACAAGCTGGATGTATCAGCTAAGCTCCCTATAACAAACACATTCATCCTGTTGTCCCATGGAGGTCAAATACCCATCCTCAATATGTAGCAGTCTTGGTGGTAGCTGTAGCACTGAGCCCTGCTCTTTCCTCCTTTGCCATCATCAATTAAGGTAGAAATTTTGAGTAGCAAAGCATACAAAAGAGGGGTAGGCAGTGTCAGGCTGAAGGGCCCTATTCATCATGTAGGCACTTTCACACATGGACCCATCTAAGCCAACTGGCCTGAAGAGGCCTAGACCAGGCTTTCCTCTCTCATGAACACCATCATTGTACCATCTGCCTGGCCAGCATCTCTTTTAATTATTTACAGTCTGATCTTTCAGAGAAGGAAAGCTAGTTTGCTTTGTTATTTTAGCTAGATAAACCTAAAACAAAGTATAAAATCTTAATGCGTTACTGAGCTCCTGTTGAATATAAAATTGACTTTTCTTTGCTTGCACTAGAGAAGCATTAAAAAAAGAGATTTCTTGACATTTTGATAAACTTTATTGAGGAAAGATTTGTCGACTTGAGATGTCAGGAAACTTATTTTCAGAAAAAATGTTATTTTTTTACTTAATAGCTTTTGGAGGATTGAGAGAAGGCTTAAGAAGAATAGGAGAAATTAGATTTAGCAATCATTTATGCACTTTAGGTACAAAAACTAAAACATTTGTCTCTTAGCCATTAAGGAGTCTCAGGTAACTGGTGTTGGTGATTAGAGAAAGTTCCAGGTGCAGGCAATAGGGAGAGGTTTAGCTTTAAGGACATAACACCAGGTTCAGAGTAATTAATATGAATAAGTATTAGTAATAATACTTATTCAGTCTCCTCTAGGCTTTCTACATGCTGAGCATTGTGCTTTGTTCTGTGGAATAAAGATTAATCTAATAAGGCCTTTGCTCTTGAGCTCAAAGTCTAGGTGGGAAGATAGACATGTTCCTAATTGGGACATCTGATTACAGCTGAGCCCATCTGACTATCGTTAAGAACTTGGATTTCTAATCCAAGGCTTGAGGGCAGGACCCTAAGGAGCAGCAGCAAGGCAATCCAGAAGAACTAGAGTTCTGGCCAAGAAATCAGACAGGAACTGAGTCAGGCAAGATAGATTGTCAAGACAGGTGCAGGATTGCTGGAACTGACCGAGGTATATAAATCACAAAGAATTAACCAACGACCCAGTTATTGCAACCGGGGTAAAAAGTCAGAGCCTGACTAGAGGCCCAAGGAGACTTGACGCTGTATACCAAGCTTCCTAGGAGTTTCCCTATCTTTTGAAATTCTCCTGAGCCAAGATAGGGATGGGCTACTAGGGGGAGTTCTAAGAAGGCTTTGTCTGTGGTCACTCAGGAAATAGTGGTGATGAAATTGAGTTAGTTTAACTGTGATGGCAAAGGTAAAAAGTGTTATGATTTCTAAAAGACTGAAAAAAGAAAGTTGTCTCTGACAGTTTATAAATTGTACCACTTAAGTTGTTGGTTAGTTTGGAAAAATATATCCTCAAAAATCCTTATTTGGTGACTCCCCAAGTAATTCAGGCAGTGGATGTTAGAGAAACCTCATCTAAATAAGCACTGTACTGATCTATAGGAATAGAAAATGTTCCAGACTTTGAGAAGGCTGCCTTTTGAGAAGTTTCTGTTTTGAGTCTCAGTGTAAAACCAATTCCTAATCACAATGCTTTAACTTAAAACCATTTATCTTCTTTCATTTTACACATTTCTTGGTATTACTGTAGCTAAGGTCTAACTTGTCAGTAAATTTCTCTTCAGGCACATTTAAGGATTTGTCGTACATTGTGGAAAGTCATATTTTTAAACTGTAGTACTTTTAAAACTGTATCAGCTTAGGGTATATTTTGTACCTCAGCATACAAACATGGAATTTTGTTGATGTGTGTAGAAAATGGCCCTTAGTTCCATTTAAGTTTAAAAGAGAAAATTAATTTACTGAGATATTAAACTATGACAAACAGCTATGGTCACTGCCCATGAGGACTTTTGCTCCATGGAATGTGCTTGATTCCATGTACTACATAGATGATGATTGTTTATTTGTGACACTTATGACAGGGCTGGCCCACCATTTTTTATATCATAACAGTTTGGGGGAGTAGAATAATATTCTAGAATATAATATGCTTTTCAAAAGTTTCAAGATAATTTATATTATTTGTAATATAATGTTTTTAAAATAGATTTTAAATCCCTAAGTATTTAGATACATACACAAGATAGTAAACTTTTTTACTGTTTTTTCTTTTTGAAGATTTGAATGAAAAATCACACTTCACTGGGTAGTTTTCGTGACAATCTATCTTATTGGAACTAAGCCATGTTGTTCAGAATAGAAGCTGGAAATTTTTTTCTTGTCTCACCCCACCTTGACCAGGCATTGCAATATGAATTTGGAATTGGGACCACGTGTGACCCTTATTCATCTATTTAATCTCTAATCCTAGCAAAGCATAAGCAGGCTCTCTGCCTTTGTAGTTTTTCATGGCTATGCTCACATTATGTGAATTACCACGAGGGGAGGACATGGTCCCTGACAGGCAGATAAAGGTTAGTTTTCTAAAGGATATTGTTCCTGAGGACTATAACAGCTTTTAAATGTGTCTTGCTTCTTTTGATTATATCAGTTGTTTTCTGGCTGGAATAGCCATATGTATCTTAACTACTAATTTTTCAAAACATTCTATGATCTGCACATCAGACTCTTTTCAGTTGGTGTATTTTAGGCCGAAGCCACTGTTTTGTCGACTGTTGATATAGAGCTTGGTCCAGTTAAACAAATACTTATTGAATGTCCCCCTCTGTGTCTGGCTTTGAGGTAAATACTGAAGCACAAATATGAGAGAGACATTGTTCCTATCCTCTAGGGGTTCACAGTCCAGTGGAGAAGACAAATGAATAAATAGGTATTTTCTATATATTGCGATAGACTCAAATAGAGGGATACAAAATGTACTTACTAGTGGAACCAATACAGGGACATTGTTTCTGCATCTTAGAGTCTGTTCTTCTATAGTAGTCCTCCCTTATCCACGGTTTTGCTTTCTGCAGTTTCAGTAACTGCTGGTCAACAGTACTCCAAAATATTAAATAGAAAATTCCAGAAGTAAATAATTCATAAGTTTTAAATCATGTGCTGTTCTGAGTAGCATGATAAAATCTCACGTTGTCCTGCTCTGTCCCACCCAGGATGTGAATCATCCCTTCATTCAGTGTCTCTGCACTGTAGATGCTCCCCTGCCTGTTCGTCACTTAGTAGCTGGCTCAGTGATCAGATAGACTGTCAAGGGATCACAGTGCTTGTGTTCAAGTAATCCACATTTTATTTAATAATGGCCCGAAAACGTAAGAGTAGTGATGCTAGCAATTCAGATATGCCAAGAGAAGCAGTGAATTGCTTCTTTTAAGTGAAAAGGTATGTATATATAGGAAAAAAAACAGTATATATAGGGTTTGACAGTATCTGCAGTTTCAGGAAACCACTGGAGTTCACGGAGTATATCCCCCATGGATAAGAGGGGACTACTGTACTTGCTACTCACTAAATAGACTTAAATCTTCCTCAAACTTGACTGGGAAGCCATTAGGATCTTCAGCCACTTAGTAGCCAACCTATTACCATAGGGAAGAGTATTTATAGTGGGGATGCTGCTGAGATTGGCTACACTTAGGCTCTGGGATGCCTGAGGCCATGGTGAAGGCAGGTTTACAACTCCAATTAAGGTAGTGGTTACTTTTGGGATTTCTCTTCTCAGAAGTGAAGGAACAGACAATGAGTGGAGGCAGGAGGAGGGAAGAATGGGAAAAACCTAGAGAAGCACTGACAGGAAGAAGAGAACTAAAGAGGCATGTATGATGCACTCATCCCCCCACTCCCCATCTACTGCCTTCAAGGCTAAAAAGGAGACTTACCTTGGTGTAGACTTTGTATATTTTCAATAAGCTGTGTATAGCTGTCTACTCCTTCAATTCCTTCTTAGCATCTTTCACACAGACCTTTTTGCTTAGGGACATTCTCAAGCACGTTTTTTTTTTTTTCTCCTAGAATTCATAGGCCCTTCTCTGTTCTGTGTTTTATTGCTTTCAGCTTATTTCCTGTTCTCTTGATTAAAAGATAAGGCCCATATAGAAATGATAGGAAGTTAAAAATGGAGCAGACCAAGCATTGCTTACTTGTGTCCACACGCTGTCCAGGTGAAGTGAATCTAGAGTGGTTGGGATAAAAATACTAAATGCAACCAGCTTTCTGTATGTCTTCTTTGAAGGAAAAAGAAGTGGTTTAGAACAGCAGTCTCTCAACCTTTTTGGCACCAGGGACCGGTGCTCCTATGAGAATCTAATGCCTGATGATCTGAGGTGGAGCTGAGGTGGTGATGCCAGCCCTGCAGAGCAGCTAAAAACACAGATGAAGCTTCACTCCCTAGCCTGCCACTCACCTCCTGCAATGTGGCCCTGTTCCTAACAGACCATGGACCAGTACCAGTCCATGGACCCGGGGCTGGAGACTCCTGGTTTAGAGGCTTTTTTAAAAAAAATTTTCAGTGGAGTTATTTAGATAAATTTAGAGCTATTTTTTTAAATTTCATTCTGCGCTTTTGTGTGCAGATGGAGAAGTCTCCTATATTAGCTTGGTTTAAATGATGTTAAAAGGGATATATTTTCTGCCACTAGTAGGTGGCTAACTGAAAATGATCACCTCCGACAGCACAGGATGGACCAGCTCTTTCTTTTCACCTCCTGAGGGTTGAAACACTCTCAACTTTATTAACAGGAACTTGCAGGGACAAGCCTGCTAAGCTTATCTAGTTCCAAATAAACACTTTAATTCATCAAAAGCTTACAGGGAAGCTATGCAGGTTTATAGAAGAAATACCATACAAAAGCCTTTCAGAGTTCCAAGGTAGTGACCTAGTTCTGAAGCTAGATATTGTTGGTTTTACACACAAATGTATAGGCTGTTAGTATTGGGAGTAGACTGCAGTTGCAGCCCAAGTGTTGTATGTAAGACTGGAGTCCATAAAAGGATATCACCCAGGATGCATAGTTAGGATATTCGGCATCTGGTGACTTAGGAAAAAATATGAGGAAAATCTGTTTAGATATAAGATTTGGGGTATACTTATTAAAAGCATCAAACCTTTGATTTTACAAGAAGGTAGGTTAAAGTTAAATATCTACATCATAGTAACTAAGAATTCAGAAGCAATAAAATATGCCATCAGAGTAGAAATTCACCTATTGAATGGTTTTGGGTTCTCATTAAGCCCCTAATTTCTTAGTAGAAATTATGTGCATGTGCCCATACCTGTTAACTGTAATATGTTTTTCTTTGCATTTTTTTATGTCCACCTTTAATATTGTAGCAGGGAGTTCAATTATTGGATTTAATAGTACTCTTTAAAAAAATTGCCCAATTTAAAATGGCTACAGTGTTTTAATTAAAATGCATTTTCAGCAAGTCACAATGATAAATTTCTTGGAGAGGCAAATAATCAACTTGTAACATCAGCTTGCTTTGATTTCAGGGTCGACTTTTTTTTCTTTTCTTTCTTTCTTTCTTTCTTTCTTTCTTTCTTTCTTTCTTTCTTTCTTTCTTTCTTTCTTTTTGGTGCTAACTTAGGATAATCATAAACCAAAAGATTATCATTGTCATTTTATTACATTATTCTAGTTAAAGAGAATACATCGAAAGGAAGATTGTGTTTGGCAGCCCTTTACATAATGGTCTTTTGTTATAAGGAAACGTGACTCCCTCCCCTAGTGTGTATAGAACAACCCAGGACACTTCTGGCAGCTGGCCATGGAGTCCGTCCTGGCTTTGGCAAGAACAGATGGTTTTGGGGTCTGTTGTTCACATTTGATTTCCATGTTACAAATTTTGAATGAAGTCTTTACTGAACCCTTTGTCCTGCAGTCTGCAGCTCCTCACATCAGGGGGCAGTTAGGCGCCGTTCATGACATGCCAATTTGACACCCGAGTACTGCCATTTATCCAGAAATTGGATTCCCCCTACCTCTGGCCCTCTACTGGATAGAAGCAGTAAGTGTGGGTATACTGCCCTCCGGTGTTCAGCTCAGAGAGGTACTGAAAAGCCAGAGCTCTGAATTTTGTCTAGGAACCCAGAAAATGCTAGAGCTCGCTCTCTGGCACTTGGGAACAAACATGGAGGTGCCTGTTGGAATGCCAGATCCTTTTTAGAACATGTAGGTGCCATGGTCTATAGCCTTTCAACTCTGGGCAGGACCTTGAGCTCATCCATTTCACTAACTTCGTCTCATTCTACACACATTTATTGAGAATCTACTATGCTTTTAATTTTTAATTCAACAGATATTGATTAGCACCTATTGTGTGGTAGACACTGTGCTCTGAAGCTAGGGATACAGGAGTGAAAAAGTTGCAGTGACAAAGAATAATCCCTACCTTAATAGAACTTAAATTCTATTGTCAGGGCAAGGATAGAGGGCAAGGAGATAGTAAACAAGGAACTAAATAAGGCCATTTAAAATTGGATGTAAATGCTATGAAGGAAAAGCAGAGTAGAGTTAAAGAGAGATATGGAGGATGGTGATATTTCAGATAGGGTGGTGAGGAAAGCTTCTCCAAGGAGAGAGTACTTGAGAGTTGAATGAAGTGAGGGAATATGCCATTGAGAACCTGCTTAGGAAACTGAAGCCAGAGAAGAGGAGAGACTCGGCTAAAGACTCATATCTTTTTCATGGTAGAGATAGGAATAGAATATATGTTCCCTGATTCCAAAGCCGATGTTCTTATCTCTAAGCTGCATCTGGGTAGAAGAACAGAAAAAAATCATTATAGAACTTCTTTTATGTATCAGATACACAGCTATACCTTGGGTTTTGAGGAGACACACAAACATGAATTAAGGCGAACTCCCTGCAAAGAGGCTAAATGTCTAAATATTTGTTTCTGATGGATATCTTTTGCATAGTAAAGTTAGCGGTCACCTGCATGAATGACTCTTACTGCTCGAATATGACATTGTAATCCTGTGGAGCCTGGGAGTAGCCAGTTGTGTACTGGGTGGCCCGTGTGCCTTAGAGGATGGGATTCCAGGGTAGCTGCAATGTTGGCTCACTTGCTGTTTCTCCCCCAACCCCTAGCTCAAGCAGAATGGCTATTTCTTGTATTCTCCTGGACTCCATGTTGAGAGGGAGGGACTGTCTTGGCTTTCTTTGAAGGAATCCAAGTCAGGAGGACTCTGTGGAGGGAAGCTCTCTATTAATCACAAAGTGGTGGGGGTGATGCCCAGGGGTCATCAGATTCAGAGACAGGGTCAAAGAACTAATGAACTGGAACCCTCATTTCCATGGCAGTCCAGTCACGTAGGATGGATGGAGGAGATGCTGCTTTTGTTGACAGTCTGCCCCACGTGCACTTTCTGTCATGCCCTCGGCCCTCGCTGCTTTTACTTCCCAACTCCCACACCTTTCATGGGGCTGTCTATACTGTGTGTTTTGGCCTAGGATCTTTCAGAAGAAATAATGTACTGTTCTTATTTCCTTTTACCCAGTGGGTCAAAAATTAAATTAGAGGGATTCTCTAGTTGACCTTTAAGGCCTGATTTTTATCTCTATAAAATCTGTTATCATACGTAGTTGTAGATATGGCGTCATATCTGACAGCCTAATTATTAACATGTCCTTGAACACACCAGTAGGTGTGTAATAGGGGTGTAATAGGTGACTGGCTTAGTCTTTATTTACTTCTGTCTTATCTACTACTAAAGGAATTGTTTTTTTAATGAGCATTTTTGGAGTAAAGAAATCTCTAGCAGAAAACACGTCCTTTTGAAAGATAACTATATTTTATCTCCTACAATAACATATCCTTTTCTGTCCACCCCCCCCCGACTCAGAGAATGACACATATTATAATCAAAAAATGAGAGTTTGAAATGAAATATGAATATAATCTGAGGTCAACTTTTAGGATGGCCTGTGTGAGTGTACTCAATCTCCCGAGGAAATAAATACCTCCTCTTTCCAAGGAAAGAAATGTTCCATGTGGTTGGTAGAAGGGGAAGAATTTCTTTCTTTGCCTCTGGTGCTTGCTCATATCTGGGACCCCCTTGCTGCATGTACTTCTTTCTTAGAGTTTTCAGATTCATTCTCATTCTCTGTCCTCTTCTTCCTCTCCCTGTTTTTCTTTCTCATAAATCAGCCAGTATATCTTTCTGGCTGATCTCCACTTCTGTGTCATCCAGCCAATTGACTCCTCATTTATCAGTTAACAACTAATTGTGCACTGATTACCCTAGCCTTCTCCCAACCCTGGCTAGGGAGGAACCTGCACTGACTGACCTCATTTCATTGTATATTTTGCATCAGCACTATTTTGGAAATAAGTGCTAGCCTTGGGGAGCTTAAAGTAGTTAAGGAGGAGTTCCCCAAGTTTTTAGCTGACCGATAATTTTTTTTCTTTTGAAATTTCTTCCAATAGGTGTTCTCCGTTCCGGTTTACCACTTCATTTGGTAAAGATGAAGGATAGCAAAACAATCTTTTTGTGCTGATTTTAAAATGATAATAGCTTATAGTTGCACGACACTTTAAAACCATTTTTGCTTTTGTCTCATTTTTCTCCTGGAACAACACTGAGAAGGATATGGGACCATCACTGTTTGAGTATGAGACAGCAAAATGTCATTGAAAGCATTGCAAATTCTGAATCAGAAAACCTGGTCTCAGTTGGCTGTCCATGGAGGTGACAGGTGTCCCCCGAAGACCCTAGAAATAGATTGTTCTCTGATAGTTAAACTTTAAACAAGATACAATAGATCAAAGCAGAGAGGAATCACTGGAAGGTATTAGCATCATTTAGAAAGTTATATGTCAATGAGAACAGAAGCTAGAGAGAGTAACTGAGGCCACTTTACAAAGCCTGTCCAATTCTGTCTAAGGCCATGGGTGTCTAAGGGCCAGTTTCTATGGCAGGTTTATCTTTATTTTGGAGATTCTTTGTTCGATTGCAGAGACCTGTTGTCACTGAACATTTACATGATTTAACTAACTCACCTGGTAACAATTCCAGGCCCACTAATCAACCTTCTGATTATACAGGCGTCCCTATTTTTTTTTACACTTTGGTTTATTGCACGTCACAGATGTTGTATTGCATTTCTTTTACAAATTGAAGGCAAGGCCCTCCATGTGCAAAAATATTACTACTTGCTTTTTTGAGATGTCACTTTATTGCAGTTATCTGGAGCCAGACCCACAATATCTCCAAGGTATATTTGTGACTCATCTTTTGATATAGCTTGTCTATGGAGAGTGTGGCCAGAGAATGTGAGAATCTAATCCCCCTAATAGTAATAATTCATATTGCAAATGCATACTTAGGCATTCCGGTTGCAAGTGCCATTTTTTTGGAACTTTCTTAGCATGAATCAGATGAACACTGGGACACTGTGGGCAAAGCTGAGGACCAAATTTTGGATCATAGTAAATTTGTCAAAGTTAAGCCTCCACCATGAAGCCTCATAGTGGCTTCCAGGTCAGTTGACCCTCCCTCATTATCATCATGCGTATGTTCTTTTTAACGTCTAAGGATTTTTGTTTTTATAGGCTGTATAAACTTGGGCAAGTCATTTCTCTTCTCTGAGGTTTAGTGTCTGCATCTTTAGAGTGCTTTAAAAACTGTACGAATGTAAGGCAGTAGTACTATGATGAGGAGGAAGAAAAAAAAACAGATTTGAGTTTTGGCATCGAAGTAATTTGCCTAACATCATATATCTAGCTAATGGCTGCCAAATGTAGCATAGGACCCTCACTGTATTTTTTTCTACCAGTGGAGGTACACAGGGGCGAGAAGTGGCCATGGTGTGAGATAGGGCTAGGAAGGCAAAAACAGACAGAACTCTTGAGTAGGTGAAGTGGGTGTGGCTTTTGTATAAGAGATGAAACAATGAGGCTGAGTTCCACCTGAGAAGAGGGGATTGGTCACAGAGTATTGGAGAATCTGTAATACCGAGAAAACACCTAATCCCACAGCTGATCTCTTGGTGCCCTCTTCAAGGATCCAGAAAGCCCCATAAACTCAAGTTTTGCTTCTGCCCACCTTCTAGGTCTTGGCTAGAGCCCAGGAACAGAGATTTTCCCCTAAATTTCTATCTTGCCCTCCCTCTGGTTGCTAGATCTGTTTACCCAGGAGGCTAATGACGTTTGCCTGGAATCACTGAAGATAATTCTATGTCTTATGTGTGTACCTCACAAAAAATCTTTGATGGCAGAGACATATTCATCTTTAATCCCCAGGGGCTAATACAGTGCTTGGGAAAATGTTAACGAAAGCCTAAATCACTGCCTTATTGCATGAAGATCTCTTTGTGAGTGAGTCTGTTCTATTTTCTTTATTCTAAGTCCGGATGATGATAGGAATAACAGAGAGTGGCAAAGGGTACTGGAATTGACTCATATATGTGCAAAAGATGAATCATCTAGTTCCACTTCCACATTTTACAGATGTAAGCACAGAGGCTCAGAAGACTGAAGCTACTTCCTGAGGTCATACAGTTAGTGACAGAAGTGGGACCAGAAGCCAGGTCAGCTGATTTAGGATAGGATAGGTAGGATAGGATAGGATGGGATAGGATGGGATGGGATGGGATGGGATGGGATGGGATAGGATAGGATAGGATAGGAATTGTTGAACATAGGACTGACCCCACCTCCACTTGGCAACAGCCTGGACCCTTTAGGCACCTACCACTATGTTTAGTCAACTCTGTTCAAAACTTCTTTGTGCTGGAGGGAAATGGTTAATTGGATTCCTTAGGATTTCTTCACCACTTATCCAGTGTTCCTTCTGTCTGGAACCAAAGCCTGATTGCTAGAAGAAGTAAATACCATCCACAACACAGTGGGAGAAAAATCTGAAAAGTGAATCATTGTTTTATGCAGTCATTGACTTTTTCATGGGACCCTCAGAACCTTAACTAAATGGCTGTTGCTAATGAATGAGAGAAAAATATATACATTCCAATATCAGGTTAACGATACACAATTATATCAGACTCTTCATTCCTTTGACATTGGTAAATGTTAGAGGCTCCAATCTGTTCTTTCTGGCTATAATTTTATGAGGCTTAGGTAGTATCATGGACTAGGGGTTCAGATGGCCCTAGTTCTTTAAGACTGTGGGAAATCCTATAGAAATTGAATTCTGCTGGGAAACTACTGCTTTGTGTTTACTATTTTCTATTGCTATAAACAGTATTATATCAAGTTATTGTCCATCAAACCAGAGAAAGGAGTTAAATAACCACTACAGGTAGAGACCTGTGGTAATTCCCATATTTTTGTCTACCTACCAGATACACTATATATACAGTTATAAAATATTTGACTTTGAACTTTTTGTTAGTAAAGATAGATGCTTTTTCGTGTTTAAAAATTCTATCAGGTTTTCATGCATACTTTATAAAATGTATATATTTTTTGACAGGATTATGTTTAAAGTAGCCTTTTGATGAGAAACATTTATCTTTTCTAGATCTTTTGTCCCAGCAGATTTGCTGTAATTTTCTATGTTAGAGGGCTTATCGATCTATAGATTTTATATTATAACGTGCATGAATAGCTATTGCTATATTACTGAAGAAACTGACTGCTTATACAGACAGGGTGAAACATATTGATTTTCATGGATTATAGTATTGTTTGCAGAAAGAACATGTTGAATTTTAATTTCCTGAGAATGCCAACTTCCCTTACAAGAAATTAATCTGGGGATAGTGTTTACTGATGTGATAGTTTCACATACTTGATCAGACATCATGTCATCTTATTATATCAATATATTTTAGAGGCATTGCCAATCCTTGTATTCAGAATCCCATCTTTCCTTTTGATGATGTGCACTTAATACCAGTGAGTAAGCAATGAGTTAATGTGAAAACCAGTACCTGGCACAAAATAGATATTTATTTTTAGATATCATTTATTGAGATCTTATTAATGCCTGGTATCGTACCAGGCTAGCTAGCTTGCTTGCTTTCTCTCTCTCTCTCTCTCTCTCTCTCTCTCTCTCTCTCTCTCTTTCTTTCCTTCTTATCTGTCTGCCTGTCTATCACCTGATCACATTTAGTCCTCAAAATAAATCTTGTGAGGCTAGTACTATCATCTCCTTTTTACAGGCAAGAAACTGAGGCTCAGAGAAGCTACATAAGGTTCCCATACCTCCATAGTCTGTAACCTGTAAAAAAATTGGTATATCTATGGATTGAACCCAGTTTACCTGATTCTGGGGTCTACTTAGCTATACTGTTTCTCACAAACAGGCTGAATGGAACTGGCTTTGCGATATTAAAATTTACCCTATCTCTGACAAACAGCAAAGTAAAATCCCACTTCTTCAACCAGAGGAAGAGACACTCATACCTGTTGAGAAAGTCTGTGCTCAAGCAGCGCTGTCAGAGGCTGTCTACATCCACAAGTCAAGTTCCCTAAGGGAAATTTCTTCCAAGGACATTTCCATTCTCATTTATTCAAAAACTTTAATTTTAAATGGGACCACCTCAATATTTCTTATTGTTTTATTGTTTCCTAAAGGAAAAAACTCAGTAGTTACTTAAAAAAAAATAAAAAACAAAACTTGTATGTAAAAAAGAGTGATTGTCTAGAATAGGAAAATTCATAGACAGAAAGGAAAGTAGTGGTTGCCAGGGAGAGGGGAGAGGATAATGGGAAGTGATTGTAAATGTGTATAGGGTTCCCTTTGGGGGTGATGGAATCAGACATTGGTGATGGTGGCACATCTTTGTGAATATACCTGAATTGTATACTTTAAAGAGGTGAATTTTATGGTATGTGAATAATATACGTTTTTTTTATTAAAAATGGAAAAGAAACATCTACTTAGAACATCCATGTTCTTGGGAGTTCTCAGTGGCCTATGACTTTTAACCAAAGAACAGTGGGTAATGAAATCAGCTGTGCCCAGGAGCTGGTCAGCATGGGCTCCTAGTTGCCACTGGATATTTTTAACTCCCTGACTACAAATTTTCTATGAAAGTCAGAGAGCCAGTTTGAGTCCCTGCCTCTCTGTCCCCCCACCTTAGAAGAAATGTAAATAGTTAAAGCATAACTTCCCCAAATAACTTCATTTTTCCTGAAATGTATCAATTTGCTACACGTACATTTTTTAGAAAGCACTAATTAATACCAGGCCAGAATCAGTTAAAACACCCACAAATTGATAGTGAGGTCTTAAGAAGGCTGAGCAGTAGCTTGGGAACGTTAAATTTACTTGCTGTAAATTTGGAATAAGAACATAAAGAATCGCTTTCCAGCGAGATGATGAAAATTCATCATGTTCATTATGTGTTTCTTCAGAAGCACACTACATTAATTTTCCAGCTCAACTAAGTGGAGGAAGTAAGGTTTCTTGTTACTAAAAAGTTGCTCTGATGTTTAGAGAGGCAGTCCAATTCCATTAATGAATGCAATCTGCTCTGACTTGCGATACTATTTAATGTGTCCTGAAAACCCTAATGTTGATAAGTGTCATAGAAACAAATATCAGTCTTTTCCCCCTTAAAACAAGGCTCAGAAGGTGTTTATGAAACTTTGTTTTCCAAGGATCCAAATGCTTACAAGTCTGTGCTTGATTATCCATGCTAATGGAGGAGAGAAATGGTGTGCTGATAATATCTCCTTGCCTCTGGGCTGTGCACTGGTACTCATTTCACTCTGGAGGATGCATTAGAGTGAATGAAGGAGGAAAATAAAGAAACCCTGCTGTTCAGCATCTCCTCTGTGAAGCCCTCTTCTGATATCTGTCCCACTCTAGGCTATGCTAGATAATGATGGCATTCTCTCTCAGTCCAAAGAGGCCTTCTGCAAGCTAGGTGAAAATAATGAAGTGTCTTTGTGTTGAAAAGTCCTCTTGCTCAGTTGCAGGCTAGCATAGAGAAGTGAAAAGCAAAGTAAAGCAATGAAGTGCATCAACATCAGCCATCCTTTTACCTACTTTGCTTAACTGTGTTAATAAGAACCTGAAAGCAAGGTAATCTGCCCTAGGACACCTGAGATTTGCTGGTTTATCTTTCTAGGCTCTGTAAAACATATCTTTCTATCTCATTTTAAAGGACCCCTAAAAGCTTCACAAACTATCTATGGTCTAGAATTGCTTAACACCTCCTGAACTGCAGCCTATGTTGTTGTGAATGATAGCTGCTGTTCAATACCTTCTAGAAATGCTGCCCAGAAGCTCAGATATGAAAAGGGTGGTTGTACCTTGGCTTCCTGTGGTCTCAGTACCTCCAGGCCTAGGATCCTTGGCTCTTTGTTTGGCCTCTATCTTCTTGGTCTCTCCTGACCAAACTGAGTTCTAGGACACTTGCACCTTGGACACTTTTTTTTGTCCTGATGTCCACTGTGGTTACACAGGCCTCTCTGTCCACCCCCCAGCCTACTGACTCTTGACATCTGCCAGATTCTGCCAGCCTAACAAACTCTCAGGGCTGGCCTCTGCTAACCTTTCTCCTTTGACATGAAATGAAAGCTGTGACATCCTGTTTG
Source organism: Eidolon dupreanum (assembly GCA_028627145.1). Taxonomy (NCBI): domain Eukaryota; kingdom Metazoa; phylum Chordata; class Mammalia; order Chiroptera; family Pteropodidae; genus Eidolon; species Eidolon dupreanum. The sequence goes on along the minus strand of CM053505.1, from coordinate 82,847,709 downwards.
CATACACCTCATACCTATTCTTGTGGCAGATCTCTATCTGTTACCACGGAAACTAAGCATGGAAAGTCTATATTGATAGGCTTCCAGTCTAGATCTCTATGGTCCTTTCTTGGTTGTCAGTGCTAATGGAAGAAGAGAAGCAGAGGCACAGGTAATCTGATAGAGTGAATGACCCAAAATTCATTTGTGTTTGATGTTGGAGTAGACATGTACAGTCCATCAGGGAGCCACATTTAAACAGAGACTGCTCTAAGTCTGATTGGGACTTCATTTTATAGTAAGGTGTTGTTAGGAGAGGATAGAACAGAGGAAATGGGGAAAAGGAAAAGAATAAGAGGGGAGGAGAGAAGGTGGGGGCATGAGAAATAGAAAATGTGAAGGGACATACTGAGAGGTGGACTGTTTCTGTGAGTTAAAATAGGTGGAGCGTTTAGTGCTTCCAAAGGTAACTGGCTTGCTCTGCTCGGCTCTCCTTTTCCTTCTGTTCACTAAATGATAACCTCAGATTTGCATTTCTATCACGGTTTCAAGCTTGATTACTCTAACAAGTGCTCCTCAAATAGATAACCACCTTTTTATAATACTTTATGTAGAGGTGAAATTTAATAAGTGCTAGTAATTACAGCGAAGCTCCCAGTACCTAGCAGAGAATGTGAGCTTGCATAGTATGTGATTAGCCACAATGTGGCTTTGGTGCTGGGCCAGGGGCTTAGTGGTAATAGTCTGTCTTCCACATAGGAGATGGAAGGAATGTCTGGGGTTTTCAATAAGTAGGATCCCTACAGTAGCATTTAAGGCTGTCTTTTCTTGAAGCAATTGCAATTTTGCAAATGAGCTCTCTGATGATGAATCACTGGATTGCACAATGCATGGAGGTCTTTGCAAATGACAGTGCTTCTGACCTAAAAGGAGTTATGAATTTCTGCCCTCAGAAGTATCAGGAAAATTAAAGCCCCCAGGAACCCTAAATAAGCTGTTGTGGGCATAGTAGAGATTGGATTTCACACCAGGCAGGAAGTTCCTTCAGGACAAGAATCATGCCTGATTCTCTTTCAAGCTCTTGGCACCCTTGGTACAGTGCCTAGAAGAAAGCAGGCACTCACCGTACACGGGAGTAAAGGCTAAACAGGTAAGGGTAGCTTTTCACTGTTGCACAACCCTGGCCTGGTTAGGTTCCCTCACTTACAACTTGCTTCTTTCGCAGCTTCTCAGGGCATGCTTATATCTAGTTTCTACTTCATCAGCCTTGTCCAAGTTTCAGAAGAGAAGTCTACTCCAATGTATCACTTCTGCCAAACAACCTGGAGTTCACCTTTGCAAAGAAGCCAGCTAGTAAAGATAGCGGTCCAAGTTATTTTCTCAGTTTGTCAATAAAGTTCTTTATTGGTCTCTTGTCAGTCTGGCCTTAAAGTCATTTCATAGAGTCTCCAGTTGCTTCATTTTGAGCCATGGCACCTGGCTCAGCTCTAGACCTTGTGATTCTGGCAGTGTAGCCAGCCAGCTGTGACAGTCGCCATCTGGCCTGGCCTTTCACTCTTCCTGCTTTAGGATTGACTGATGGGGCAAGAAAACATTCCCATTACATTTTTGTGGATGAGACAAACCAGTGGATTTACTTTTGAAGTGAAGGAAATGAGACTGAGAGATTTCCTTCTATTCTATATTGCCAGAGAACTCTTCATCAGTGAGGCAGCTAGGAAAGAAAATCTAGAACTACCTTTGTAGATGCAGAAGATCGATTCAGAGAGAGAAATAATAAAAAATATAGAATTTAAAAGAAACAAAATATAAGGCTGTAATCGGGGGAGGAAATATAATATCTTTTATACTGAGGACATGGTTTCTGCAATAATTTTCAGTAAGTCAGTGAGAGCATTGTAATTTCACAAAGTTTGAGATATGAGAAAAATAAAGTAAGTATTTGGAACAAGCCATTATGGAGAAAGGTCCCTGATGAGTTGCTATTCACTATGACTATACTATACTGATACTAAAACAGAAATCCTTTGCAGTCTCCTTTTTGGAAGTTTTATTGAGGTACTCAGGCTCATTGTTCTCTTTTCCTTTGGAGTAACAACAGGCCAAATAGACTGCAAGGGGTTTGATGTTAGTCGTGATGTTGCCCATTGATCTCTTTCTAGACCACTAGCAATAGAACCTGCTTCATTCCCAGGCTGGGAACCACATTTTTGAGGGTGGCTGTCACTAAGGCTGCAGTTTCAGTGTCACAAAAGCAAGGTGTTAGGTAATTATAAGTTCCCCTATAGATTTCTTTCAGAGTTGAAACTGACCAGCTGGAACTCACAATTAGCTTAGGTCGAGGTATCCCAGGCCACCAGCAACTACTTGTCTTTGAGGCAGGGTAAATCTTAGACACTAATTGTTTCTCTTAAATGTTATAAGACAGAAAGTCATTTGAAATAAGGTATTGCTGAGTCCTTTAGAAAAAACAGGATCTGTTATTGAAACAAAAACAAATATTATACCTTTTAAAAATGCCTCCATGTGGAGTGACAAGTAAGAAAAGGAATGTTCTGAAATTTTGTGGCAGAGGCAGTTTCAAAGATTAATACAATTAAAACTATTCCTTAAGGTTAAAGCAAAATGAACTTTACTATTGAATAGTTAGGAAGCTATAGCAGCTTTTCTAGCCTCTAAATAGCTTTCTCTTTCCTGTTTTCCCACTTTTTTAACTCAGAAATTTAGTGGCTCTCCATAGCTTACATGATCAAACCTAAACTTTATAGCATGGCATCTAGATTCCTTTCCAGCCTGGCCCCAGCCTGCTTCCAGCATCCTCTTTCATATGGTCCCTATAACCATGTCATTTCATCTATCCATATGGCATTTATAGATAGGCGTCAGGTACAAGACATTGCTAGGTGTGTTGTGATCTAGCACTATATTATTTCACTTTAGGGGGACTTTATTAGTTCACCATGCATCCTGCATGGACCCCATTAAAATTTATGAGGTGCGGAGTGCCTGGGATGGGGTTGTAGCAATGGCTTGGGGGAAAAAGGGCTAGGGTGTAGTAGGAGAGGGAGGAGTTGAACCAGTGAAGGAGTTTGAAGAAACACCATGGAATAACAACAAAGATGGATATGCTCTACCTCCTATTTTTGATTTTCTGTGATTTTCCAAACTCCTATGAACTCTCTTAAAATAATGCAAGATGAAATTAGCTAAGCCATGATATAGTTAACACAACAGAATATGCCATAACTACATAGAAATGTGTATATGACATAATGTTATTAGTAATATTTAACATTGAGTACTTATTATATGCCAGGCACTGTTTTAAGCATTTCATATATATTTTATCATGTAATCCTCACAATAACCTTCTGAGTATAGGTACTATTATTTTCCTAATTTTACAGGTAGAAAATGCAAGGTACCAAAAGTTTAAATGATTGGCCCAAAGTCACACATCTGGCTAATAGCAGAGCCAAGATTTGAAAGGATGTATTGTGGCTTCAGAGGTCATGCTCTTAACTGCTGTACTACAGCTGCCTCTGTACATGAAAAAGAACATCGAAAAGTATGTAAACATGGCTATGCACATATAGATACATTGATGAAGACAATATGTAGTGATGCAAGTGAATGGATTTAACGTTAGATACGTTCTTTGGTAAAGAAGCTTAAATTCATAAGAAAAGGCAAAGAGTGAGAATAGTGTCGTGGAGATCAAGGGAAAGCAATTTAGGAAGGAAGATATCAACAGTGTCAAATGTCAACCGAGTCAGTAATTAACTTAATAATTTAAACAAGTCACTTAGCCTCCTTTGTAATTGTTTCCTCATCAGTAACATTTGCTATTGCCTTACAGCTATCTTTTAAAGATTAATGAGATGAGGTTAATAAAGTGTTTGTGTTTTCTTTTGATAAGAAGGACTTTTCAACACGCCAAGCACAATTGCAGACCTTTTCCTAAGGAGTAAAACCAAAGGCAGAATATGTGTGAATTTTATAAGTCTTGTGCTGTAGTTTAAGGTGTTTTATGTCCTTCAGTTCTCATTGAGTGGTGGAACTTGAAATGTCTTGGTTTTTGGAGAAAGAAAAACAAGCAGATTGTTAGTTTGGTGTCATGTAGATAAACCAATTGATGGATTGACTTTTTTTTTTTTCATTTTTCAACATTCACTGTGTCACAGTGCAAACCATTCATGATGTGTAGTCAGCATCTGTTAATCTCTCATTTATTTATTCATTCAATGCAAACATACGTTGAGAGCCTCCTATATACCCAGAACCTATCTTCATGCTGGAGTTAAGATGAATAAGACAAACAGTACTTGCCCTCAGAGCACTTGTGCTGGGAAGGTGGATTTGTAAGTATAGGCAGTCATTACACTTAAGTGTGTACAATTTAGTATGGGAGGTACAATATATGGGGGGAGTGCCAAGGAGAGAAAGAGCAGGGTAAGTAGGCTGTTGATTCTTTCTCAATAGATTGGAAGTTTGTTTAATTGTTCACTCTTTCTAGGTGAACAGAAATACTAATGGGTTGAGAAATAGAGAAGACAACAAAAATTTCTTAATCCTAACACTACACACACAGCACAGACATCTAGGCTATAAGGCCCTGTAGTTTTGTAGGCATCTGCCATACAAGTGTTTCTCAACCCTCATTACATTTGGGTCCCGCTAAAGTTATTTTTGATGTCCTCTCTGATCACTTATATAAGCCCAGTGCAATGGCCTATATAGATACATTTTGCTACTCCAGTTGAAAACCCAGAAGAATGTGGGCATCATTCGATTATCTTAAATGCTTGCAGTAGGGCGCTCTGTGGATTTATGTGTAGTATAGAGGTGGGCCAAATGATACCTGGGAAAGGTTCTGTGAAGGGCTGAGGCATGAGGAACATTTTAGGTCATCCCCGTGATGGACAGGAGAGGGAGCCAGTTATTTGGTTGATATTCTATAATCTGTGTGATGAGATTGAGGCTGTTTTAATCAGAAATACCAATGAATTTAGTTTATAATATCGCCTCAGTTTTATGCTGTATATATTATTATAAAGATGTAGTTGGCATAGATAAAGTGTAAAAATAACTCCATAATTACAACTCTAGAAATTTAATGTATCACAGACTGAAAAAGACTTCTTTGATTTCATAGAAAAGCTGTCTTTGACCATTGTTTACTGTGCTCACTTGTTGATATTTGCCATGCACACCACATTTTTTTTTCCTTCTGGGAGGCTTTCTACTTTCCATTAATTTTGTGGTTTTATGCTTTCCACAGATTAACTTTAAAAATAGTTTTGGGCATGCATCTTTCTTTAAACCTATGATAAACTAACACCTCTTTTAATTTTTTGTTTGGAAATAAATATATACTAAATGTCATCGTTATCAGATATCATGAGTTATATCTATGATTTTCAGAAATGTGCCTTCTTAAGCGCTGACTTTTCTGTTTCTAGGGTATATCTTTTTCAAAGTGATGCTCTCAATTTTGCCAAAGTCATCATGTAGTTAATTGTTTATGTCCAAACCTGTAATTTCCTTGTCAATATACAAATCTTTTTGCTTCGTTAGGGAAAAATTGTGTAGTCATTGACCCCTGCACAATACCAATTTTTACAGTCTTTTATGCTGAGATAGATTTTTTTCAGCAATTAAGAGAGTTAGTCAGGTTAAACAAAGTGCACAATCTTGAGCTCTAGTGTTAATAAGATGGTCAACCTTACTTGTGCCTGTTTGTTTATACCATCTCACCATATCTGGTAATGTCTGGTTGGTGTGTGGAAGCAACTTAGGGAAGCCTTCCTAAGAACCTAGAAATATTGAAAATAAACTTGCCCTCTAAGAGTTAAGCTAGGAAATCAGCAAGTTATGAATGAGAACAGAGCTATGCAAATTCCCTTTGAAAAACTGAATTACAAAAGAAGTGTAGTCACATATTATTTGTATAATTTTGTAAAGTGTAAATGTAGAAAAAAGACTGGAAGCAAATTGCCAAAAGTTAATTATTGATAATGGTTGGTGGGAATATGAATATTATATTACTCCTTTGAACTTTATTTTTTAAATTTAAAAAAAAAAAGAGAGAGCAAGAATGAGACAGACAGACAAATTTAATGACTCCTGGGGGGGGGGGAAACAGACAGTAGACTGATTGACAGTGTTAACACAGTTGAAGAAAGAATATGTCAATCAAGGAGTGGGGGTTGGGTGCTGTTGGTCATGAAAGCAGATAAAAAGAAGAAAGTCATAGATTAAAATAGTAGCACTGATCAGCCCCCTTTGCCCAGGAGAGAGACTGCCTTGTGTGACTCTGTACTAGGCACAGAGGCAACATAGTAACATGGTTATGAGCGAGGTCCCATAAATAGACTGATTCATATCCCATGCCTACCACTCTCCAGATTTACGACCTTAGGCATGTGGCTATATCTTTCAAAAGCCCTAGGCTCTGTCTATAACACGGGAATTTTAATAATGGTACACATTACATAGGGCTTTTGTGAGAATAGAAGGAGACAATTTATAAACTTAACACAGTGCCTGGCAGATAGTAATCCCTCAATAAGTGTTAGCTGTTGTTGTAATATGTTACTATAATATCCTAATGGATGTGCTATGCAGATATCAGATGTAGTTACTGTTGTCGTTACTGTTATTATTTTTATTTAATCATTATAGAACCAGTCTGCTGACGTGTCAACCAATAATACTCAACCCGAATTGTCAATATCAGCACTGACTTCAGGGATGTCACAGTGTTCTTAAAACAAAATGAACTTCATTTTAATTTTTTAAAGGGCACATAGCATTTATGGGGGATGGAATATGATGATAACATCAGCCAGAATGAGCTGGAGAAAGAGACACAATTCTAGCTAGGTTGAGACCAGTCATGGTGAATCTGTTTACCAGATTGCTTGTCAACAGCAGACCTTTATTGGCATTGGCATGTGTTGGCAGAATGCACCAGTACCTTTCTTTATGATCAATACTGACATGCGTCTGCTCAGATAAATTAACATTCTCATCTGACATCTCATTTTGTGGAAACAAGTTGGCAAGCCAGTGTGTGAGCTGACCCCATAACCCCTTGGCTAAAAAAAAAAAAAATACTGTATACCATTGTACTTTTACACTAATAAGCATTGAGAAATGGCAGATAAACTTTTTTTTCTTTTTACTGCCACATTTGCTGACCTCCACTCAGCATTCTTTGAGAGGCACATGAAAAGAAGACTGAAAATTCAAGGGAAGAGGAGGAAAGGGACACAGGAAAGAGAGACATGTTATAATTCATCAGGATATGAGTATTTGGTAACTTGTTCTGTAGTAAAAACTCAGATCCAAACAGTTCTGAAAGCTTAAAGATATAACATAGGAAAAGGACAGGCTAATTATGAGTCTTACAGGGGTGATTTGAACATCATTTACATCAATATTCCCATGAATCATTGATGGTGCCCCAAGACCACATGGCACCAATATTTTCTTCCCCGCTTCCCTATCCAAAGAATTTAGAGCCTAAGGAAGAAGAGAAAACAGTTAGTTTCTCTAGTTTGGTTTCAGTTGTCCTGGGTCATAGACATTAACCTTAGTGACTTCCATGGGCAGATTTTTGGAAAATGGCAAACTTGAATTTTAATTCAACTTTTTCTGGCACATGTCTCAAACTAGAACAATAACATTTTGAGGGATTCCCCTAATCTTTCTTTCTTTAAACAGCCAAAATTTTCAGTGATGTCGACCCCACAAGCTGCAATTTATACCTTGGTTGAGGCCAGTGAGGTCGGTGGAGGGAGACACAGTGCAATTGTGCTGTATCTTCCTTTGTACTGGAATTGGGGCTGCCTCCAGGCCCACAAAGAGGATCCCCAGGCATATTTAAGGAAAGTGCTAAGCAACAGGTTCAGAAGTCCTCATTAGGGAAAGCGACTATAACTTAAATTTTAGAGATTGTTATTTAAAATGCTCAATCTCAAAATCAGCTTTTTCCAGGCACATTGCTAAATTATAGCAATGGGCTATTTAAAAAATACTCATTTAAAATAAGCCTTTTTGTCTATGGCCATGCCACTCTGAATAAGCCCGATCCCGTCTGATCTGAGAAGCTAAGCAGGGTCGGGCTTAGCCTGGTTAGTACTTGGATAGGAGACCACCTAGGAAGACCAGGTGCTGTAGGCATAAAAAATAAAAAAATAAGGGATTGTAAGTTGACAAGGCCCTTGCAATCTGTGAGGTCAACCAAGGGTTGTCTTGCCTAAAAAATTAAAAATAAAGTAAAATAAACCTTCTTGAATGTAGCACTGTGACAAAGGTCTTTTTGGGAGAAAATACATCAGATCACTCCAAGCATTATTTTAAAATAGTGCCTAGGCCTTTTTAGTAATTTAGATGATGTCTTCCTGGAACCCAGACAATGTTAGTGTACCAGAAGCAGACATAAATGGGGCTGGCCTGGCTGACAGCTGAATTTCCTTTTCATACAGATGTTCCCTTCACAGAGATTGAACCTTAAGAGTTTATATTGTACCTTCCCAACATATGTCTGGATGGAACTGTCTTCCATTGATTCACCCCCTTTCCCCATTCCCTTCCAGATGTAAATATTTAAGTTTGTGGAGGTAAGGGATGGAGAAGTTAAAAGGAAGGAAATTCACCGTGGCCTATTGAAGGTACAACTCCTAGAAGATGGAAGGAAAGCATCCTGCTATGAAGAAGATCCTGTGCTCAGTTTTTTCCCTTATCTAAAATAGCAATGGGGAGGTAGTGCCAAGGGCTGCCAGAGGTTTGCCAAAGAGAGTTCTAAAATTATGGGTTTGGATCTACTTGCAGTTTGTTAGAAGGCTGGGGCAGCAAAAGGTGTCCATATCTCTGATGTTGCAAGTAACTGAGGTAGCACTGTGTGGTTTGCTTCAAAATGCTTGATTTGGCTTCCGATTTTATACTGTCTGGGTACCTTTGGCAACCATAATATGCAATATTAAAATTTATAAGAACACCTCAGATCTCTCTTAAAAAAAGAAAGGCAATATCGAAAAGACTGTCAAACACCAAACACCTGCTGGAAGAAGGAAAAAAAGTTTGATTGATGAGAAGGTGCATGGAATCACTTTATTTACTCTCAAGTTCTTCCAAGAGGAAGAATTCTTTACTTTAGGTGCTTGATGCTCAGTAAATTGTGAACCATTTCTCCTTCTGCATGTAAATGTTACAGACTTCTTGAGAAGCATCCAGCATTTATCAAACCCTCCGGCAGTCAAGTCATAATTGCAAATCATAGTGGTTGCTTCAGTGTGTTGATGGCACTTGTAAGAAAACTGAGGGAAACAGAGACTGCCATGCCCAGCTGCACCAGGGACGTCTTTAGAGTCACACTATGATTTTTCCTACCAACTGACTTGTTTTATCAGGTTTTTACTTAATCCTGGAGATTCACCCTTCTTCCCACTCATTCTCTCACTTAAACTAATACTACACACGCACACATGCACATCAGTTCTAACATGGTGGCAAAAATCATTTTATTAAGTTTATAGGATATAAGAGCAGTTTCCTCAAGGTAAAACATTCCCTAATTTTGACAGTCTCAGGGAAGAGCCACATGATTGACCTTTATAGATGTTCTACTGCTTCCCACCTGCCATTGAATTTGCTAGTCACTATGGTGATACCTCCTTGCCAAGTCTTTACCTCCTGCCAGAGCGCATTGAGGGCACTTGAGCAACTCTCTCCCCTTGAGTTAATCAATCCAGCCTCCATGAGTCCCCTAGCTTTCACCTTCACTATGTTTCATGTGCTGGAGTAGGCTGTAGGTGACTGAGTCCCAAGAAACTGTCAGAATCCTGGCACTTGAGTCCTGTCTGTTAGTAGCCTTTTGATAGAACTGTAGCTCAAGGGAGGGCTTGGCCTTTTTGCAAAGGCTAGCTTTTCAATTAAATACCATAGTTTTATGATTAGAGCTGAGAGCTCTAAGATTTCATACACATATCAATAATCCCTAGGAAATGCACAGCATTTACCTTTTCCACTTATTTTCTTATAATTTTCATTTCATCATGGCTATGAGGCACTGCAGGCCATGTATTTATAGGGAAATATTGTTCTTGGTAAGTAGTTGAAATCATTCAAGTTATGGAGTTATTTTCCTGAAATGTCCAGTAAACCCAGTGGAATATTGCCAAACAACTGGAATTTTTTTTTGTTTTATTTTGTGTGTATGTGTGCTTAGGGTTGAAACAAAAGGAAAAGAAAAAAAAAGACAAGCCACCCATACTTTGAGGTATTATTTAGAGTGGTTTCATGGATACATTCTGGAGTCCACCAGCTTGAATTCAAAACTTGGCTTTCCTACTTATCGGTTGTATAATCTTTAGCAGGTTATTTAACCTCTCTGTGACTCAGTTTTCTTATCTGTAAAACAGAGACAATAGTATACTTACCTCACAGGATATTCTGATAACACATGAATTAATTCATATAAAACACTTGAAACACTGCCTGTCAAAAGTAAATACTCCATAGATGTTAGTTCTTATTATACCTAAAGCTAATTTTTAAGTGCTATACAATATTTTTCATGGAAGGATATGGACATAATGAAAAACACATTATACATTGCACAGATAGTCAAGAGTCCTGTCTTGTTGTTGCCACCAGCCACTACATAGCCAATCTTAATTTCAGTGACTTCATCTGTGAAATTGGGGAAATATTTCCCTTAACTACTGTTGATACACGTGTGCATATGTGCATGCACGCACACATTCTCTTTCAATAAGAGAGAAGGAGAATTAAATAAGAACACAAATTGTAAAACTTTGAAATGCCATAAAACACTTCCGTTATGGTGGTCGTGTTGTCATAAGTATACACTATGCATACTTAACCTATAACGAATTCTTAGAACAAAATGTACTATTGTATCTATAAGGTATTTTATGCTTTTCAAAGAAAATGGGCTATCCAGTATTTTATCACAGCTGGCTATTGCAAGCCTCTAGGGCATAAGGACCATGTTGTTTGCATGTTTTATTCACAGTCTAGGAGATACTGTGCATTTAACAAATATTAAATGGAAAAAATATAGTTTTATGCAAGTACGGTTGATCTAATGAGACAGCTAAGATGTCTCAAAAGTAGTCTTCAAGTAGTTTTCTAGCAAGTGGTTAATGTTGTTGACTTCACATAATGTCAAGGACCTGTCATAATTTTGGTCACAAACAAGATGAAATTTGGTTTGGATACAGGTCTTAGAAGACTATGTTATGGCTCAGCAGGAGAAATAATAAATAGCCCAGACTTGTAGGGCTTGGGATCTCTTATCCCAGATCTACCTCATCTTTCACAAGAGAGTAGATAGTAGACTCATGGCTCTTTACGTGTAAAAAGAAAACAGAACATTTTATAAAGAGTGCTCAGCGAGTACTTTTGAGTATATGAATGCTTAAGGCCTTGGGAGGGTGAGTGTATAAATTTTAAGCCAGCTCAGATCTGGTACTTCTCATTAATTAGAGGAAGGAGGATGGGAATGCATCTTGCAGTAAACATAGGGGAAGAGGAGACTGTCACTTTTGTAATCACTAAAGCTTTTGCTGAAGCATTTGCAGAATTACAAACTGCTATGCAAATCCTTAATACCAGGTTACAGTCACAAGTCTTTCCAATAACAATAGTTGCATAAACTGCTGACTGTTGACCTTTCTTAGGATATTCATGTAGCGTCCAAGTGGTTAAAGGAGGAAAGAAGCACAGACAAGAACAGCTGTGTCAAATGAACACATTAATTGTCCTAACAACACAAAACATCCTCTAGTTGTGCTTTCTTTTCAACACATAAAGGTATATTGAAAAGAAACACAGATTTTTTTAGATAAAGACACTACCAGAATATTTCATTTAAACCTTTAAATGAAGCTATTCCCTCATTATAGAACTGACTCTTTCATTCAATATGTCTTCAAAAGCCTATTTTTATTTTCTAAGAGATGGTTAGTAATAGTAGGTGGTTAAAAGAAGAAATGCCTTAGCCTTGATTCATGAAATTATGGTCATACACTAGAAAAAGAAAAATCTATAAGTTGAGAACACAATAACCAGGCCTAGGATGTCTCAGTGATTTTCTGGTCCAGCTGAGACCGTAAACCATTTTTCTCATGGCTGTCTGTAGTAATCCATGTCTCTTTCCCATAAACTCTGGATAAAGACCATTCCCTTCTTTTTTTTTAGAAAAGATTTTAATTAAGTAGAATGATTTGGTGAGTTCCGGGAGCTTTAAACTACTCAATTGTGGATTCTGGGAGGTGCTATAGAACTTTACTTCCTTAGATATTATCAGACTTTCTTTTGAAGAGAGTCAACTGCAAGATCTAAGAATGTGATCTTGATGCCTCTTTTGGTAGGATCATTATTAACCATGGAGACCTTAAATAAGCAAGAATATTTCTCAATCAACCAAAAATTAGCTTGTTCAAGTGAAAGCCTAGGAGAGAGAGAAGAATGAAAAAAAAAAAAAGACTAAGAATCATGTCTTACAACATAACTAATTCATTGAGATGATAAAGCAAGGTGTATGGTGTTCCTAAAATCAAGTTTTATCAATTTTAGAAATGAGTCATCATCTGGGGCTCCCCTACATTCTTCTGTTTAGCCACTTTCCTGATTTCTCAAGGGTGGCTTATTCCTAAGTCCAGGATGAAAACAGACATATTGTGAGCCATGATGAAGCTGGCCATATTAGTGCCTACCTAATTTTAAAGGTGTTATACAAATTTAACCAAAAATTTAAAGATATGATAAAAGGGTAAAAAGATTTCAGAAGTGTCGTGTATTCAGATTCAACCTTGGGCCCTGACAATTGCAGGAGAAAACGGTGTCATGCTACTAATGAGTCTCCACCAAGGGTCTGGCCATTTATTAATGTATCCTCCATTAGAATATCATACAGAACTGTTTCACCACTTTAAAATTCCTGATGCTTCACCTATTTGTCCTCCTCTGCCCCCCAATCCCTTGCAACAAGTGATCTTTGTAGTGTCTCCATAGACTTGCCATTTCCAGAATGTCAAATAGTTATGTTACCAGTGTTGGGGTTCTTTGGGTCCCCAAGATAGAAGTCAAGAGGGAACCCAGAAAAGATTTTTAGACAAATTTTGTTAAGCTTATACTCAAGTACAAGGGAGGCAACGCAGAGGAAAGGAAGGGCCTCCAAACTGACTCCAGGGCTGTCTCTGCTTGCCTGCTTTTATAAGCTGGGGACAAGAGGGCTTGTGTGAAAATTCAGGCTTTTTAAAAGGATAGGCTTCCTTTTTAAGCTGCATTGCCTGGTAACTGTTGTGAAGGCAAAATGGTGGACTGCTCATTGTCACCACCCCAGTAAGGTCCTATAGTGGTCAAACCTTGATCATCTGCACATGCAGGATAGTGGTTTAGACATCTGCAAGGAAGTAAGAAGTTAGAAGGGAGACAAAATCAGCTACATCTGCTTTTTGTGTAGGGAGTGACAGGGTGGTGGCATTCTTGTGGTCAGCTTATCCAGTGTTCCTTCTGGCCATTCGACATTCTTTTAGCCCTGGGCCCAAGTCCCTATGCTGTCTCAGTTGGAATCATACAATGTATAGCCTTTTGAGATTGACTTTTTAAACTTAGCAATAGGCATTTAAGATCTATGTCTCTTGGTGGCTTGATTGCTCATTTCTTTTTATTGCTAAGTGATATTTCTTTGTATGGATATGGCACTGTTTGTTTATCCTATTGAAGGACATTTTGCTTGATTCCAGTTTTGACCAATTATAAAAAAAAGCTGCTATAAACATTCGTGGCCAGGTTTTTGTGTGAACATAATTTTCAGCTCAATTGGGTAAATATCTAGGAGCCCAACTACTGGTCGCATGGTAAGAAAATGTTTAGTTTTGTGAGAAACTGGCAAACTACCTTCCAAAGTGGCTGTATTTTGCATTCCTACCAGTAACATTGTTCTGCATCATTGTCAGCATTTGGTATTGTCAGTGTTATGAATTTTAGATAGCCTAATATCTGTGTAGTAGTATTGTTTTAACTTGCAATTACCTAATGGCATATGATATCGGCATATTTTGTTATGCTTATTTGCCATACCTTCTTTGGTAAGGTGTCTGTTCAGATCTTCAGTCCATTTTTAATTGGGTCATTTGCTTTTATTTATGTATTTTCAATTATAATTGACATTCAATATTCTTTCATATTAGTTTTAGGTTAACATATATGGTGGTTAGACATATGATTTACAAGGTGATCACCTCCACCCCAATTAGTACCCACCTGGCACTGTACATAGTTATTACAATATTATTACTGCTGTACTTTACATCCCGATGACTTTTGTAACTACCAATTTTCTCCTCTTAATCCCTTCACCTTTTCTTCCATTCTCCCAATCCCCTACACATCTGGCAAACATCAGTTTGTTCTCCGTATCTGAGTCTGTTTCTGTTTTGTTTGTTCATTTCGTTCTTTAGGTTCTACATATAAGGGAGATCATGCGGTACTTGTGTTTCTGTTTGACTTATTTCACTTAGCATAATACCCTCTAGGTCCATCCATGTTGTTACAAATCATAAGAATTCCCTTTTTTATAGCCAAGTTCTATTGTATATGTGTACTACCTTTTCTTTATCCAATCATCTACCGATGGTCACGTAGGTTGCTTCTATATCCTGGCGATTGTAAACAATGCTGCAGTGAACATGGGACATATATGTCTTTTTTTTCCAGTCTTTTGAATTTCTTCAGATAAATACTTAGGAGTGGAATTGCTAGGTCATAAGGTAGTTCTATTTTTAATTTTTTGAAGAACCACCATACTGTTTTCCACAGTAGTGGTTGTACCAATTTGCAATCCCACCAACAGTGTATGAAGGTGCCCTTTCCTCTACATCCTTGCCAACACTTGTTTTTTGATTTCTCGATGACAGCCATTCTAATAGGTATGAGGTAATATCTCATTGTGGTTTTAATTTACATGTCCCTGGTGATTAGAAATATTGAGCATCTTTTCCTATGTCTATTGGTCATCTGTATATCCTCTTTGGAGAAATGTCTACTCAGAATCTTTGTCCACTTTTTAGTTGAATTGTTAGTTTTTCTTTTTTAGGTGTTGAGTTGCATAGTTCTTATAAATTTTGGACCCCTTATCAGATGTATCAGTGGCAAATATCTTTTATTCAGTAGGTTGTCTTTTCATTTTGTTGATGGGCTGTTTTGCTGTGCAAAAATGATTTAGTTTGATGTAGTCCCATTTGTTTATTTTTTTCTTTTGTTTCCCTTGCCCGAGGAGATATTTTAGAAAAAAAAATATTACTAAGAGGAATGTCAGAGAGTTTGCTGCCTACGTTTTCTTCTAGGAGTTTTATGGGTTTGGGTCTTACATTGAGGTCTAATCTATTTTGAATTTATTCTTGTATATAGTATAAGAAGGTGGTGGGTTGTTTTCTTATTGTTGAATTCTAATAATTCTTTGTATATATTGTATACAAGTCCTTTATCACATACATTTTGTAAATATTTTCACAGTCTGTGGCTTTTTTTTAACTCTCCTAGCAGATGTTTTTTCTCTTCATTCTCTTATCATCGCAAAACAGATGTTTTTGATTTTAAGAAAGTCTAACTATCAATTTTTTTTTATTTTATGGATTATACTTTTGATGTTGAATGTAAAAACCTTATTGCTAAACCCAAAGTCATCAAGATCACCTTCCATGTTATCTTATAGAAGTTTTATAGTTTTGCATTTTCCATTTAGGTCTACAGTCTCTTTTGAATTAATTTTTATGAAAAATATAAGGTCTGTATCTAGATTTATTTCTTTGCATATGGGCATTCAATTGTTTCAAAACAATTTGTTGAAAAAACTATATCCTTCATAGAATTGCTTTTGTCCTTTCCAAGTCTTTTTCTAGGTTCTGTATTCTGTTCTATTGATCTTTTCCTTTATTTTATTTTTTTACCATTACCATCTGTCTTAATTATTGTAACTTTATCGGAATTCTTGAAATCAGATAGTGCCAGTTTTCCGATTTTGTTATTTTTTATATATACTATATTTCTATATACACTTTAGTATTGATAACCACAAAATAATTTACATAGATTTTGACTGAGATGCCATTGAATCTATAGATTGTGTTGTAAAAAATTGACTTCTTAATAATAATGAGCTTTTTAAGCCTATAAACATGGAGTATCTCTCCATTTATTCTTGTACATATTTTGTTAGACTTATACGTAAACATTTCATTTTTTGATGCTAATATAAATGGTATTGTGTTTTCAATTGGAAATACCAGTTAATCATTCTTGATATATAAAAAAGTAACTAACTTTATGTATTAACTTTGTAACCTGCAATCTTGCTGTAGTAGCTTAATAGTTTGAGGAGAATTTTCTGTCAGTTCTCTGGGATTTCTACATAGACAATCACATCATTTGTAAACAGTTTATTTCTTCTTTTCCAATCTGTTTATCTTTTATTTCTTTATTTTGTCTTATTACATTGACTAGGACTTTAGTACAATGTTGAATAGAAGTGCAGTATACAAGGGTTCCCTTTTCTCCACATCCTCACCAATACTCGTTTTTTAATTTAGTGATGATAGCCATTCTGACAGGTGATATCTCATTGGTGTTTTAATTTGTATTCTCTGATGAGTAGTGATCTTGAGCATCTTTTCACCTATTGGCCATTTTTATTTTCTCTTTGGAGAAATACCTATTTGGGTTTTTCATTGTTGAATTGTATGAGTTCTTCATAAATTTTGGATTTTAACCACTTATCATAAGCAAATATCTTCTCCCATTCAGTAGGTTGTCGTTGTTGCCATCGTTGTTGTCGTTGTTGTTGTCGTCGTCCTCCTCCTCCTCCTCTTCCTCCCCTGCTTCCCCTTCTCCATCTTTTTCTTCATTATTTTTTTAAATTGAATTGATCTTTTTCACGAACTAGTTTTTGGTTTTGTTGAATTTCTCTATTGATTTTCTGTTTCCAGTTTCATTGATTTCTTCTCTAATTTTTATTATTATTTTTTCTTGTGCTTGCTTTAGGTTTATATTGCTCTTCTTTCTCTGGTTTTCTTTGGTGGAATCTTAGATAATTAATTTGAAATATTTTCTTTCTTTTCTAATATATATGCATTTTATGCTATAAATTTCCCTCTAAGCACTGCATTTCTTGCATCCCATCAGTTTCAATATGTTTTATTGTCATTTTCATTTAGTTCAAAATATTTTTAAAATTTCTCTTAAGACTTCTTCATACAATGTATTATGAAGATGTGTGTTGTTTAATTTGCAAATGATTGGATATTGTCTTGTTATCTTTCTGTTATTGATTTGTCATTTAAATCCATTGTGGTCTGAGAACATTCTTTGTATGATTTCTATGCTTTAAAATTTTGGGGGGGGGGTTCTCTAGTTCATGTTTATTAGTCTGCATGGTGACTTAGATCTTCCTAAAACTGGGGGAACCCCTCAACCTCATCCACCTTACACAGAAATGTAAGTTTCCTTGTTTCAATGCCTGTTATAATAAAACAAATGTTCTTTACAGATATGATTTAACACAATTTTTATTTCACTTTTTTTCCATTTCTTTATAAAAGTCATCTTCTTATTGGTGGTTTTATTCCCTAGAGTTGGGGAGGGGGATTATGCTTTAAAATTTCTTAAAGTGTACTTTGTGGCCCAGAATATTTCAGGTGAGCCTAAGAGGAATGTATATTCTACTATTGATGAAGTATCCTGTAGATGTCAGTTAGATCTAGTTGATCGATGATGCTATTCAGTTCAGCTATATCCTTACTAATTTTCTGCCTGATGTATTGGTTCATTATTGATAGAGGGTGTTGATGTTTCCAACATAATTGTGGGTTTATGTACTTATCTTTACAATTACATCAGTTTTTGCCTCATGTATTTTGATGCTCTGTTGTTAGGTGCATATGCATTAAGGATTATGTCTTTTTGGAACATCGACCCTTTGATTGTTATGTAATGACCCTTTTATCCCTGCTCATTTTCCTTCGTCCAAAGTGGGCTTCGTCTGAAATGAATTTGTCTACTCCAGTGTTTTGTTAGTGTTAGCATGTTATATCTTTCTCCATCTCTTTATCTGTATCTTTATATTCAGGATGTGTTTCCTGTAGACGGTCTGTAGTTAGGTCTTATTTTTATATTTATGCTGATAGTCTCTATCTTTTACTTTGTGTATTTAAACCATTCACATTTAAAGTGATTAGTGATGTAATTGGCTTAACGTCTACCATATTTGTAGCTACTTTAGATTTATTGCACTTATTCTTTGCTATAGTTGTTTTTAATCGTCTCATTTTTTGCTTTCTTTGGTTTTAACTGAATATTTTGTGATCCCACTTTTTCTCCTCTCTTAGTATATCATTTATACTTTAAAATTTTTTTTAGTGTTCCCCCTCAAGTTTGCAAAATGCTTTTGTAATTATTCTAAGTTCACTTCCAAATAATACTATTGTGCTTCACTAGTAGTGCAGATACCTTATAATAGAGTATTCCTAATTTCTCCCTCCCATCCCTTATAACATTGCTATCATTCATTTTTCTTTTCTATATGCTGTAATCAACAAATGCATTGCTGCTATTATTATTTTGAACAAAGTTATCTATTAGATAAATTTCTTTAAAAAAGAAAAGACTTTATTTTACTTTTATTCTTTCTCTGATGCTCTTCCTTTATTTATGTAGATTTCGATTTTCTGACCTATATAATTTCCCTGAAAAACTGCTTTTAACATTTTTTTAGAATTGAAAAATTTCTTCCTTTTTTTTTGTCTGAGAAAGTCTATTTCTTCTTTTCTTTTCAATGATAATTTTTCTGGAAACAATTCTAGGTTGGTGGTTTCTTTTCTTTGAACACTAAATATTTCATTTCTCTCTCTTATTTCTTGCATGGTTTCTGACAAGATGTTCAATGTAATTCTTGTTGCATCCCACCAACAAAGGATATGGCATCTTCCCACCAACAAGGGATATGGCATCTTACCTATAAAGATATATCACATCTATAACAAAACAAGGTGTCTCTTTATAGGTAAGATGGCTATTTCTTTCTCTAGCTTCTTAGATTTTTTTCTTTGTTTTTTGCTTTTTGCAATTTAAATATGATATGCCTAAGAGTAGATATTTTGGTATTCAACCTGCTCATTATTCTCTGTACTTCCTTGACCTGTGGGTTGTGTCTTTTATGAACTTCGTGAAATTTTTGGTCACTATTACATCAATAGTTATTTTTTTTTCTGCTCCATTCTCTCTTTCTGGAATTGCAATTATGTACAATTTACACCTTTTGAATTTTTCTCAAAGTTCTGGGGTATTTTTTCAGTTTTTTTTTATTCTTTATTTCTCTCCCTACTTTGGTCTAGGAAATTTCTATTGATGTTGCTTTAAGCTCACTGATTCTTATCTTGCTTGTTTCCAGTATACTGATGAGCCCATGAAAGGCGTACTTAATTTCTGTTTGTGTTTTTGATTTCTAGCATTTACTTTTGATATTTCTTAGAATTTCCTGCTCTGTATTTATATTACCCATCTGTTCTAGTATGTTGTCCACTTATTTCGTTAGAGCCCTTGACATATAAATAATACCTGTTTTAAATTCCCTGTTTGATATTCTAAAATCTGTGCTGTATCTAAGTATGGTTCTGATCATTGTTTTGTCTCAAGACTTTTTCTTGCCTTTTAGAATAGCTTGTAATTGTTTGTTGAAAGCAAGACATGATATATTATTGGGTAATAGGAACTGAAGTTATTAGATTTTCAGTGTGAAGTTTTATGTTAATCTGACTAAGAGTTAGGGTATTTAATGTTTGCTGTAGCTGTAGGTGCCAGAGGCTTTAATTTCTTCTGGTGGCCTTGTTTTATTTTTTCTCACCTGTTGTTTTAGGGTTTCCCTAAGAACTCCTTCTTAAATAGAGTTTGTGTTTTTTTGATGGTAAGCCATGGGAGGAGAGGAAATAGACTATAATCTAATGATTTATCTTAGTCTTTTAGTGGGCCTCTGTCCTTGAGCTGTGATCTTCATAAGTTTTTCTCAGCATTTTTTCACTTTAGGTGGGATGGAGAGGCTAGAGGGGGCTGGAGTTGTCTAATTGCCCTTCTCCTGGGTGTTAGGCTTTGGTAAAGTTGTGTCCCTGGGACAGGCCATTATTATGGAGAATGCTGATGGTATATTTATAAATTATTACTTTTCTCCTCCCCTGCTTGAAAAACAAAGAGAGTTTTCTTAGATCTTTACCATGATAACTTTGTTTTCTTGATGTAAATCCCATGTAACTGTGGGGGACCGATAAGACTGGGGGCCAGGAGTTTTTAACTCTCTAGCTAGTCCATATTCAAGCTCTATCAATTTGTCAAAATTACCATTTGTAACAGGTACATCACACTCTCCTAGAAGCATGATCTTCACTCATTTCCTTCTACCTCCTCACCAAAACATTAAAGGCTGGCTTAAAAGCACTGAGGAATTTGTTGTCTTGTCTGACACCATGGAGAACTCATCCAATGGCAAAGGCTCACTCAGGGAGCCTGCTTGGTCTCAACTGTCTTGGAGGAGCTGGTTCCAGAGAGTCCCCGCATTTTTCACCGAGTCCTTCAGGGGAGGATAGCAGACACTTGGAAATTGAAACCAAGATGCCATAAACACAGACCCATGAATGGTGATCAGGCCCCCTCTTCTGCCCCATGCCCCTCTTTTCCCAGGTTCTCTGTTACTGGATGTAAAATAAATGTGGCACAAGGGAAAAACATTACCACTTAAGTGTTCACACTAGTTAATGGCTTTAGCAGCTTCTGTTCCAGGTAAGCGGATTTCGGCCATGATTCTCTGTAATTTGTCTTCCCAGATTTCAGAATAGCAGTTTGCCCTGTGACCTTAATCCCCTAATGGGTCTAAGAAACATCATTGATTTTAAGTTTGTTTAGCTATTGTCTTGTTGTTGTTGAGGATGGGAAAGATATCTTCCAAGCTCTTTATATGTTGTAGAATTAGCAAGGGCCTTGGTGTTACACTGACCTACATTCACATTCAGGCCCTAGCATTTAATTAGTGGTATTACCTTGTGTGGTTCACTTAACCTGTTTGAGTCTCAGTTTCCTCTACGGTCAAATAAAAATAATTCCAAACATATATGGTTATGTTAAAGTTAAATGAGAGGACATAAGTGATCACAGATTCTGGCATGTATATTGCAGGTACCTCATAAATTTAGTGGTTTTTTTTTCCATTAAGATACCTATGTTTGAAAACAAGGGCTGTTTCAAGTCCAACCTATTGTTTAGCATTTATCCTAGGAATTAAAAAAGAATTCTTATAAAGCGTTTGCTAGTCTTACAATACTGAAAAAACTGCCTTGAAAAAAGTAATCTGCTTCTATAAGGACTATCTTTTTTTCTTTTTTTTAATGCCTACAGCACGTGGTCTTCCTAGGTGGTCTCCCATCCAAGTAATAACCAGGCCCAACCCTGCTTAGCTTCCAAGATCAGATGAGATCGGGCACATTCAGGGTGGCATGGCCATAGACAGGACTATTTTATTCTTAAGGGCTTGATGGGAACTCAGTGGTTCATTTACTTGTCTCCTCCAACCACAAGTATATTCTCCTTTTGAAAATATCCAGTCTTCTACTGAAAAGGCCCATGAAGACACACTTTTTTTTCTGTCTAGGTCTGAATACAGAAACATCAGCAGCAAATACTAAGGACAGTCTTTTTGGTACAGTGATAAGCTCTATGTCCTGAATGTGGAGTAGTAGAAGTTATTGAACCAATTAAAGAGAGGAAATAGTCTGATTGCACACTTTACATATCAAACCACATTTGGAGAATTGTATCCCTTTTTGAGTATCATTATTTAAGGAGAATGTTGACAACAGTAGAGTGAGTCCAAATATTGGTTAGCAGGATGGTATTGGGGGCATCTACAAATCTAGAAACCTTGCTATATTGGGATGTGTATTATTCAATTTATTAGATTTATTTATCTGTATCATTTTATATTATAAAACAAAAATTAGAATATTTTCTGTTCAGGGCCAAATTTTTCATAATAGCTCTGATTTTACATTGTTCTGATTTTTCCTGGACATAACTCTTTTGACTTCTCCCAGCAAAAAGACAGAAGAAAACCTGCCCTAGATTAAGGGTACATTTAGTTCCTATATGTCCCCAAGGAGCCTTTGTTTGACTGGTTATGGTTTGGTCTGTTGTCCTGTGATATAGAAGTAAGGGAATTGGGCACAACCCAGAGATATGCTTAGTGGATTCTGAGCTGCAAATGTTGAAGCAGGGAGCACATGTGAGCTTGAAGTTAGATATGAACCTCTAACCCTTTCCCCTTGCAGTATGTGCCATTGTTATTCTTTCTGCAGAAAAGTTCATGAACTTTTGTAATTTTCTTTTTCTATTGATCCAACAGTGTTAGTAACAGAAACTTTAAAAAAGGGTTATGGTAGTACAGTGTATGGAATTTCACTGTCATAGATCTTGCAAGTTGGAGAACAAATGCACTGTGCTAGAGATGAAATTTGCCTTGTAGAGAATTTATTTTAGGGTAACTTAGAAGACTGAGATCTAAAGAGTGGCATCACAGCAGCAGTCTTCCTCCTCTTACCTCATGCTGCCCCAAGGCAAATGTAAAAGCATGACTCTGCTTTGTTGGACTTTGGGCTGCAATTTCTCCTAATATATTTCCATTCATAGAGGAGAAGCCAATGGGGAAATAATGAGCTTAAAAATAACTTTCTACAAAGATTTTTGAAATTATATGTGTTGGCTATAGGGTTGAGGGTAGGTAGATTGTAACCTCTGCTGGGAGTTACTAGTCTGAGTTGACTACTTCTACTTTGCATTTGTGTGACTCTGGGAAAATACTTAAACTCTGCTGAATGTCAGTTTCATCATGTATAAAATGGGGATTGCAATACCAAATTCAGGAGGTTGTTGCCAAAAGTAGATATCATAATATACTTGGAAATGCTTTGTAAATGCTAAACCATACAGCTTGTGAGTACTTTTAAAACAAGGATGGTGTATCATTTATCTCCATCTACCCAGCACTTATATAGAACTGGTACCTAGCAAAGAGCCTAATATAATAATAGATTGCTAGCTGAAATTAAAATGAATAAGTAGTTTTAGATATCCAAATTTCCAATGATTTCAAATAATTCATTGGTCCTTTGTATTGAGCTAGATGATCTCTTGGCCTCATTAAACCTTTAGATCCAAGGATTCAGAATAAAGTAGCATATGTGGTTAAGAAGACATTATCATAAGATAGATAAACTTTCTAGGAATTGTTTAATATTCTAAATAAAACAAAATAAACAAATAAACATATAGCAATAGATGGAAATGAAGATTAACTTTCTCAAGTAGGCTTGGAAGCCCAGTAGAATTGCACTGGCATCTGCTCAACTTTGCCAGGCATGTCATAAGCCCAAGGGAAGAATGTAGCAAGCGTGCTCTATCTTGTGAGGGATCTGGGGCAGATGGTAGTGCCACAACCTAGAGCTCATTTCTGCCACAGATGACTGAGATGCTGGACTAAGTGATCCCAAGGAGCTATTGGAGTACAGTCTCTCTAGTAGACTGAAAGTGGTAATTTGATTTTTCAAGGCTCATGAATTGGCATCATTTGGAGTACATCTGTCGTGGACCTTTGCACTTTGGAAGGAAATGAAAGAAGATGCTAAGTTAATTTTAAATGTCTCAGGCAACCTCATTATTTTTGTTTTTAAACTGTCTTATTTCTTAAAAACCCTATTATTGTGGTTGTTTTCTCTTCCCTCATATAAATGTGGAAGATTGGTTATTTGGAATAATTTGTGTCTACAGTATTTCAGTTTGAAGAATATGAGATGGTGATATTACTACTTTCTTTCTCAGACCAATGACACTAATTGGGCCTATGCCAGGGTTTAGGGACAGCAGATGTAATCCTGAATTCGTAGTCTCTATAGAGCAGGTGAGGCTTCCAAGTCATGTGGAAGCCAAACTTACCAAGGAAGCTTAGCAGTTATCATTCTAGATATTCAACTCGCAAATATCAAGTGTTATTTTCAATATCAAATGTATAGATTAGTGCATAGATTATTTTCTTCCATCCAGATACTCATTTAAGGGATAAATTTCATTTCCAGGTCTGGCAATCTGTCAGATATTTCCTTTTAAAATTATCCAGAGAAAATTTACCAAAAATGATTAAATTTGTGATAGCTTTTATTCTCGGCTAAGAACTTGCCTCTCCTCTAGGCTCAAATTGTTATGTGAGTTAATATAGTATATGGTTTGTTGTCAAATATTTATCTCTGCCCCAAAATGAAATGTCTTGCAATACAATTTATTTTTAACTAAATAAATCAATGAGAGAAAGAAAAATAACTTCTCATTTAGTCTATTTTTAATCACCATTTTCATGACACACTGAAATGTTAACTGAATCCTGGCTTTTGTCATTCGAAATATAATTTGTGTGTTTAAGAATTTATGCGCATATCAGGGTTTGGACTTCATGTTCAGAAAGGAAAATTGATTTATAGGAGCAAAGAACTGAATGAGTAGAGGCAATGCCAGAAATGAATATGGGACCTCAATCACCATAGCAATAAAGAAATCGCAAATTCAGTTATACCATGAATTTTCATGCTTTAATTTCTGGGCAATTCTCTATCTCTTATTTTACAGAGGCCTTTGAAATTGTTGTTCGCCATGCCAAGAACTACACCAATGCCATGTTCAAAAACAACTATCCGAGTCTGACCCCACAAGCTTTTGAATTCGTGAGTGAATTTTTCACTGACGTGTCTCTCTACATCCTGGGTTCTGACATCAACGTGGATGACATGGTGAATGAACTGTTTGATAGCCTGTTTCCAGTCATCTATACCCAGCTAATGAACCCAAGCCTGCCTGAGTCGGCCTTAGACATCAATGAGTGCCTCCGAGGGGCAAGGCGTGACCTGAAAGTATTTGGGAATTTCCCCAAGCTTATTATGACCCAGGTTTCCAAGTCACTGCAAGTTACTAGGATCTTCCTCCAGGCCCTGAATCTCGGAATTGAAGTGATCAACACAACTGATCATCTGAAGTTTAGTAAGGACTGTGGGCGAATGCTCACCAGAATGTGGTACTGCTCTTACTGCCAGGGACTGATGATGGTTAAGCCTTGTGGTGGTTACTGCAATGTTGTCATGCAAGGCTGTATGGCTGGTGTGGTGGAGATTGACAAGTACTGGAGAGAATACATTCTGTCTCTTGAAGAACTGGTGAATGGCATGTACAGAATCTATGACATGGAGAATGTACTGCTTGGTCTCTTCTCGACGATCCATGATTCCATCCAATATGTCCAGAAGAATGGAGGAAAGCTGACCACTACTGTGAGTACCAGCCTACAGTTTTCAGAGGAACTGGGTCCTGTTGGGATGGGGTGGTCTGGCCAGTAGCAGGCACTAATGGAGAGATGCAAGAAAGAGATCAGAGGGTGGGAAGGGATGATAGAGGGATTGAATGACCTCCTAGAGTTAGGCAGCATTTTTGAGCCTACAGGTTATGGAGTCATAATGCCTAGCTTTGAACTTTAGCTCCACCCACTTGCTTGCTGTGAGACCTTGGGTAAATCATTTTATCTTTATGAGCCTCATATTTATGATTTATAAAAAAGGGATAAAAAATATATTTTTCATAAGGAATAACATGTTAAAACACTTAACATGTGCCTGATACATGGTAAGTCTTAGTAAATATAAGCTATTATTACCATAATGTTGATTATCACAGTCCTCAAACAACCCTGTGAGGGAGGAGCTATTATCTCCATTTTATAAATGAGGAAAGTGAAGCTCAGTGAAACTGTAACTTGCCCAGGGGCAACCAGCTATGGTTAGTGGAAGATCCATGATTCAGAAATTGATCGGCTCTTTCTTTAATTAAGTTATCACCAATTATTCTGATTCTGATTTCACGCTCATGCTCTTAATCATGTATGTCACATTACCATTTTAAGTAGTGACTTTATATGCAGGAGACCCAGCTAGAACTCCCTGATTAAACCTACACAAGAACATAAGCAAGGCAAAATGTCCATGTTTTCCAAGTTGTTTTTTACAGTCTTGATTATATGAGTCAACCTGATGGGATTTGTGATGGGGGTAGGACAGTTCTTTAAATGAGACATCAGTTTGCTTGGTTTCAGTCCAACATTACTGGTTACATTATACCTGACAAGCTGGAGTACATACATTCATAATCACAGGAGGCATCCACTTTTCAATGAAGATAGAATACACAACCAAGAGCTGCCCACCAGAACCCACTAAGGTGATGATGACTGATTCCTGGATGCTCTCAGCTTTGTAGAAGGAAGTGACAGAATTATCTAATGCACTACCATTGTTGAGCTTCTACTACATTTCAGGTGCTCTGCTGGCCAGTTTGCATAATATTATTTCACATATTACATGAGATAGGCCCTAATTTTGTCCTCATTTTACGCAAGAGGAAACGAAGCTTTGAGAAATAATACCTTGCCCAAGATCTCAAAGCTGGTTAAACAGAAGTGGAGGAAATTGGGTTTCATACCCAGGCTTGTTTGGCTTGGGTGACTTGTGCTCTTAGCTTCTATACAAGTGTAACTGCTGTGTACTCTGAGCCATTACTTTCCCAGAATATGAAAGGCAGATTGGACCATTTAGCCTTGTCTTTAAATTCTGGAAGTACAAAATGATAGAGATAATTGGTTTCTTTGGTGAATTAAACGGGGAAGGAGGACAGAAATGATGCACCCCACAGGATGGCTACTTACGGAGCTGCTCTAATTGCCCCATTCACAATGTTAGCTATTTAAAACACATTTGTTGAGAAAATATTTTATAGTAAAATGAATGGAAATATTCCATTTAGTGATATTGTTCTTTGATGTCTAATTATTCTCTTGACTGCTTTATAATTCCAGGCCAGATTCTGGGACCTCAAGCAAAAGTAAATCTTATAGAACTAGAAAAATGAAGTCAGTGCATTCATTAACCGTACATTGATTGAGGGAGAACTATGTGTCAGACACAAAACAAAGGGTGCCAGGGGTGTAGAATTATCTTCAATAAGAGGAAAAATAAGAAGACAACATTAAAGAGTGTTTAAAGGTTGCCTCTGATATTATTCACTTGACAACAACATAATTAATCTGGAAAACAAGTATTCTTCTATAGTGTTTTTAAACATAAAAAAATAGGGTGGGAAGCTGATAAGGGATTGAGTGCACAGTTTTGATCGGGTTCTAGACATAAAAAGTTTATTTAGTAAACTTTTATTAAGCATCTTCTTTGTGTATGACACTTCACTAGGTGCTGGGTATTTAGAGTTACCCAGAGTATAGTTCTTGAGTCTTGAAAAGGTCAGTCTAGTTGACTGACAAATATAGAACTGAGTAAATTTATCATAGTGAACATTTCACTGGAATGTGAATTTTGGATGGGCCATGAGAGATTGGTTAGTTCAATCCCATTGATTTACAAATAAAGAAATAAAGTTTGTGGAGGCTTATCCAAAGTTAGATGATTAATAAATTAAAGAGCCAGAATCAGAGGCATTCTGCTGCTGCAATCTAGCTAGGGCTCTTTCTATCATTCTGGTCTGTCTCCCATTAGACCCTCCCAGACTTTCATTATAAAAACTCCATTAAGATTTTGCAAAGATACTGTGACCTTAAATTCGATAGCTGTTCCAGGGTGTCAAACCTGCTCTATTATAAGTGCACATGTGCACATTGTGTGTGTGTGTGTGTGTGTATGTGCACGTGTGTGCATACACATAGAGGGAGTGCATTTCATGTCATTATCATTCAAGAACAAAGGCCTTGGCTGTCAAGAGGTGCTTGGTGATGCAGTCCCTTTCTGTTTTGGCCATTAAGAGCTTGATTGCTCCCAGCTCCCAGCTGGTTGTGAGAGCATGAAGTCTGCCTTCCTCAGGGAATGCCTCAACTAGAACAGAAAGTATATGTAAACTCTACTTTGTAACTGTTTTATGACCCCCCAACTCTAAGTAATGTATACCAAATGATGGGGGTGGGTAAATCATTGGCCAGGTGTGATCCAGCCCATACTCTGTATAGGTCAGAAAGAGGGTGGGCCATTTATGAGGATGAGGGGAAGTGAGGCCTGGGTGGACTGCAGAACTCTGTTCATGTTAACAAACCCACAGAGTGCCCCAAAACAAAAGATGATTTAAAACTGAAGCCTTAATGAGATTTTGCTGTAACACCTCACTTCTCTGTTGTGATAAAATATAAAATCCTGCCAGTCAGTCCTACTTGAGGTTAAGTTGTGGTGAGATATGTCTTTGAAAATAATGCTTTTCCTGAGCTCTCTTGGGACAGCCTTTTAGCTAGCTATAAGCTGTGCTATGAGGTCTGCCATACAGAGACTTTGTCTAGTTATTTTGGTGGTTATCATGTACCCCAGATTATGAAGGACATTTTGGTCTTTTAAGTGAATGGGGTATTATTAATTTTTTATAAGTATGACCTGTTAGTGCTTTAGTTTTCCTATGATAGTTTTTAGTTCTTCAGGCTAGCAAGTGAAAACATGCAAGCAAATGTTGAAGCATTATCACTGGCAGCACTCCTGGAAGGGGGTAAGCTTTCAGTTCCCAAACTTGGCTCACCATCACAATCATCTGATGGAACTTGTTAAACAGAATCCTGGAGTCCACCCTGAGGATTTTCATACCATAGATCTGTGGAGAGGCCAGAGAATTTGTCATTTAAGAAGTGGCCCATTTGCCTTGGGAGCAAATCCAGTCACCTTGTTTGGAAAATAAGGTAAAGCCCAGGGGTTGGAAGTAAATGACAGTTAATGGCAAAGCTAGGACCTCAGATTCCTCATCTATAAAATAAGGTCACTTTACAGGATTAAATGAAAAAGATAGGCTCAATGTACCTGGCCAGAGTTTGAGACACATAGTAGGTACTTACCAAGCTCCAGTCTAGTAATCTTATTACATTTTTCTAAGTGCCAATGGATGATGAGTTTTTCTTAAACTTATGTTTAAGTACCAAGGTGTTTAATGTTACTCTGGTCCAAATAAGTGAATAAAAATAGTGTATGAGAATGTATGTGCATGAGTGTGTGCATGTGTGCATATGTGTGTTTTGTGGGTGGGGTGGAGAAGAGAGGAGAGAGGAAAGAAGATAGGAAGAAGAAGAAGGGAAGGAGAGAGAAAAAGTTTGTGCTGAAAAGTCCATGAAAGTTATTAATGATGAGACTGGAAATTGGTACATCTTGACTCTTCATCCACATTTGTGGATTAAGTTAAATATCTTGGCCCTGAGTAAGTATCAAGGAGGTCTTTAACAGTATTTGGGTGAGAATACCACTGTTAAATTTATCAGCACATTGTTGAATTCCATACCTTATACCTTGAAGCAAATATAAATATGTACAGTTTTCAATACATATTTTTCGACATTGTCGTTACACCATACCCAAATTATTGAATGCCACAATCTTCTTTTTAAATTGCAGCTGTTTTTATTCTGAAACCATTTTGATCGTCATTACCATATACCTGTGTATGGATTCTATGCATAACCATTGTACATTTCGCATTAGAATTCATCTACTGATTAAATGAGTAATAATCAACATTGTTAGATATTTATTGCTCTCCCAGAAAGTTTCTCAAAACTTTCAATGATGATTTCATTTACTTTATTTACTTCCAAAGTAATCGCTCACATGTCCTCACATTGCTATTTGCACCTTTATTTTTCCATTTCTACTTGTGTATTTTCTTTACTGATTCATTTCAGAATTTCTGTGTTGGTGCTTCCTCTCCCACAATTTCATTACCTCAGCTTGTTACATGCTTCACTGAATGTTGTGCAAAATTGCAACCTTTTCCACCACCACTATTTACTCTTTTCTTTCCTCATTGTGATCATTATTTTAGCACTATCTGAAATAGGATTAATTTCAGGAAGCATTTATTGAACACCTAATTGTAGAAACACTATAATGGACGTTGGGGTCATAGTTAGTGGCTGGAATGGTGACTATGACTCTGTTGCTGCTCTCTGGGATCACTCAACTAGCGGGTTGCAGAGCTAAGATTCAAAGCTTGATCTGTTTGACTCCAAAGCTCATGCTTTAACCATTACTCTATACTGTTCTTTCAAATAGTTCCACTCTCCCTTCACCAGAATCTTTATTCTCCAAACATGGGCTAAGTAGGTTTTTTATTATCGTATTTAATATCCTGTATTACTCTGTACTGTTTTTCCAGCTGCACAATCAGTTTTTGAATTCATTCTTCCTCCTTGGAGACTTTTGTTATAGTATTTCCCAATGAAGTACTAAAAAGCATGAGATTTTTAGGCTTCATAACATTTAAAGGCACATAGTAATTTCTAGGAGAAGAAGAAATGTTTGTGTAGGTGATGGAAGACCCAGTCACACAGTGAAATGATGTTGCCTAGAAACTATATAAGCAGTAACAGTGGTGAGGAATAGGCTATCTTCCAATTTGCAATATTTGGAATCTGCCCATTGAACCAACAGATAGTTTTTAGCACATTTGCCTTTGCTTCTGGACCTTAACAGTACATCCAAGTCTACATTACAGCATTTCCTTAGAAGTTAACGTTGCCTATTGAGAACACTAACATACTCTGATATCAAGTACATCCATTTCCTTTGCTAGAATTTCTGAAGATATCTTCAGTGAAGTCAGTATTTATTTATGTATGCTAGGAAGCTCTGGGGAAAATTCTCTGTTGATCCTCAATAATAATTCACTATAAAATCCTTATATTTTGCTGTCTGTGTGAGTGACTGTAACTCATCAGAATTTCCAAGATTAGCCTTACTTTCCTCTCTGCTTTTGAAGGCTGAGGTTATTTCTCAGGTGTCAGAATGTCAGTGTTTTTCTTCTCATGCTATCAGTTTGGACTTTCATTTTCTTAGTCTCAGAGATACCTTTTCTGAATTCATATAAGCTGTTTTCAGTACCAAGTAATTTCAAATGATAAAAACAAGTAAATACCTCACTGCCCAATTAATATCTGCAGGTCAGCATCTAGAATTGTGGTAAGCGACTTCATTTGCATGATGTCTATTTCTGGAAAGGCAAAAATGTTTACAGGCTGCCATCCTTTTTTCATTCACAATAAACGTAGCTTTAATGCTTCCCATGGGGAAAAATATATAGTTTTTAAACATATATTACCTATTTATTTAAGAGAAGAATGCAAATTAAAAAATCAGCCCCACTTTTAGGAACTGAATGTTCATTTCAGGGCAAGCTTCAAGAAGTTGCCACATAAGGGAAGCTTTTTTAAAAAAATTGTATATATACATGTATATAATTTCAAAATATATATATATATATATATACACACACGTGTGTGTGTGTGTATGGTCATATTAGGAAATTAGGTAGGCTTTTCATGAATCTAGAATTACTTACCTTTGCCTTTGCAAGAAATAGCAGTGTGATTATCAGTTGTTTTATATGTTCTGAATCTTTAGGAGTAAGTTTTTCCTCCTTTTTGTGGTGTGTGGATTGATATGGCAGGAACATGTTTTCAAGAGCTGTGAAAAGTCTGATGTTTGTATGCTAATTGCAAGCTAACAGGTTAACCAGCCGCATTTTCATGGATGCTGGTTAAAGACACCAGATTACTGGCTCAGAGATGAAGGGTAGTTTATTTCTCACAACAACAAAAGTAGCCAGAGTATCAGCATTTGTACCAGATCCCTGAGCTCCAATTCCCATGGGATAAGGCAGAAAGGGCCAGATGACTCCTGCACACTCAGTGAGTTGCATAACAGGAGAGGAGCCTTGCACTTAGGGAATTCAAATCTTTTATAATTGGGGTATGTCTGCCTGCTATTTTCTCTTGTCTTCTAAGGCTGTTCACTATGCAAAGATAATTGAATAAAGATAGTCCAGGAAAAAAGTACCTCTGTTTATAGGACATGCAGAAACATGAGACCCACAGAAAATTGTCTTGTAACACATGATCCCCCAACCTTTGATGGCTACAAAAACCCCTCAAGTTCCTAATGCTTTTGGAGTATCATGCAAGGAAATTTGAAGTTCGTAAAGACGCTTAGCTCAGTGCTGACTTCTTGGCCAAAAGGCAGGGCTACATGCCACATGTTGGATAGTAACAGAGTGCACCTCCAAAGACAGAACAATAGCAATTTTCTCCACTCTTCAGAGAATACTTGAAAAAGAAAGTATGAAGAGGGCACCTGACTGTTGCCTCTGGTTAGGAG
This sequence comes from Eidolon dupreanum, assembly GCA_028627145.1. Classification (NCBI taxonomy): domain Eukaryota; kingdom Metazoa; phylum Chordata; class Mammalia; order Chiroptera; family Pteropodidae; genus Eidolon; species Eidolon dupreanum. The sequence continues at coordinate 82,815,394 of CM053505.1, read as the reverse complement.
CAAACCCTGCTCTTTTGGCCTCCTTCTACTACTCTATTGCTTTCTTACCTGATCTCTAAGCTATTGTTTCCCTACTTGCTTATTCAGGCTCTGGGGTTGGCAATTCATATTGCTAAGTGGCTTGACCAAGTGAGGTTTTCTCTTTTATTGTACTTCTAAGGTGATATATGTGATAATCACAGAGCAGTAAGCAGATGTTTATCCATGTCTGCTGATAGTGATTTGGAGAACTGATTTGTCCTCAGAGTATATTCAGAAAGGTTAGAAAGTCAGGAATATCCTGCCAAATGGTCAAGGTCCAATATGGCATTCCCATGACCTGATAGCCTGAGAATCCATGTGCTCCTGGGATGACAATGAGGAAGTCAAAAAAGCCTTTTTTATATTGGGTGGCCAGGGAATCAGAGCACAAAGTGAAAGCAGCCCCTACCTGGTGAGAGCAGAAAAGCCCCTGAATACTTGCAAAACCTAAGATGACTCAGGAAACATGGAGTCATGTACACAGTTTGATTCCTCTGTGATTCCTTTTTTCCCACTTGGAATTAGGTTATTCTTGGCAACTGTAATACTACATCATTCATTAACAATAGTGCCACAGGTAACTTTGGCCCACTAAACTCTTAAGCCTATGCATTTTGCTATCTTGCTCAGGTCTCTGTCAGAAAATGCTTCCTACTTCGACTATTTCTTAAAAAGCAACTGCTCATTCCTACCTGAAAGATTGAAAACATATTTTGAATATCACAGAATTTTTAAATGAAGTTACGCTGTGGTACACTAATATCCTCAAGGGAGGAGGTGGTTATAATATTTGCTGTAATAAAGAATTTCACAAAAGAATATGAGAAAATTTGGGGCAGATTTCTTCCAGTACATTGCAGCCATTGCAGGATGAAATACAAACTATTATTACCAGCAGCCACAACTTTCTGAGTGCTGCTGGTACTGGGCACTATACTAGGTCTCGCAGCTTACTGTTCCTTTCCACGTTGAGGTGGGTGGTGGGCGTTAATAAGGAAAGATAAATAACCTTTGTTTTGGTTAAAATACAGACTTCTTAATGTCATTTTTAAATGTCCCTTTGGGGTTTGGGGTTCAGAATGCACCAGACTTCTCAAAAGCAATGCTGGAATGGACACGAGGGACCTTATTGGGGCAATGCAAATGTTCTAAAACTGGTTTGTAGTGATGATTATTGCACACCTTGATAAATTTAGTAGAAATTGTTAAATTGTACACTTGAAATGAGTGGATTGTAGGAATCCAAAAATACCTTAATAACATTAAAAAAAGTTACAAAAAAACCCCAGTGGAATGAATATATAAAGCATTTCAAATATAACAATATATAAGCATATTACAAAACAGCAAGTGAAACAATACATGTATAAATACATATCATTCAAATAAATTACTGTATAAAGTAAAACAAAAACCAATACAAACAGTGTTGGAATCTAGAAGATAAAATTGTCTCTTTGGGAAGTGCATGACTCAGGAAACCTGCTTTCACATTTCATACTGGGGGTGGAGAATTGGGGGAGTGTTGATGCCTTCTTATTACCCAATTCAAATCTTTTCTGAAGAATATTCAGAAAGTGAATTAATTTTTCCTTTTCTCATTCAACTCAGAATGCCTAAAACAGATAAAGTAGGAAATGGAGTCATTATATTTGGGTGCTGTCTATTATCATTTACTGACTGAGATTCTATCTAAGCCTTTCTGCTTTTCGCAGATAATTAATTTTGTTCCTAAATATAGGAAAGAATGATTGTAATCAGTATGTTTGTACTTTCAGCCACAAATAGAGCCCATCAAAGATATGCAGTACAAATAAATCTCATAAAATATGCAGCCCAAGCACTGCTTGAATTTAATTTGCTATCTTTCTTTTTTTCAAAGAAAAATATTATATGTATGATTTTTAAAAGTCATTCTTGGCATTCTTACAGAGTTAATAGATAAACCTCTCTTTTTCTAACTCAACTTATGCTATTAATTAGTTTTATCATTACATCTCATGAAGTAGAACAGGAGACTTTGATTTGGCATGAAAATCAACTTGTTAACATACATAATTCTGTGTTCTAATATGGGGTTCTCTTTATGCTTCTAGAAAATTACAAATGATCAGTTTGAGACTCAGGTTTATGGGATGAAACCTGGAGTATTTGTGAAGGAATTTCTCTCAACTCTTTTGAAAGACATTTGTCCTTTTTTTCTAATTGCCCAGCCCCACCTCTGACTAACCCCTCCTCTAAGCCTGGCCCTTCTTCAAAATTGTACCTTACTCAGTGTCTTGTTCATTCAGGCCCTGTACTTTGTTTAAAACGATGATGATTAATCATGGTTCAGTCATCATAGGAAGCCCATTTCTGCTTCTAGTTCTCTAATATGTTCCCTCTTCTGAGAAACAAATTTACTTCACTTAACATATTATATATTGCCAGAAAACTCTTCAAAAAGGGTTATCAAAGATGGAGATCTCAGTCACTATGACTCAGTTGTAGGGGAGAAATGTTTGTGTAGATAGGACCTTTTGGTGCTTCTGAAATCACCTGCCATGGAAATTACACAGTGGAAATAACATCAGTCTAGGAATCCGAATATTGACATTGGGTCCTTGCCTTGTGCTGCCAGGGAATAGGGGCCTTAGAAAAGTAACTTAATCTGTGCAATGAAGAAGATAATGATTATGAGGATGATTATTTATTAAGTACTTACTATGTTCCACACCCAGTTCTAAGCTCTTTACACTCTTTTAATGTTTTAGGTAATCTTGATAAGGAGGGGATTATCATTAGTATCATTTTCTAGGTTAAAGAACTGAGGCAAAAAGACTTGGAAGTAGGTGCCAGTTTCAAGGCCACTTCTGCTGCTCTCTCCTGCAGGGTAATTTATTGCTTAGGGACAGACCCAGTCTTAGAATGTGTGGGCAGAGCCTGGCTCCCTCTGCAGGTGGAGGCAAGCTGATTTAGCTGGTAGGAATGAAGCAGGATGGAAGCCAGGACCTTGCTAAGTGTCTCGTTCCTGCCTGCTCTCTCAGTTACTATTCATCCTGTTTCCTACATGTGGCCTTGAGAATTACATGTAAACGTCCTCAGCTTTTCTTCTCTGCTTTTGCTTATATTTATATAAAACTTAATTAGATTTTTATAAATCCGATTGGAGCGTAAATTTCCCTAAGGATCAAGACCTATTTCATTTACTTTTTTAAAAAAAAATCCATTCTTGATGAGCTCAGGTTTAAAAGATATTTTAGGGGGTGGGGGAGGAGGGGGGAGGTAGACGGGGTAAAGGGGATCAAATATAGGGGGTAGGGGGAGGTTAAAGTGGGTAAAGGGCATCAAATACATGGTAGCTGAAGGAAACTGGACTTTGGATAGTAAACACACAATAGAATATACAGATGTCAAATTATAATGTACACCTGAAAATTATATAATTGTATTAATCAATGTTACCCCAATAAACTTAAAAAAAGATACTTTAAAAGATATATGGCACCTCCATTTTTTCCCCTTTCATATCATAAATCCAAAGAATGGTGAAATACCAAGCTCTGTGACTTTCTTATTATACATTAAACCTTGTCATGCTGTCTTTCCAAACATGGAAAGAGTTCTGTGGTTACTGAATTTCTGATTTACTCAATCATCCCACTCCCCTTAACAAATTCTTAATGTAAAATTAATGAGTTTGTTGACTGTAACATCCTTCTGGCACATTTTTTAAAAAAATTATGAACATTTTAAATCATCTTTGAGCAGTCTCTTTATAAGTTTTCTAGATATATAGTACTCTAGACAAAAGAAGAAGAAACTAAATTAGTGTCCTCCCTCTGATTAAAAATAAAGCAATAATTGTGATCAATTGGCATACTCAAACTTGACAGGTAGAAGCTATAGAATATATGTTAAATTTCCTTTCAGTATGAAAAGAATGCTAACAAGTCCCAGATCACAGAGGGTGAAAGAATACACACTGTTGGAAATATTTCCCTCTTATATCTGTGTTTATCAAGTTTTAAGGTTAGTTTCCTCCCCCACCATTTCTTCTGAATCTGTAATCCATTGATTTTTTTAAAATGTATGACTCAAACTGCTCTTCTATGAAAAGCCCCATTCAGAATTGTCTCAGCTCTGGTTATCATTGACCAAAGACTTCGAGATATCAGGAATAATAAATTACAACAAACATTCATTTTTAATAGCACCATAGAAAATTTTAAGAGCAAAGCTTTCAAGATTGAAAGGTGAGTCAATACCCTGCATGGGAATGGGTCAGCTTGGTGCTGTAAGGAGCAGAGTAAGAAAAGGTTGTATGATGTTGTAGGAAGAACATGAGGCTTCAGGAGTTTGGAAGTGACTCTCTGCTCAGCCATTTCTTATCTTAGTGATATTGGACATAGTGTAAAATCTCCCTGAACCTTAGTTGCTTCATCTGTAGAATGGGGATAAAAATGCCAGCCTCTTAAACTGCTATGAAAATTAGCAATAATGCCTAGCTCACAGTAGTACTATAAAATCTGACAAAGTGATCTTTTCTTGCTAGGTCTTCCCTCACATGGGGATGTTCATCTTTGGGGTCCTCTCATTAGCTTCAGCATCACTGATAAATATTTACTGAGCTCCTATGACAAATGCCCTATGCCAGGAGCTGGCAACACAAATATGAGGAAGCTGTTTCAAGAAACTAAACCAATTGAGTTGCAGCAGAATTTTTAGATTATTTTCCTAATGTTAGGATGATCTTTCAGGCGAGGCTGCTTTTCCAGGTACTCCACACTTTTCCTGAGGACTTGAAGTTCCTTAGTGTGTATTCCTTGGTGTGTCTTTGAACAAGTTTATTCAGCCTGTCCGGGTGTAAGGCCTTTGCATTCATTTGCCCAACTCTTGTCACTAATAACCAAGAGAATCAATCATGTTCCCCCAAGATGTTCAGGTGAATTGATTCCTAGCCAGACAGACCAAGTTGAACACACAAGTTTTCTAGCTCTTCACAGTGGTCTTCAAAGGAGACCCATGAATAAAGGACAGTGGGATATATCAAAATTCCTGGTGGGGATTGTTAGCATTCATCTTCTTTTTCTTGGGTTTAGTGCTAAAATCCTTGGGAGTAGAGGAAAGACTCAAGCTGCGTTTATGGCTTCTTTGTTTTAGAGTGTGTATTGTGCAGTATAATGCTAAATTGCTTTTTTGGGTACCACTGTTAAATGATGATTAAATTTAGGTTGGTATAAAAATGAATGAATATCTATTACACATCTTTGGTATAATTTAATGATATCCTCTTATTTTAGATATTATCTGTTTATTAAATTCCTAAATTTTCTGTCTGTTCTTATCGATCCTGCCCATTGAGTCTCTTCCGCCTTTATAATGAATGGCAACTATGTTTTTGATTCTTGGGATTTGGGTTATCACTTTATTTCTTTTGATGGAAGGAGAGGGAGAACGCAATGGGGTAGGAAGTAAAGGGAATTTTAGAGAAGTAAAAGGAAGATGGGAAGTAAATTAGATCATTTGAAAATGATTTTTTGTAGTTATGTGCCCTCTGTAGTAATTACTTAATATAATCATTGCCCTACTCATGCTAGCACAATACAAACAAGTCACAAATTCTAGATTTTAAAATTATAAAAAATACAGTATGTCTCAACTATGACTTATTTGCTATATTTTTAAATCATAACTTTTAGTGTATTAGACTACCATTCTCTGCTCCTTATCCCCTGGTATACAATGTGTTACATAGACTAAGTGTTTAATTCTTCTCTTAAATCAAGCAAAAAGGAAATGGAATTTGTTCTTGGAACACTGAGGAGCCATCAATAGTATGGAAAGTACGAATCTCTACTGAAAAAATCAGAAGTATAAGAGTACACCTTGTATTATTTTTTTGCTCTCTTTTTAAAAATAATAGTCTATTTTTAGAGTACTTTTAGGTTCATAGCAAAATTGAGCAGAAAGTACAGAAACTTTCCATATACCTCTTGTCCCCACACATCTAGAGCCTCCCCCACTATCAACATCTAGAACCAGAGTGGTGCATTTGTTACAATCAATGAATCTATATCAATACATCATTATCGTCCGAAGTCCATAATTTACATTAGGGTTCACTCTTGATGTGGTGTATTCTGTGGGTTTGGACAAATATATAGTGATATATATCTTCCATTATAGTATCATACAAAATAATTTCACAGCCCTAAAACTCCCCTGTGTTCTGCTTATTCATCCCTTTCTCCTTCTTAACCTCTAGCAACCACTGACTTTTTTGGTCTCTGTGGTTTTGCCTTTTACAGAATGTCATATAATTGGAATCATACAGTATATAGCCTTCTCAGATTGGCTTCTTTCACTCAGTGATATGCGCTTAAGGTTCCTCCAGGTCTGTTCATGGTTTCATAGCTCATTTCTTTTTAGTGCTGAATAATATCCCATTGTCTGAGTATCTTTTATTTTTAAATTAATTTAATTTCAAGTCCACATCCTTGTTCCCATTGGTTAGTGGTAAATTCTACCTCATTACATTTTTTGTAAAAACAGCTTTATTGAGATATAATTCACATAGAATATATTTGCCAACTTACCTATTTAAGTTATAAAATTCAATGATTTTTAATAAAATTATGGAGTTAGGCAACCATCACCAAAATCAGTATTAGAACAATTTTATTCCAAAAGAAACTCTATATCAATTAGCTTTCACTCCTCATTCCCCTCCCCCACCACCCCAGCAACCACTAAACTACTTTCTGTCTCTGTAGATTTGCCCGTCTGGACATTTCATATAAATGGAATCATATAATATACGGCCTTTTATGTCTGGCTTTTCATTTAACGTAATGTTTCAAGGTTTATCCATATTGTGGCATGTATCACTGCTTCATTCCTTTTTATAGCTGAATAGTATTCCATTGTATCAATATACCACATTTTGTTTATCCATTATCAGTTGTCGGATATTTGAGTTGTTTCTACTTGTTGGTTAGTATGCATAGTGCTGCTATAAACATCTGTACACAAGTCTTTATGTGGATATGTTTTCATTTGTATTGGGAATATACCTAGAAGTGGGATTGTGGGCCATTAGTAACTCTATGTATAACCTTTTGAGGAACTGTCAAATAATTTTCCAAAGCAACTGAGCCATTTTATTTTCCCACCAGCAATGTATGAGAGTTCCAATTTCTCCACATCCACACCAACAATTATCTTTTATCATAGCCATCCTAGTGGGTTTGAAGTACTATCTCAGCGCAGTTTCAAATTGTGTTTCCTAATGGCTAAAGATGTTGGGTAATTTTCATGTGCTTATTGGCCAGATGTATGTCTTCTTTGGTGAAATGTCTATTGAGATCCCTGTCCATTTTTTTAATTGGATTATTTGTCATTTCACTATAGAATTATAAGAATTTTTAATATATTATTGGTACTAGATCCTTATAAAATATACAGTTTGCAAATATTTTCTTCCATACTGTGGAATCTTTTCACTTTACTAATAATGTCCTTTAAAATACAAAAATTTATGATTTTGATGAAGTTCAATTTATCTATTTTTGTGCATACATCATATCTGAAAAAGCATTGCCTAATCCAAAGTCATGAAGATTTACATCTATGGTTTCTTCTAAGAATTTTACAGGTTTAGCTCTTACATATAGGCCTACTATCCATTTTAAGTTAATTTTCTATATTTGGTGAAAAATAGAGGTACACCTTCATCCTTTTGTATGTGGATATTCAGTTGTCCCAATCCATTTTTTGAAAATACTATTTTTCTCCATTGAATGGTCTTGGCACCTTTGTCAAAAATCGGTTGACCATAAACATATGGGTTGAATCTCCAGTGCCATGTTGAAGAGAAATGGCAAGAATGGACATTTCTTCTTCCTAATCTTAGAGGAAAAGCCTTCAATCTTTCCCAATTAAGTATAGTGTTAGCTATGAGTTTTTTATAAATGCTCTTTATTAGGTTGAGGAAATTCCCTTGTATTCCTAGGTTGTTGATTGTTTTTATTATCAAAGTATGTTAGATTTTATCAAATTTGTGTTCTGCATCTAATGTGTATGTGCCCTTTATTCTACTAAATAATAATGATAATAATAATAATAACATTGATACCGGATGTTAAACCACCCTTGCATTGCTAAATTGATAAATCTCACTCGGTCATGGTGTATTATCCTTCTTATGTGTTGCTGGATTCAGTTTGCTAGTATTTTGTTAACGATTTTTGTATTTATCTTTATAAGAGATTATTGGTCTGTAGTTTTCTTATAGTCTGGTTTTAGTATCATAATAATACTAGCCTCACAGAATGAGTTGAAATGTGTTCCCTCTTTTTCTGTTTTTTGGAAGATTTTGATAAGATTGGCATTAATTCGTCTTTAAATGTTCAGTAGTATTTGCTGGTAAGGCCATCTGGTCCTGGGCTTTTCTTTGTGAGGAGATTTAAATTGCTAATTCAGTCTTTATTTGTTATAAATTTATTCAGATTTTCTATTTCTTCTTGAGTCAGTTTTGGGAGTTTTGTCATTTTAGGAATTTGTCCATTTTATCTACATTATACAATTTGTTGACATATAATTTTTCTTTGTATTTCCTTAAAACCCTTTTTATTTATGTAAGGCCAGTAATAATATCCCCTTTTACATTCCTGATTATGGTAATTTGAGTCTTCTTTTTTTCTTGGTTAATCTTACTAAAGGTATATCACTCTTGTTCTTTTCACAAAACTAACTTCTGATTTTGTTGATTTTTCTCTGTTTTTTTCAGTCTTGATTTCATTAATCTCTGCTCTGACTTACTCTTTTATTCTTTCTTCTTGGTTTAGCTTTAATGTACTTTTCTTTTTCCAGGGTTATAAGGTGACAGTTTAGGTTATTGATTTGAGATACTTCCTTTTTTCTCAAAACAGCTATTTACCAAGTATAAATTTCCCTCTGTGTACTGCTTTTTTAGCTGCATCCCATATGTGTTGGTATAATATGTTTCATTTTATTAATCTCAAAGTATTTTATTATATTGTTTGTGATTTCTTATTTGATACTTTTATATTAAGGTATTAGAGACAACATATTTACCAGTGTATTGTTCAATTTCTACATATAAAGTTATTTGGGTGTATGTGGTTTAATTCTCACATATATGTGATTTCTTAATTTTTTTTTCTGTTATTGGTTTCTAATTTTATTTCATAGTGGTTAGGAAAATTCCTTATTCACCTATTGAGGCTATGGTTTATCCTGGGGAATGTCCCATGTGCAGTTGAGAAGATTTTGTATTCTGCTGTAATTGAGTGTGGTGTTCTATAGATGTGTGTTAGGTCTTTTTGATTTATAGTTCAAGTCTTGTTGCTCTGCCTAGTTTTCCTATCCAGTATTGAAAGTGGGGTACTGCTGAATTGTTTATTTTTTCCTCCAATTTTGTCAGGTTTTGTTTTATGTATTGTGGGAGCCTCTTGTTAGATACATATGTTTATAAATGTCATATCTTTCTGGTGGATTGACCCTTGTATCAAAATAAAATGTCCCTATTTACCTCTAATAATATTTCTTATCTGATTTTTTTTCTGACATTAGTATAGCCACTTCAGGGTTCTTATGGTTATTGTTTGCATGATATATCTTTTTCCATCTTTTTACTTTCAATCTATTTGTATCTTTGAATCTAAAATGTGTCTCCTGTAGATAGCATATAGTTGCATATATTTTTTAATCCAATCTGACAATCTTGCTTTTGACTGGAATGCTGAATCCATTTATCTTTAATGTAATTACTGATATGGCAGGATTTGCATGTGTATTTTACTCTGTTTTCTATGTCTCATGCCTTTTTGTCTCCATTTCTCCTTTGCTGCTTTCTTTTCCATTAAGTGAATATTTTCTAGTGTAACATTTTAATTACTTTATAGATTTTTTTCTTTACTTTTTTGGTTATTAGTAGTTCTAGGGATTACAATACATGGCTAAATTTATAAGAATGTACTTCAGATTTATACTAAATTCCAGTGAGATATAGCTATGCTACTCCTTTGGCATTCTCAAATGCCCTGTCAACACTGGTGGCCAAATAACTGTCTATTTGTTTTCCTAGAGTTTGAAAATGATCTGTTATGCTGGAAAAGGCCTGCAATACTTCTTCAATGACTGAGTCTTATAGTGCAGCCATCTACTTCTTTTGTGCTCAGTCTTCATGGAATTCTAATTTTCCTCTCTTCATATAATTCAATATACTTTGTACTTTCTTTTAGCCATATTGTATCTCAGTGTGATGTCCTTGTTAGTACTGCTCACCAGAAATATAATGCAGGCCACATGTGTAATTTTAAATTTTCTAATAGCCATATTTGAAAAGTAAGACTGGGTGAAATAAATATTTTTACTTAGCTCAACATGCCCAAAACTTAGCATTTTGGCATGTAATCAACATTTTTAAAATTGTTAATGAGATATTTTACATTCTTTTTTTTCATCTCAGCTTGAACTACTCATTTCATGCGGTCAATGGCCACACAATACAAATTAGACAATGCTGTTCCAACCTCCCCTCTGGGAAGAAATTCAGGGAACACTATTATTATCAGTGTATCTGAATTTCATTTCAGTAGTGGTAACACCAGTTCCTCCCCTGGAAGACCACTGTCCACAAATATAAATAACTGCCCTTCTAGGTGCCTTACCGAGAAGTGCAGAGAGAAGAGGTGTCTCTGATACACAATTGACCATCCAGAACACCTTTTCAGGCAATCCAAAATTAATCTGTGGGAACTGGTTAATCTTTCGGTTAATGATAACAGCTTTTTGGAGTCTGGAGAGACTACAAGGTAGAAATTAAAAAGCTCATTCATATTTGTGATGTAAACTCTTGATACCAAGGCTCTCTGGTGGATCACCTCCAAAAGACTGAGTCAGATGCCCAAGCAAAGGGCAATCTGCACAGGGGCTGGGCTAATGAATATGAGCATTTCAGATGCCAGTTGGGATCATCCAGACCCTCCAAAGACCTCTCCCTCCTGAACAGTATTCTTTTTTTTTTTGGCTGGAGATTAGGAAATGGTGAGATGAGTGTGGCCATCTGTACATCTGCCTCAGTCTCTCTATCATTTTGTCTGATTAGGCTCACCATAAAAAATAAAGGTTTCTCATCACTTGAAAAATGTTTATTTTCTCATTACCTTTGATTTTTAAGGAAGAGTTACCACTTGCTCTCTCATCATATTAAATTTTCTTAGTCACTCAATTCTATGCTGAACCTATTTGCTTAAGGTTTGAGGACAGAACAGATGAACTAATTTAGACTTCTGGCTTTTTGTAGAGTTATACATGCTCTCTGCTCTCACATCCATTCCCTCAACTTTGGTTTCCACCTGTTAATCTCTGGCTTTTTGATATTCATGAGCCTGCTATTCAGACTCTGCCGAGATGCTGCTTTCTTCTTATCCATGTTCTGTGGCCAGGTTCCTAGGCTCATGTTTTCTACATCTTTATCTAGATCCCTGAAACTTACGGCCTGATTCTATGGGCCATCAGGCTTTCCTGAATCTAAATTACCTGCCTGTTTCTCCTTCACTTCCATCACTCACTTTTCTTAATGCAGCATCTAAATTTTCCTGCTTAGAGTATTAGCCAGAACCCCCATCCATGATTACCCACTTAACACCCCTGGGCCCTGGCCTTGGATTTCAAAGTAACAAGCAGAAGAGGGAAAAAGAAGCACTCATTGAATGCAACTTTCAAGTCAGTTAACAACTGTCAAGATGCAACAGGTGTAGATATCTGGATAAAAATGGAAATGAATCTCTCAGCCCAGCAGCTGGGAAAGCTTGACATAGAGCAGACATCTTGTTTTATGTTTTCAAGTTAGAATGGGGAGATTTAGTTGGTAGAATATGGCAGAAAAGTGAGGGTTAGAAGCATAGCAAAGTAAGCAAATATGATATGACTGTCTGTTGTAAAGACAAGAAAAATAAATTCTAAGTATTTTAGTAACATCTGTAAGTTCTGGGATCAAAGGCAAAATCCATAAATACTTCAAGATGTTTGCTTTGTACTGTTTGGCTAATAGGCCAAATGAAAAATCAACTTATAGGGGAAGTATAGAAATCTGAACAAATAGTCCAGCTTAGTACATGCACACATGTCCATAAAAGAATACTATAAGAACTTGGAACTTCATTCTTGGGATTGGCCTCATGACCTTTTTGTAAGCTGGGGTTCTGCTCTGTCGGGAGTGCAACAGGAAGTATCTCCCAAATTACAAGCTTCCCTTGGTGATCTGTTCTTAAAATCATCATAGAGTAATACTGACCTTGGATTAGACCTTTGTTTCTGTCATCGAAACTTTCTTCCCATCTCTGATTCTGGAAAACATTCTCCTTTATTGAGGTCTCTCCTCTTCACCTTTGTCCTGTATGTGGCATGAAGTGTTTTTTTTTTCCCTCAGTGCTTTTTTAAAATTTTATTTTATTATTAGTTTCAAGTATGCAGTACATTCTCTAATGCTACATTTGGAATGACCCTCAAAGATCTAGTCTCATCTCCTCACTTTGAAGATGAGGACACTGAGACATGTGATTTGAGGCAAAGGATTTGTAAAAGATGAACCAGTTAATGTCAAACCCAGGTAAAACCTATCACTTGTGATGAACAGGCCAGTATTCTTTCTGTTATGCCATTCATTTCTTTGATATGATATAGTGAGTATGCTTCTAAGGTTTGCTTTTAGAATTATTCTATCTTCTTCTACCTAAAAATATTCAAAGTAGCATCTAAGAAGCTCCTTGATTTTCTTTGCTTTTTGATTATAGGATTCCTAGAAATCACATTACATACATCATTAGTATGGATTTCAATGCACAGACTATCATGATCATTTTTATGTGAAGAAGAGAAATGAAATAGGCAGATGATGAAATTTCTTTCCAAGATATTTTTGTATCTGTGTTTTTACAAGTTACCCGAGAAATTCCTTATGCAGAAGGAATCAAATAAAAATATGCAATTGAGGCTTGGGGAACATCTGAAATAAGTCTCTGTATAGAAATAGTGAATAGAAACTGTCTTTCTTGTTTCTCCCTGCTTAGGCTCTTGCACAAGTCTAAGCAAATCAATATGAAAATGTTGCTCAAAATGTGCTCCAGCTATAGCCAATTAAAGTTCAGCATATATAATTTACATGAAATGGATGGGCAGGAACAAAAGGTATCTGTGGGGCCATGAAGAATGATTCTATTTTATTTGCAGAGGAGTACTACAAAGGTCACTGAAAACGCAAGATGCAAAATATTATTGTTTTTTTAATAAAGCATTTTTTCTAGGTTTACTCTCTCAGCCTCTTTTATGCTCTTGTTTGCATGCATGCCATAGTCATTAGTAGAATTGAATTATATAATGACCTATACTGTTAGACTGTTAGGCTGCTTGATTGAAATTATCTTTATAATGGAAATCAGAAAACACTTTTAACCTTGTTAGAGCACCACTGTACCATTGATTAATATATAAAGCAAGTCATAAATTTCACAGTGAGCTATTTATTTCCAGACAATCTTGTGAAAGCAGTTTGGGCTATATTACAGAAACTTTCTGCATTCCTTTGTCAGGCTGACACTAATGATCCTGATTATTTCTAGGACTTTCAAAATGTCAGTGTTCATTAAACTAATGCTTAAAAATATGGATAGGAAAGAACATTTAAGTATTATATTTTAAAATTTTGACAATGTGCATGAAGCTTCTTTTGTTACCCAGTTAATTTCAGGCAACTGACTTTATTTGATAAGATTTCTCTACACTAGCAAATGCTTGCCAGACTCTTTGGCAATAGCCGATATTACCAGTGTCACAGTTTCATCCATATATTCAATGAGTATTTGTTGAGTACTTTATATATGTTCTGCACTGAATCATGTGATATGAATAGAAAGATGAAAAAAAGCCAGCACCTGCCCTTATAAATATCCATGGTCTAGTGAGGGATACAGTCAACAGAAACAGAGATGGACCTATGCACAGACAATTTATGGATGCACATTAAGGCAGTATCTAATCTAGCCTGGGGAGATGAGGGAAGGTATCCTAGAAGAGTTCTACCTGAATGCAGGCTCTTGCAACCACTGAAGAGGTAAGGGCAGAGTGTATGGGAAATAGATGACTGGTGGCAAGGGACCACAGAAGCTTGGGGCTTAGGTGGAGACTGAGGAACAATGGAGGGAAGGGGGTCTTTTTTACGCACTTCCAGAACTCATCCTATGGCCTATAGCCCTGTCCTGTGCAATACTAGACCATCCAGATCCTTACATCCATCCTGGAAGAAAAGACTGTGCTATATTACCTTTCCCCAACCCCTACTGTAGCTGGCCCCAACAGCAAGAGGGCAACATGGTGGCTGAAGGGGTCAGGTCTCCCACATTGGACCAACCACCTGCATACATGGAAGGTTTGGAAAACAGGAGCTTATAAGTCTCGGAGGCCTGGATTATTTCCAGAAAAGGAAAAAAATGGTTTTGGAGGGGAGGAGGGGAATGGATCCTGTTTCTTAATAAACTGCTTCCTATAAAATTAGACTTCTGTTAGGGAATGCTTAACTAATTAAGAGACCTGAACATCATCGATAATTTTTATACTTTAGTTTTATGAGTAGTAATTAAAATTAAAAACTTCGTGAAGTCACTGGTAGAAAAGGTAATGCACAGCTTTTTAGAATATTGCCCTTCGAGACTCAGATTATTTATATTCAATCATAAACTTCATGCAAATAGTTAATTGATAGCTTTCAGAGTAAAATGTACATATTGTCTCAAGTTGGATACATAGCTTGAAATTTCAAACTACAACCAATCTGTGTTTTTATAGTACATTTCTAAAGGAAATACTAAGTCAAACGACCTGCGTAAATATAATCCTAAAGCTACTAGGCTGAATTGGTGGAAGTTAAATTGGTAGGAATAGAATGGGGGTAATAAGCTCATTGAGTCTAGAATGTTTTAAACAAACTTTGTAACAGCAGAGATTCATGTAATGACTTCTGGCTCTCATCTGAAATTAATATATCCTGGAAAGTAACTATGTGTCCTGTCTAAATTCTTCTTTATCTTCTTCTCCCTTTCACTCCTTTCCTTTCCCCCTCCTCTCTTCTCTTCCTTCTCATACTTCTTCAAGAAAAATGTATTAGTGAGAACAGATTGTAATTTCCTTTTAAGGGAACACTTGCTACAGGGTGTTTTATCTCCAGAGGCAGATCTTTAACTGATGCAATAAGGCCAAAGGGTTCTACATTGTCACACAGGCCACAGACATGGGGTGTGGCTGTTTACATGTAGTATAGCTGTTTGCATGCAGGGAGAATTAGTGCTAACCTTGTGCCTTACCCTTGCCTTTAGGACAGGTTGTGGACTCAAAGTGGAAACTCAATAAAACTTTCTGAAGCAAATAAATAGAATCAAGAAAGCTTGTTTCTCTGGGGTTAGGGAGGCACCATGTGTCAGTTTCCTGTTTTTAATCAAAAGGCCAAGGCTTTGCCTAGATTGTAGTAATAAATATTTGCTTTCTAGAGATTTTCATTGAAATGACAAATGTCTTTCCTTTAACTATTTCTCCTGTACTTTCCCCTGATGAGAGAAAAATGCAATACAAGATAAAATGTCCTCAAGAATTATTTTCCCCTATTTAATTGCCCCCCCCACAACTTCCACCCCTGACCTACGGATTTTGCCATCTCCCCTTAAGAACTGGATCTCTGAAGGCGGGGCATCTCCTCCCATGTGATCGGGGTGTGCACCTGGGGCCTGGCACCCCTGGGGTATGGTCCATGGCTCCACCTGGGGCACGAACTCAGGACTTTCTGCGTGTAAAGCAGACATGCTAACCACTACACTATGGAGCCACCCCATTAAGGATTTTTTATAAGACAATTTCTTGTGTGATGTGCTATCATTATCTAACCTGTTTATGAGGGAATGATTATAACATTTATTTGCCCGAGAAATGTTGGAACCAGACTGTGGCCATAGTGGTGCTGCTTGCAAGACCCTTAGCGATTGTTTAGTCACATCATATCCTCGTACCAATGAGGACACAGAACCAGATTTGGGAGGAGAGACACATGTAGAGAAAAACAGAAAGCTGGAAATAACCATGATAAGAGTCAATAGGAAAGATGTAAAGGATGTTAAGAAGTACCCTGCATCACTTTAAAAATTTTAGGTAAGATTAGGGGGTGGATTGAGAGAGTGGATATGCAATAAGGATCTGGGGAAAGGCAACTGTTGCCTATTGAGCCCCTTTTATGTACCAGGTGTCATGCTAAGCATTTATATAGACTTTTAAATTTAACTCTCACCACAGCCACATAAAGTGGAACTTATTATTGTCCCCATTCTACAGATGAGGAAACTGAGACAAAGAAGAGTGAAATCACATATATTTCCTTTTAGGGGACTCAAGTCAAGTACCTTGCCTCTTGGCCCAGGTTGGCTATTCTATAACCTGAGAGAAAATACAAGGAATGACATGTCATTCATGACATCAATACATAGAGAGGAGAAAATCAGAGATAGGAAAACTAGGTCTGAAGAGAGTTCTGGATAGGAAGAGCACATGGGTGCCCCAGCTTTTTCAGTGGACAATATACAAAGCCACCCAGATAAGGAGTGACTCTTTTGGAGGATACATCTTAAGTAAAGTCCTCATTACAAAATAAACAGAAAGATTCGTGAGTGTGGACGTGGGTGGGGAGAAGGGGAAAAGCAATATTTGAGTACATAAGGTTAAGAGTAGGAAGGTAGAGGGATAGGAGAGTGATTGCCTGCTGAGAGGGGACCCCATGAAAAGAGGATGGGAGAGTTGACTCATTAGGTAGATGAGTGACTAAGAAAGTGAATAAGCAGATGACAGCAAAAAGACTCCAGAGAATTCCTCATAGCCTGGTTTGCTCTTTGGACATTTGGTACAAGGAATCTTTTTGTGGAGTGATCCAGACAATTGATTGCTAACTCATGCAATCATTCTACTTCCTGTGATTTATTATGATTATTTAATCATTTGCTTTTTAAATGTTTGCGTTGACTCATTATTCCAAATTCCTTGTCTTGGAGTTGATATTTGAGGCATTTTCTTAAGGGAGACCTACCCAGTGGTCTTTTGCAGAAGATTTAGAACCTAAATGCTACTTGTGTCCTTTTGTTGCCAGGCTGCCAACTTTGGGATCAAAACAATCCGTTTCTGACTCATGTATATTATTAGCTCTGGCAGGATGGCAAGACATGGGACAGATACTGTTTTGAACATAGCTAACCAACAGAGAATGAAGAGATTGCCTTTATTAGAAAAGTAATCTTTTGTGATATATCTTAGCACTAAACAATGAGTTTTTAATAAAACCGAGCCGATTGAGCATTCATATGTCTGGTCTTGTTCCCCCTCTTTGGTGCCAGATATATGATTTCATGACACTAGCAAGAGGCCTGCTCATTTGTCAGTTAATCAAATGTTGCTAAAGGAAAATCAGTACATAAAAAGCTAATCATCATCCTGTCTTTTCCCAATGTTTCTGTTGGACATCCAGTGTCTGAGCTGCCCATTCTCCATGGCAGTGTTACTGCCGGTAGTATCTGTGCCCTTGTTGTAAAGGGTGAGAATCTAATTTTGTTTCTCTTCCTCTCTATAAAAGTCTGACTCCTTAGAAGAGCTAGAAGAATTATTATCACTAGCTATGTGTAGCCAAGTGTTGCTTTTCCTCCCTTTCTGCTTCAGTCATGTTCACAGTAACTCATTTCTTTATCACACTTGCCCTCGTCTGGACTTATGTCTTTGAGGCCCTGCTCTTACTCCCTGTAAATTGACTCCAAAATGAAGTAATTTGATTTGTCTTCAAGCGAAGCAATAAATTTCAGGTGTCCCCAATCCAAATAGGTTTGTATAGCTGCCATACAAGCTGTGGAACCAGCATAATTGTGTCCACCCGTATTTTGTTATAGAAGTCCCTAATTTTATGCAAGTAATTTTCACATAAGAAGGATTTGGTGTTACAACAGGGATTTTTGTTGTAAAGACCTTCCCTCCTTGGAACAAACTTGCTTTGCAAATTCTCCTGTGTTGTGCAGAGGTTAAATGATTTATTCGAGGTAAGTCAGTAGCACAGCTGAGACTATTTCTATTTACAATATTCTGGGCACCATAAAAGGGCATTTGAAACAAGTGGGAGGATCTCTGTGTCCTGACCCTCAAATCTGCTCTGAGATCCAGCAATCTTGACAAATTGCAGCCTATCTGATCTCATGGTGCCTATCAGGAGCCCCATGATTGGCTCCCAGACTGCCACTTATTTTTCACTATTATTTGCCACATCATTATGCTAAATTATGAAGCCTTTTAAAAGATCGTGGTACAAGGAACAAAGTTCTTATCCAAGTCTTACTTAACTTTATTATGGTTACTGTAAAACCTCCAGGGACAAAGTAGCAGAATGATGGGAAAAGGAGACATCCTGTACTTGAAAGAGAAATTCTCATTTCTTGTGCCATTTCTTATGCTCTTAGAGCCATAGACTTTTAAGATGTCTCAGTTGGAAGTGATTATTTAATCTAATCTCCTTCATTTTGTAGGTAAGAAAACTGAGGCTCAGAAAAGAGAAATCCTAGTAGCAGGGCTAGAACCACAGCCATGGATGTTTCCACCCCTAATTTAGTGACTCAGAATAAGAGATGGCTTTTTAAAGTTCAAATTTAGGGCTCCTAAGATTCATTTCAAGTAAAGTTCTCATTATTCTTCAGCACGAATTAAAAATAGGCCCCACTTTTAACCCCCATGTCCAACTGAAGATTCATGCAATATGGGTATTATACTTGAAAACGTTCATTGTGAAGAGATAAATAGAGAAAATACTTGGCTAGAGCATTTCTCTTGCTTTTCATTCTTTCTGCATTTTCTTGAAGACCACAGTATCTTGTGTAATTAACTTCAACTAGCTGAATCTTTGATCCTCAGTTATCCACAAAAGGTTTCCTCAAGTAGACTATATAAACATGTTAGGGTTTGGAGTTCTAGGTCCTGGTTTCAAGGCTCTATTTTACTAGCTGTGTGGCCTTGGGCAATCACTTAACCTCTTGGAACCTTACTTGGTGAATAAAAGTAGGCATAATATCTTACTTCACAGGGCTGATTACAAAGCTCCAATGTGATAATATAATATGGACTAGTGCTTTATAAAGAGTAAAGGGCGATATACAACAAAAGTGTTAGTTATAGGAATTCCTACCATATGTAATTTATGAACTTAGTCTGGAATTTCCTCAGTTCTTGGATGATCTATTAAACAGTGAACAACTATATCTCAATTATTCACACTAATGGTGGGGCAGCAGAGCATGTGTAATATAAAACAGCAATTCATCTAGATACCATTTCTGTTTGAGTTTAGAATGTACTATGTTTAGGAAGCTTCTGAATCTGTTTGCGGAGATAAAATTCAACTGAGGTGGAATTCCCTGAGCATACCCAACACTTCCAGAAGCAGGCCATATGCAAGTCCCTGCCCGAGTCCTCTGGACCTCGGTTTCCTGACTATAAAAGGTAGAATTGGCCCTAGCTGATCACATGGTCCCTGCAAGTGCTGATATCCATGTGTCTATGAGTCTAGACACATGGAAGCAAGCAGGAGAAAGCCAGTTTTAGATGATGCCAAAAGTTTTATTGGGCAGCTGGAGATGTGCATATGTTAGGGGGGAAAATCACAAGCTGCCAAATATTATTGCCTCATTAATAGACTAAGCAAAGAGAGAAGCCAATTCAAGGTATAAGAAATCATGACTGACATTTAAAGAACTGATCAAAAGGAGAGATTGGAGAAGGGAGTGAAAATAAATCTGTAGACTGAAGGGGTTTGAATGATAGCAATGTTCAGTGCTGCTGTCACAGAGGAAAATGCACAAGACAATTCTTTTTGTGCTATTTCTGTTCAGGGGTTACAACTCTTCTCAATTCACCTGATTTTTTATCTTCTTTCAATCATGTCCTTTTCAAAATTCATCTCAGAAATGTTTCTGAGCCATTTAGATTATAACTTGTGCTAAAACCAATCAGCAGAGGTCTGTCTACAGTGCAGTGCAATCAGCAGAGACCCAAGGTATTGGTCAGAGACTATGTCTTTATTTAGATGGACTGCAGATAATGGGTTTGACTGAAGTTACAGTCAGAACAATCTTGAAACTGTGCTGCTGCCTAGCAGGTACACAGCTTCCCATACAATTTTAGGAATGGTGCCTGGATAAATGCAGTGTTTTTTTTTTTTTTAATATTTGTATGAGAAATAGAGTATGAAAATGATATATGTTGCACTCTAATACTTTTTTTTCTTTTAACTCATCTATTACTCCTTCAGCCTGTCAGAATTTAACAATGGTGGTAATGACAGCGAGTAAAATAAGATCCAAAGTTGGGCTCTTCTGACGTAACATACTATGTGGCAGGGACATTGTTGTATATGGTTTGGGATTCAGTGTCAGGGTGGTATATAATGTTGTATGGTAGTCAGTCCTGGTCTTATATACTGTGCATTTCCAGAAACTACATCTTAAATCAGATTCAAGTTTTAATTGTGCATGGTGAATAGGAACAGACACATGAATAGCAACAAGCTATGAGAAATTAAGTACAGCTGCTTATTTGTCAGAATCAGATAAGGGACAAACTACAAGAGGGTTCATCAGACTGTGTCCATGTAGAGAATATTATTTTATTATTGAGTTGTAAGATTTCTTTAGATATTCAGAATACTAGGCTCTTACCCAGGTACATGTTTTAAAAATATTATCTCCCATTCTGTAGATTGTCTTTTCACTTTGTTAATAGTGTCCCTTGAAGCATGAAAGTGCTTTAATTTTTATGAAGTCCAATTTTGTATTTTTTCTTTGGTCACTTGTGCTTTCAGCATCATATCTAAGAAACCATTGCTAAAAAAGAAATCATTGCTAAATAAATCCCAGATCACAAAACTTTACACCTATATTTTCTGCTAAGAGTTTTATAGTTTTAACACCTCAGTTTAGATTTTTGTTCATTTTGAGTTAATTTTTGTATGTGGTGTGAAGTGGGGGTCTAAATTCAAGGATATGTTACTAGATCTGGCTTGCTAGTATTTTGTTAAGGATTTTTTACTATCTTCATAGGTTATATTTGTTTGTAGTTTTCATTTCTTGTGGTGTCTTTGTCTAATTTTGGTATCAGACTAATACTGACATCGTAGAATGCTCACTGTTCTTACTGAGATTCGGCCATTTTCTTGAATAGATGCTTCTTGGATTGCTGCAGCCCTTTCCTTGATGTCCAGAGGTATTAAAAATTGATTCTGAGAATTTTTACCAGTTTTATCACTGCTTTTGTGGAGGAGAGAATTTTTTCGGCTCCTTACTCTGAAATTTTTGCTGATGTCCTATTATTAATATTTTAATACATATATTGCATAGCATTTTATTGCTTAATTTATCATTCATTCAAGAAATATTTATTAATCACCTACTAAGTGGAGTGCTTTACTAAGTACTAGAAATATAATGATGAACAAGAATGTTTTTTTTTTTCTGTGCCCTCATGAAGATTATACCCTTGAGTGGGGGAAGACAGAGGCTAAAAGAAGCAATTACAATGCAGTATGACAAGTGCCATGATGAGGGAAGAACAGAGGGCTATAGGAGATTATAGAATGGGATTAAATTCAGAATTAGGGAAGCAAGAAAGCTTCTAGAAGGAAGTTAAATGTAAATTGGGATCCAAAGAACGAGAGAAGTGGTTCAGGCAGAAAGTAGAACAGGTGTAAAGACTCATGATGCTTTGAAGGAACTGAGCATTGAATATGATGGAGGAAGGTGACAAGAAGGTTTTGAGGGAATGAGATCATCAAGGATCTTGAAAGTGAAGTTAAGATATACACTTTATCCTAAAGGCTATGGGAAGCCACTCTGAGGAGATTTAAGTTGAGCAACGACAATATCTTCGCTAGGAATCCAGTCCTTAGAACATATATGTAACATACATTAATAAATTATTAGTAATGAATAACATATTTACTATGAATAATTTAATTAATTTGTAATTTACTTATAAATTATTATTTTCAGACTTCCCTGGATGTTAGTGTAGAGCAGAATGTAGTGTCAGCACTTTTTTTATACTCTTAAAAATTATAGAGGCCTCCCCAGAGAGACTCGTTTATATAAATTATATCTATTGCTGCTTATTATATTAGAGAACAAAACTGAAGTTTTAAAAAACTTTATTTACTATTTCATTTGAAATTAATAATAATAAAATCATCACATGTTCACATGTATTTTTTTCCAAAATAAAATACTTCAGAGGGATGAGTGGTATTTTACATTTCTGCAAATCTCTTTAATTTCTGACTTAATAGTAGACAGCTGGATTCTCATATCTCCTGCATACAATCTGGTTAGACTGATGAAAACTTGGCCTCACACAAATATACAGTTGGGAAAAGAACAGTGTTTTAATACTTTTTTTTTTAGATAATTAAGGCTGTTTTTTTCTGATACTATGCAAAATTTTGACAAGTTTCTTAGAGATTAGCTGCAATTAACTTCTTATTTCTGGTTACAATCAAATGTTTCTTGCATTCTGAGTGAACCTTTAGCCATTGTGTGATTTTATATAATACTGCATCAGTCATTTGAAAAGTATTAGCTCACTGAGTTATGCTGATCTGCCAAGGTCAACAACACTTCCTTTATACGTCAAAGTACCACATACAGCAGGTCCTTGAGTAACATTACTTTGTTCAGACATCATTTCAATATAATGTCCATGAGATGCTGTAGGAACTTAACTCTTGTTTATCTTAATTAGCCCGTGGTAAAATGGTTTTCCTTGTTGTAGAACCTTTCAATGACATTAAGTGAGGATTTACTTTATATTAATACCACCACATTCTCATCATAAAAGCTTTTAAGTATTGGGAAGCTGTCAGACTCATAGTGGAAGATAAGTTTTCCTAAAAGCTGATTTTTGCTTGATAGTGAAAAAAATGTAATTTAAAGACTTTATTTTTTTAGAGCAGTTTTAGGTTTACAAGAAAATTGAGAGGAAGGTACAGAGATTTTCCATAGATCCCTAACCCCACATTTATATAGCCTCCCCCATTATCAACATCACTCAGTAGAGTGGTCAAGTTGTTTTGTTTTGTTTTTTTACTAAGGATGCACTTAACATTAACACATAATCACCCAAAGTTCATAGTTAATCTAAGGGTTCACTCTTGGTGTTATACATTCTATGGGTTTGGACAAAAGTATAATGACAAACATCCATCAGTGTCATGTCATACAGAGTATTTTCACTGCCCTAAATATCCTCTATACTCTGCCTATGCATCTGTCCCCCTACCCTCCCCCACCTGTAGCAACCACTGATTTTTTTATTGTCTCCATAGTTTTGTCTTTTCCATAATGTCATGTAATTAGAATCACACAGTATGTAGCTTTTTTTCCAGATTTGCTTCCTTCACTTGCTAATGTGCATTAAAGATTGCTCCATGTCTTTATAACTTGATAGCTCATTTATTTTAAGGACTGAATCATATTCCATTGTCTGGATGTACCACAGTTTATTCATTCACCTTCTAAGGGACATCCTGTCTGCATCCAAGTTTTGGCAGTTATGAATAAAACTGTTATAAATATCTGTGTGCAGGTTTTTGTGTGGACATAACTTTTCAACTTCTATGGTAAGGGTATGTTTAGTTTTATAAGAAACTACAAAACTGTTTTCCCAAGTGCCTGTAACATTAACATTGCCACCAGCAATGTGTGAGAGTTCCTGTTGCTCCACATCCTTGTCAGCATTTTCTGTTGTCAGTGTTCCATATTTGGGGCATTCTAATAGCCCAAAGAATTCTAAGGCCATCTTGCTGGATGTGTAGTGATATTTTGTTGTTTTAATTTGCACTTTCCTGATGACATATAATGTGAAGGATCTTTTCATATGCTTTTTTGCCATCTGTATATCCTCTTTTTAGAGGTATCTCTTAAGATCTTTGGGCTACTTTTTAAATTAGGTTGCTTTTTTCTAATTCTTGAGTTTTAAGAATTCTTTGTATTGTTTAGATAATAGTACTTTATCAGATATATAATTTTTTTGCAAATATTTTCTCCTAGTCTGTGGATTGTCTTTTCATTCTCTTGACAGTGTCTCACACAAAGCAAAATATTTAATTTTAATGAAGTCTAGCTTATTATTTCTTTCATGGAATATATCTTTAGTGTTATATCTAAATAACCATCACCATAACAAAGACTATCTAGGTTTTATCCTTTTTATCTTCTAGGAGTTTTATAGTTTTGTATATTACATTTAGGTCTATGATCCATTTTGAGTTAGTTTTTGTGAAGGGTGTAAGTCCTGTGTCTAGATTCCTTCTTTGCATGTGGATGTCCTTGCACCATTGTTCCAGCACCATTTATTGAAAAGATTATCTTTGCTCCATTGGACTGCCTTTGCTTCTTTGTCACAGATCAGTTGACTGTATTCTTCTGGGCCTATTTCTGGGCACTTTATTCTGTTCCACTGATCTATTTGTCTATTCTTTCACTGATGATACAGTGCCTTGAATATTGAAGCTTAATAGTAAGTTTTGAAGCCAGGTAGTGTTAGTGCTCTAATTTTGGTCTTTTTATTCAATATTGTGTTGGCTGTTGTGAGTCTTTTGCCTCTCCATATAAACTTGAGAATCAGTTTGTCAAGTCATTTGCAGGGGTTTTGATTGGGATTGTACTGGCTCTATAGATCAAGTTGGGAAAAACTGTCATCTTGACAATGTTGTTTTCCTGTTCATGAACATGGAATACCTCTTTATTTAGTTATTTCCTCTTTGATTTTGTTCATCAGAGTTTTGTAGTTTATCTCATATAAATCTTGTACATATTTTGTTAGACTTATACTTAAGTATTTAATTTTTTGAGGTAGTAATATAAATGGTATTGTTTTTAATTTGAAATTCCACTTATTCATTGTCAGTATATAGGAAATCAGTTGATTTTGTGTATTACTATGGTCTTATACAACTTTGCTATAATCACTTATTAATTCCCAGTCTTTTTGTCGATTCTTTTGGATTTTCTATATAGACAATCAAGTCATCTACAAACACAGTTTTATGTTTTCCTTCCAAACCTGTATACCTTTTTTACCCTTTTCTTGCCTTATTGTATTAGCAAGGACTTCCAGTATGAAAGAATGGTGAGAGGGGACACCTTGCTTTCTATCTGATGTTAGAAAGATTTGAGTTTCTTACCATCCAGTATGATGTTAGCTTTAAGTTATTTGTAGATAGTCTTTATCAAGTTGAGAAAATTCTCCTCTATGCCTAGTTTACTTAGAGTTTCTACCATGAATGGGTGTTGAATTTTGTCAAATGCTTTTTCTTTTTTTAATTTTTTTAAAAAATATTTATTTTCAATTGTAGTTGACATTCAATAATGTTTTATGTTAGGTGCAGGTGTACAGTATAATGGTTAGACATTTATATAACTTACAAAATGATCCTTCCTTTAAGTTTAGTACTCCCCTGCACTATAAATAGTTATTACAATATTATTGACTATATTCCCTATGCTGTACTTCACAAACACTTGACTATTTTGTAACTACCAATTTGTACTTCCTCCCTTCACCTTTTCCAGTGCCCCTTCTGGCAACCATCAGTTTGTTCTCTGTATCTATGAGTCTGTTTCTGTATTTTTCCTTCTTTTATTTTAGTTTGATGTAGTCCTATTCATTTATTTTTGCTTTTACTTCCCTTGCCTTTGAGGTCAAATTCATAAAACCCTCTTTAAGTCCAAGGTCAATGAGTTTAGTTCCTACGTTTTCTTCTATACAATTTATTGTTTCAGATCTTATATTCAGGTCCTTAATCCATTTAGAGTTAATATTGGGGTGTGGTAATAGACAACAGTCCAGTTTCATTTTTTTGCAGGTGGTTTTTCAGTTTTCCCAGCATTATTTATTGAAGAGGCTTTCCTTTCTCCACTGTAATTTTTTGGCTCTTTTGTCGAAAATTCTTTGCCCATATATACATGGGTTTACTTGTGTAATCTCGATTCTTTTCCACTGGTCTGTGTGTCTCTTTTTCTGTCAATACCATGCAGTTTTGACTATTGTTTCTTCGTAGTATAGTTTGAAGTCAGGCAGAGTGATGCCATGTTCTTTTTTCTCAGGATGGCTTTGGTGATTCTGGGCCTTTTCTGTTTCCATACTAATCCGATGGTTTTTTGTTCTATTTCTGTAAAAAATACCGCTGGGATTTTGATTAGGATTGCATTAAATCTGCAAAATGCTTTAGATAGTAGGGTCATTTTAATTATGTTGATTTTTCCAATCCAAGAATATGGAATATTTTTCCATTTCTTTGTATCTTCTTCTATTTCTTTTAATAGAGTCTTATAGTTTTCATTATATAGGTCCTTCACATGTTTTGTTAGATTTATTCCTCGGTATTTTATTCCTTTTGTTGCAATTGCAAAAGGAATTATTTTTTCTACTTCTTTTTCTGATACTTCATTATTAGAGTATAGGAATGCTATGGATTTTTGAACATCAATTTACTGTATTTACTTATTGTTTTTAGTAGTGTTCTTGTGGAGTCTTTAGGGTTTTCTATACAGAGAATCATGTCATCTGCAAATGGTGAAAATCTGAATCTTCATTTCCTGTTTGGATGCCTTTTATATCTTTCTCTCTTGCATGATTGCACTCTCTAGGACCTCCAATGTTATATTGAATAACAGTGGTGATAGTAGATAGCCTTGTATTGTTCCTGATATTAGAGGGAAGGTTTTTAGTTTTTCACCATTAAGTATAATGTTGGCTGAGGGTTTGTCATATATGGTCTTTATTATGTTGAGTTTCTTTCCTTCTATAATGATCTTGTTAAGTGTTTTGATCATAAATGGATGCTGTATCCTGTTGAAGGCCTTTTCCGCATCTATTGATATGATCATATGATTCTTATTTTTTAATTTGTTTGTGTGGTGTATCACATGAATTGATTTGTGTATATCGAACCACCACTGTGGCTCTGGGATGAAGCCCACTTGATCATGCTGTATAATCTTTTTAATATGTTGCTGTATTCGATTTGCTAGTATCTGATTTTGGATTTTTGCATATGTATTCATGAGAGATATTTGTCCATAGTTTTCTTTTTGTGTGTGTTATCTTTACCAGGTTTTGGTGTCAGAGTAATACTGTCCTCATAAAATGAGTTGGGAAGTATTGCCTCCTCTTTGATTTCTTGGAAGAGTTTGAGTTGTACGAGTTTTAAATCTTCATTGCTTGGTAGAATTCACTGGTGAAACCATCTGGTCCTGGACTTTTACTTTTTCGTAGGTTTTTGATGATTGTTTCAATTTCCATACTGCTGATCACAGAGACTATTTAGATTTTCCAGTTCTTCTTGATTCATTCTAGGAAGGTTGTATCTTTCTAAGAACTGGTCCATTTCTTCTAGGTTATTAAATTTGGTGTTATATACTTTTTCATAGTATTCTTGCATGATCCTTTGCATTTCTGCAGTGTCTATTGTCATATCTCCTCTTTCATCTCTGATTTTATTTATTTGTGTCCTTTCTCTTTTTCCTTTAGTGAATCTAATAGGGGTTTGTCAATTTTATTAAACTCCTCAAAGAAACAGGTATTTGTTTCATTTATTTTTTCTATTGTTTTTTGTTTTCAATTTCATTTATGTCCACTCTAATTTTGATTATTTCTTTCCTTCTGCTGACTTTAGGCTTCAATTGTTTTTCCTTTTCTAGTTTTTAAGATGAAGCGTTAGGTTGTTTATTTGGGCTCGTTCTTGCTTTGGGAGATAGGTGTGTAATGATATGAATTTTCCTCTTGTGACCGCTTTTGCCATGTCCCAAAAGTTTGCTTTGTTGTACTATTATTATCATTCGTTTCTATGTATCTCTAATCTCTCTTCTTATTTATTCTCTGACCCAGTCAATCTTCAGTAGCATGTTGTTTAACCTCTATGTATTTGTGATTCTTCCTGCTTTCTTTTTACAATTGATCACCAGCTTCATTCTATAGTTCTATGATTACATCTCAGTCTTTTAATGATCCTAGACCTCTGTACCATGAACTTCACAAGTGTTTCTCAGATTCTTATTTTATACTTCCCCTTAGGTGGGACAGGATGTTTACAGTGGGCTGGTATTGGGTATTTCCCTTCCCCAAGTGGGTTAGGCTCTGATAATATACCCAGCAGGTTAGGCTTTGGTTATCTAGTTTCTCCTGAGGGGAAGTCTTGTTGAGAACAGAATGCTCTGGTATATTTTAAAATGGTTCCTTTTCTCTTCCCCATGCTGGAAACCTGATGGAATTTTTCTCTGATAATTACTGTGGAAATCTGGTCAAATTCTTGAAAGTAAACTTCACAGTACTGTGGTGGTCCCCTTATTACTGGATCCTCCAGGAGATTTTAACTCTTAGAGGTGTATGAATCGAGAGCCTTCAGCAATTTGTCAATTATGGTTTTGATTTTTTCTACACTAGCACCGAGTCTGAAAGTAGTGTCTGTTCCTGAGTCTGTGCTCTAGTGAGCCCCAACTTCCTATATTTGCCTATCTGTCTCTTTAATCTTGGTGACAGTGGTTTACCTCTGCCTTCCTTTCTCTTACAAATTCAAGAAAAGTTGATCTTTCAGTCTCTTTAGCTTCTTACTTGTTGTTAGGTGGGAGTGGCAACTTTCAAGCTCCTTAAATGTGGAACTGGTAACCCCGATAGTGAAATTTTATCAGTGGCTAGAAACACTGTCAGTTGGTTTCCTTGAAGTAACATGCTCACTTTGTTCCTTTCCAAGAAAATGCCAGACAGATACTCAAGTTTGAATAATAGTAGGTTATCAGTCTTTCAAGTAAAAATAATGTTTCATGAAAAAAAGTTCCTAGTTCATCTATCTCATAACTCAGCTACACATGGGCTTTGCCTCTAGATGAATGTCATACTCCAGTATATAGCCCAAGAACTTTATGCATATTTCCCATTTCACCGCACATATTAAAAAGCCATGTAGCAATGGTCAAGATTTACTAAAATTATTTTTTATTGCTTCAAGTACATTCTTAACCAAAACTGGTATTTTTTTAAACAAAACAAAACTGGGAGTGCTTAGCAGTGAAAAATACAATGACTACTATTAGAGTTTGGTGCCATTATTTTAACTCATGCTAAGGAGCTAGCACTTTTACCTGTCATACATTTTGCGCTGTCAATGTAAATTCCTCATATTTATTTGACTATAAATCATGACTATCAAAAACATTGTTTGAGACCAAAAAATTGGCATAGATGATAGAGGCTCTGTTCATCTCTCTTGTGACCAAATCAAAGTTGTGACCAAAACAAAGAGCAAACGGCAAGATCACCTTTGATCTAGATGAACAAGCCCTACAACTATGGAGAAATAAGAAATCACCCTGCAATAGGAGGAGGTAGTACGGAGCAAGGATTCAAGGCTCCTCAGTCCTGAGTGGCTGAGTGGAATAGACTATAGCAGCGGCAGCCAGCAGTTGCAGACATCTCTTAAAGGGGCCGTGTCCGCAAGTGGACTTTTGCTGTGATGGATCTGCTCACTTTGAGCACCAGTGCCCATTTGGCTGCGCAGGGGGCACCAGGAACTTACAGGAGAACCCCGAGTTGTCGGAGCAAGGGCCACGGTGAGACTCGCTCTGTACAGATGTGATGGCGGTATCCATTGTTTCTATGTTGAGCCCTCGCCACTCCCAGTGTGCAGAACCAGCACTACCATAGCTGAGACTTCATCAGTCTGGATAAGAGGTCGCTCCGCCCAGAGGATTGCCTGAAACTCTGCCTCCTGCAACTCGCGGCCCCACCCAAGCCACATCCAGGTGCATCCTCTGTGAATCAGGTGCTGCTTGCTGAGCAG
>CM053505.1:82577768-82779255 GCA_028627145.1 Eidolon dupreanum | reverse complement strand
GGGCCACCTGTTAAGATTCAGCAAGCAATCCACAGATGCTGTGCTCATAGTTGCCTCAAGAGGTCATGCTAGAAACCGCGGTCAGCTGCCACCTTGTGAGTCTAGGCACTGCTCAGCAAGCAGCACCTGATTCACAGAGGATGCACCTGGATGTGGCTTGGGTGGGGCCGCGAGTTGCAGGAGGCAGAGTTTCAGGCAATCCTCTGGGCGGAGCGACCTCTTATCCAGACTGATGAAGTCTCAGCTATGGTAGTGCTGGTTTTGCACACTGGGAGTGGCGAGGGCTCAACATAGAAACAATGGATACTGCCATCACTTCTGTACAGAGTGAGTCTCTCCTCTTGCCTTCACTTTGACAACTTAGTGTCCCTCTGTAAGGCCCTGGTGCTCCCTGCACAGCCAAATCGGCCCTTGTGCTCAGAGAGAGTAGGTCCATTGCCGTGAAAAGTCCACTCCTAAATGTGGCCCCTTTAAGAGGTGTGTGCAGCTGTTGGCTGCCATTGCTGCCTGCCACAGCCCCTATCTCACTCAGCCACTGGGGACTGGGCAGCCTTGCACCTTCACCACATCCTACCTTCTACCTTTGCAGGTTGATTAATTATTTCTCTCTCTAGTTGTAGGGCTTCTGTTCATCTAGATCCCAGGAGACTTTCCTTGCTGTTTGTTCCTTGTTTCTGTCACAACTTTTATTTGGTCACAAGAGGAATGAACAAAGCCTCTATCATCTATTCCATTTTTCCCCATCTCCTAAAGTTTTATTTTTAATTTTTTGGGGGGATTTTGATGACTCTATTGATTATCAAAGACAAAATTTATACCAGTTATTTAGCAACAGTTCTGAGAAAGGCTCTCCTTGGGACCACACTAATCAGCTAGATTCCAGCAGAAAAGTTATTCTATAATTAAATATAACTGAAAAGGCCTTCTAACGGTCTTCTTAGTGGCCTCAGGTGCAGCTCTAAGAGGGAAGGAGTTGTACTGATCACTGAGGTCAATTCAGTGAGATAGCCAACTTCTCTCTCAAAAGCTTTCAGATTTTTAAGGGCAGTATGATGTGTCCGTGGCTCTTCTTGTGTCACAGACTCACTAATGGGAACTTTTCTCTTTCTACTTCTGCTTCTCCCCTCCCTTCACCTCTTCCTCCTTTTATGGGCTGTATAATTCAAAACACACATACCTTTTATATATTTCTTGAGAAAGAAAATGCAAACCTTTTTATTCATCTGACTTTTAAATCAAGAGCAAAATAAATCTGTTAGAGCTAGTTAAGAGTGGAAAAGAGTCATAGGTACACTTTAATGCAGGAGCACCCACTCCCACCAACATTTTCAAGTTTTTTAGGCCATAACAACTAAAAGTGCAAACCTGTTGCATTTTTGTAGCTATAGGATTAATCTAGAATCTCCACTTGGGGGAAAACTGTAAAGAATGTACTCACTCTAGATATCTGACTAGACCTGTGTTAAATTGTAGGAATTACAGATTTCATAGCTGATTTAAGAATATGACTTCAGGAGCAATGGGCCAGGGACATCCTGCAGGCAGCAAGCAGGACCTATTTGGGGAGCTACCTCTCTCACAGAATGTGACATCAAGTGCTTTAGTAAGGTTAATTGACTCTTCCCTAGCAGGCTACATTTAAATCACTCCACTAGAAATACTGCCTGAAACTTAGGTTAAAATTGGGTTTCAGTTTTATGTTTATCTTTGAAGTATGTTTCTGAATTCTGCCTAATCATTACTCTTCTCCAAATATGGATGGGATGCCCACAGGACTACAGAGTTTGGCCACACCCAATACTGGGAATCCCCAGAGTCTATCCTCTTGACAGAAATCCAAAATAGGGGAAAAAGTCAAAAACAAAAAGATAGATATTAGAGTCAGGCAGATGTGGGTTCAAGTTCCGGCTCTGTCATTTACTAGCACTGTGGCTTTGCTTAAGTTCCTTAACCTTTGTGAGTCTCAGATTCCTTATTTCCAATTTGGGGTTAATAATACCTGCTGTTATGAGACTCACTGGAGATAATGGAGAATGAGTATAGAAGTTACTTGCGAAGCCTGAGGCTGGAGAAAGGTATCATGTTACAAATGTGAGATATTAGTATTGTTGAGAAGCTTACAGTATACCGACTTTCTTTCTCTGCTCAGCCATCCAGAGGGCAAGATCAAGTCTGGGTTTTTGTCATCTGAGAGTTCCTAGAACCAACAGCAAATAGGGACCTGAGAAAGAATAGTTAGATTTTAACCAATAGAGGATCACATTTCTTGATATGTCAGTTAGGAGGTGCATGTGTGAATTACATCAAACCAAATATCTTGTATGGTTTCAAAATCTTTGGTAACATATTCCACTTGGTATGGCACTTCAAATATCCTACCTTCCTCTTTTGTATGAGACTAGTTATAGGAGAAGTGAAGCTTTGGGACCAGGTCAAAATGAAGTCCGTTGTGGGTGAGAAGTAGAAGTCGAATTGAAGGCCATATCTCTTAATGTTCAGTCTACTCTGCTGTTCACTATACCTTGCTGGGCCCCAGCTGTGTATTCTCCTCATGTATATATGAAGCCAGTGCTTCTGGAGCCTGGTTAGAAAACAAGAGTGTTGAGATTACTAGAATGACCTGCTGGCCTGGATATGGTCAGAGGCCCTGCCTTCTTATGTTCAAGTCTTATAACACTTCATAGTACTATTTCTTTCTCTGCCATAGGTTCTGGCACATGAATAAAGGCACCATTAGAAATCATAGTTTATGGAAAATGAAAAGGTTTTTGTATTCTAGGTCTGTTGATAGAAGCACTCACCTGTTTAATAAATTTATTTCAACTAACTAAATTTAAAGGTAGCATAATCTTTGATTTGGTATATTAGTCAGTGAAAAAAATTGGCTTGCACTTCTTATTTAAGACCCTGAAAGTCCTGGTCAGGATACAGATTTCTAAAATGCCACTTGGGGGGCTGGCAAGTGCAGCTATGGAATAAGACCCGGGTCTCCCAGAATAACCCAATGTTTCCCTAGTGTGAAGCTGAAAGGATCTCTTTAATGTGAATACTGCATCTCTTTGTAAATTGTTTTCATGCCTACTTCTCAAAATAAGCTCATAATATTCACCTAAAGCTCACAGAGTGTAGATGTGAAAGATGTGGGGATAAGGACCCAAATGGAGGGGGTGGTCTACATTTGACAAATGCTTTGTATATGAGAAGAATTTGCTTCGTGGTAGATTTATGGAAGAAAATACAGCCTGTCTGATAAGATGTGGCAGATTTCAGATGGGGGAGTGGAGGTGTTGGCAGGATACCATTGTGTGCCCTGTACTACACACAGAGCTTTGGGTAGTTGGCTTGATAATGCCCCATTGGGTAGCTTTGGAAGAAAGATTAGACTGCAAACTGCCTACATTCTCATTTTTTCTTAACCTTCCTGCTTTTTGCCTCAGCTACACCCCTGTCTGGTAGGTTGTGAGGGGTTAAAAATGTTAAAAATCTTAACTGTGGTCCATTAGTATTCACTGATACAAAGGGTAGACTTTCAATGGGAAGGGAGATTTCACAGCTGTGGGTTGCAAATAGACAAGTTACCATGAAAGATGTGTGAAAGATTTTGATTTTGGTGCTGGATTTGGACCAGGTGTCAGTCAACACAACGTGTCCTATGCTCCTGAATGCACTAAGAATGCCTATCCTAGTGGAATAGACTCTCACATTGATGTGTGTTCATGGAGTAATAAATAGGTATTTATGGAATGAAAATCAAGGTTGCAGTCCATTAATGTTTCCCTGTTTTTAACAAAGTAAACGTATGTCAATGGACATAATTTTATTATGTCCTGACCTATTCATATTTGTGTTAAATGCTTTGTAAGTGATTGGAACTTAACTCCCTAATCCATCCAGGCAGCCCCCTAGCCTAAAGCACTGTACCAGACTGCTAACAGGGCAAATTCAGAGAATACAGGTTCTTCATTTGAAATTAATATTAGCCCAAGTCAAATAGCATTACATAAGCACATCTGAAAAATTCAGTATCATACATTCCAATACAGGGATTGGGGTGCTTACCCCGTGAACCATTGAAAATCTGTGTATAACTTTTGACTTCCCCAAAACTAAACTACTAATAGCCTATAGTTGGCTGGAAGCCTCACTGATAATATAAATAATCAACTAACACTTATTTTTTATATTTTATATATGTGTGTGTGTGTGTGTGTGTGTGTGTGTATATATATATATATATATATATATATATATATATATATATATATATATATATTACTGTATCCTTAAAATAAAGTAAGCTAAAGAAAAGAAATGCTATTAAGAAA
Organism: Eidolon dupreanum; assembly: GCA_028627145.1. Lineage (NCBI taxonomy): Eukaryota > Metazoa > Chordata > Mammalia > Chiroptera > Pteropodidae > Eidolon > Eidolon dupreanum. The sequence goes on along the minus strand of CM053505.1, from coordinate 82,774,930 downwards.
ATTATGAGGAGAAAATACATTTACAATTCTGTATGTAGTTAAAAAAATCCACATATAAGTGGACCTGTGCAGTTCAAACCTGTGTTATTCAAGGGTCAATTTTAAAGTGTCTGTAACTTTTGTTTCATTCTCATTAATATAAACTGTTGAGATTCTCCAGTATGACTATTAGATTCTAGGCGCTGTCTTTCAGAAATAGAGGTTATGCTACTACTGATCCTAGATTTTTTTCTAATTTATTTTTCAACAATTTATTTATACATGGAAAACTTTCCAAAGCTGTACAAACTAAATGCCATTTATGCCTTTATAGAGAGATAGATAACTTCTTAAATGTTATCAGGGCCATCTTGAGAAATCTAGAGCTGGGATTGCCTATTAGTAGAATGGTGCACCAGGCTAGATACCAGGAGTTTCCTTTAAATCACTCCAATTAATTCACCTTTATTGAGTGCCTAACAGTGTACAAAATACAGTCTGAATTCTATGGGGGTACAGAAGTGACAAATAAATAACCCCTGTCTTCACAAATTATATCTAATACTTTTTGTAAAGTGTACAATCTATATATTTACCTGGGCTATATTGGCTATGTTTTTGATGACTAGGAATTCTTTTTTTTTCTTCAAAATGGAGAATGTAAACAACTGGTAATTAAGCATCACCTTCAAGTGAGGTGATATTTCATAAGTTTTGAAGTCATGAGAGTTCAAAGCCAGACAGTGTATACATTGTCCATTTATCATAGGCAAATCACTTAACTTCCTTGAGCCTCAATTTCCTCACCTATAAAATAGGGGTGATAACATTTAGCATAGTGTCTGGCACAAAAGAGACATGTTAGTATTTATACTTCTTTATATAGAAATTCATTTAGGCTTCTGTCTAAAAGTGAAAAATATACAAAATCTACGAGTAATTTAACCATATCATTTAGAACTGAGATAGGAAAGCTGATGCCATTTTCATCATTGCTATATGAATATAACAGCTAAGCTTTAGAGAGAGGCATCCGATAAGTATTTTTGAATGAATGAATAAATGAATAGAGGGAAGAAGGAAGGGAGGAGGGAAAGAACAAAGGAGGAAAGAAGGTAGACTTTCTTGAGCACCCATATTCTTTAATACTCTCAGTCCTAGACTTATTCAATGATATGTGATTCATAGCTGATAACACTGACTGTTGATTGGTTGGCTTGCCTTCTTCCTTCCCTTGGGTATTTCCCTTGGGAAAGCCAGATGAGCAACTCCATTGACATTTTTCAGAATACTCTAGCTTGAGTCTTACGACAAAGTGTTCATAAGAATCAGGAGCACTCTGTGCATGAGAGGCTGCTCTTCTATTAACAGAGTACTCTACACATCTCTCACACATGCTTTTATCTCCTGCACTGGTTCTTCCTAAGTTTTGCAATGCCCATTCTTCATATGTATAAATACCAAGTGCCATTAAATGGTATCAAATGGCATAAGTCTTGGGTAGCGGGTCCTCTCAAATGTGCACTTCACTATAGGGGGGAAAAAAAAGCATTTCTCATCTTAGGAAGATCTCCGAATAGGCTGCGCTCAGAGTGCCCCACTCTCAATCTTCAGTCTTCTTTTCCACGGATGATTCTTTTCCTTAAAATTGTATCACCTTTTTTGACTCCAGTAATAGCTTCGTTCTGCTCTTTAAAAAGAAATTGGGGAAGAAATTGAAGAGTGTTTCAGAATTTGTTTCTACTATCATATCTGTGAAAGTATCATATAATTATATAGCATTTCTTTTATTTTCAGATTGGGAAGTTATGTGCCCATTCTCAACAACGCCAGTATAGATCTGCTTATTATCCTGAAGATCTCTTTATTGACAAGAAGGTATTAAAAGTTGCTCATGTAGAACATGAAGAAACCTTATCCAGCAAAAGAAGGTGAGAGTATTTTTTTTTCTCAATTTCAGCATACAATTAGCAATTGTGTTTAAGGTCAAAAACCATTGGAGTGAAACTTCTTAAATACATGTAATTTAGTCCTTCTAAGTAGAGTATTTGGTTAATTAAATTCTATTATCTGATAAGATTCCAGTCAAGATGGTGGAGTAGATAAATGTTGTGCTTGTTTACTCTCACGACCACATCAGAGTTACAGCTAAACTTCGGAAGAAATGTCATTGAAAATAGCCTGAAGTCTAGCTAAACAGAAGTCTTAACAACTAAGGACATACAGAAGAAGCCACCTTGAAACTGGTAGGAGGGGCAGAGATGCAGAATGGGCTGGTTGTACACCTGTCTGTGGCAGTTTAAAATAGGGAGGGATATCTCTGCTGTAGAGGTCCCCCTAGAGGAGCAAAGGGTCCAAGCCCCTCACCAGATTCCCTAGCCAGGGTTCCAGTACTAAGAAGAGAAGGCCCCACAAAATCTGGATAGGAAATCAGCTAAGATTGTGGCTGAGTGAGAAAGAGGGCTTCAGGAGTCTCAGAAGTTCTTCTTAAAGGGCCAGTGCATGGACTTACCTGCTGCTGAACTCACTCTGAGCTCCAGCTCTGGGGCAGCAGCTTGAAAGGCCCCAGGGACATGTGGTGAGGAACTGAATTTTATGGCTTCAGAACAAGGGCTCGAGGGGCAGCTTTCTCCCAGTTAGAAGTGCTGGTGAAAACCATTGTTCCTTTGTGGAGCCCTCCCCCATCCCAGAATGCAGACAGAGGCAGCTTCCATATCTCCAACTCCATCAACCTGGCTAACAGTTTTCCCCTCTCTGACGATTGCCTGAGACTCTGTCCTACTCAACTTGCAGGGCAACCCAAGCAACTTCCAATGACTTTTCCATACAAAAGCCCTATCCTGACTCATGCTTCCAACTTTCCTAAAATCTTTGAAGGTTCACATAACCTAAACAAGCAGCATCTGGCCTCGGCATGCCCTGTACCTCTTGCTGAGCAGTCTCAAGCCTAACACTAGTGGTAGCTGGCCTTGGTTTGCAGCTTGGCCTCCAAGGCACACCCCAGCATGGTTGGCAGCCATCTACAAATTGCTTGGTGACTCATGCCAGGTGGCCTCTGGCAGGGTACAGTTTGTTGCTGAACTTGGCTTGTGATGGGGCCTCTCCCATGAGGTACTGTCCTGCATGCCTGGTGGCCAGCTTTAGTCTGAGACCAGAGCACAACCAAGAGCCACGTTCTAAGATGACACACCTAAAGAGCAGACAGGGCAGGCACCAGAGCCCTGCTACAGTGAATCCTGCTCCTTAGGGTCTGCCCCTGCACAATAGCTTCTCCACTATAATCAATGGCCAGTCATCACGACCAATCAGCCTGAGGGTCAGTCCCTCCTATTGACATGCAAACAGCAACTAAAGCTCAACTACAATAAGAGGGCACACATGACCCATGCAAGGGACTCACCTGGAACACCTGGGTCAAGCAATCAGGAGACTGCGCCATTGGGTCCCACAGGACACCTACTACATAAAGCCACCCTACTTGAGGAGATAAAGAAACATGTCCCAAATGAAAGAATAGAACAAAGCTCCAAAAAAAGCACTAAACAAAATGGAGACAAGCAATATACCAGCTACAGAGTTTAAAACACTGATTATAAGGATGCTCAATGAACTTAGGGGAAGAGTAGATGAACTCAGACCTTTAACAAAGAGATAGAAACATAAAAGAGAACCAGTCAGAAATGAAGAATACCTCAGGAGAAATTATCAGTAGATTAGGCTAAGCAAAAGATCAAATCAGTGATTTAGAAGATAAGGTAGCAGGAAACACCCAATCAGAAAAGCAACAATAAAAAAGAATCCAAAAAAATGAGGATAGTTTGAGTCTCTGGGTCAATATCAAGTATACCAATGTTTGCCTCATAGGGGTACCGTAAGGAAAAGGGAGGGAGAAACTAATTGAAAACCTATTTCAAGAAAAAATGACTGAAAACTTCCCTAACCTGATGAAAGAAATAGACCTATAAGCCCAGGAAGCACAGAAAGTCCCAAACAAGATGAACCCAAAGGGGCCCACACCAAGACACATTATAATTAAAATACCAAAGTTAAAGACAAAGAGAGAATCGTAGAAGAAGCAAGAGAAAAGCAATTAGTTACCTACAAGGGAGCCTTTATAAGACTGTCAGCTGATCTCTCAACAGAAATTTTTCAGGCCAGAAGGGATTGGCACAAAATATTCAAAGTGATGAAAAGCAAGGATCTACAACCAAGATTACTCTATCCAGCAAAGCTATCATTCATTTAGAATTGAAAGATAAAGAGCTTCCCAGACAAGCAAAAGATAAAGAATTTCATCACCACCACACCAGGAAATGTTAGAGGAAATGTTAGAGGGACTTTTTTTAAGAAGAAAAAAGAAAAGATCAAAAATATGAATAATAAAATGGCAATAACTACAAATCTATCAATAATTACTTTGAATGTAAATGGATTAGGTGTTCCAATCAGAGGATAAGGTGGCTGAATGTATAAGAAAACAAGACCCTTACACATGCTGCCTACAAGAGACACACTTCAGATCAAAAGACACACACAGGCTGAACATATAGGGATGTAAAAAGATGTTTCATGAAAATGGAAACAAACAAACAAAAAAAACTGGGGTAGAATACTTATACCAGACAAAATAGACTTTAAAACAAACATTATAACAAGAGATAAAGAATGACCCAATGACCCACTTCTGGGTATTTATTTGAAGAAAGCCAAAACACTACTTCAAAGAGACATGTGATTCCATATGTTCACTGCAGCATCATTTACAATAGTCAAGATATGGAGGCATCCTGAGTGTCTGTCAATGGATGAAAGGATAGAGGTGGTACATACATACAATGCAATATTACTCAGTCATAAAAAAGAATGAAATCTTGCTATCTGCAGCAATATGGATGGATGTAGAGGGTATTGTGCTAAGTGGAGTAAGTCAGCGAAAGACAAATGCCATGTGATTTCACTTACTTATGGAATCTAAAGAACAAAACAAACACAAACAAACAAAACAGAAACAAACTCATAGATACAGAGAACATTTGATGGTTGGCGGATAGGAGGGAGTTTGGTGGGGAGGGTAACAAAGGGGAGGAGATTAAGAAGCACATATTGGTTGTTACAAAATAGTTCTGGGGATATAAAGTGTAACATAAGCCATATAGTCAATATTGTAATAACTATGGTGTCAGATGGGTGTTAGGTTTATTGATGTGATCACTTTATAAGTTATATAAATGTCTAATAATCTAATAATAATCTAAGTCATACACCTGAATCTAATATACTATTGTATGCCAATTCTAATTGAAAAATTTTTTTAAAACTGAAAATAAATACATCTGAAAATATGTAAATGTGAAAAAATTCTATCATCTGTCAATGTTAAAGAAAAAAGATATTATATTATATCCAAGCCATATTTAAATGTAAAATTATCATATATAAATATTTAATACAGCAACACAGGATAGAATGGACTTCTATATTCGAGATCTTAATTGAGAAAACAAAATGTTTTTGGTTCATTATTTAGTCTCACAATTCCATCTCTTGGTTTGTGGCTTTTCTCATTAGTAACAGTGAGTCAGGACTGAGTTCACTAAAGAGAAACTGGCAAGACACACTCTGTGTATACACACACACACACACACTGCACACTCTACACACTCTTTTAAGAATGATAAAATTAAGGATTTGGTTCCTGTTTCTTAAGGTAGCAGTCAAGGGACTAAATTAAATTTTGTTTCTTATTCTCTTCATTCTTTTCCACCTATCCAGATTCCCTCCTTTCTTATTTTAGTTTCATGGTTACAAATAAGGGATAAAAATTTGCTAGGAAGCCCAACACAAATCTAGGATAATTGCCTTCCTCAAAACACTGCAGATGTAGCCAATCCTGCCACTGGCCCAAGAATAACTAGACATGAGTTCTGCTTCCAGATGACTTTGGTGGAATTGGGAGAGATTGACCAATAGATGGGAAAATCAGAGATGAAATAAGTAATATTTCATATTTGGGCTAAATTATTCCATTCATATCTGTTTACTATAGGAGATTTTGAAATGATAATTCCTAGTCATAAATGATACAGTTTAAGGTGAGAGAATGCTTGAGAAATATTACTCCAAAGAAGCATATCAGGAAGTCCCATTTCCTTCTCTTTTGTTGACTTCCAAACTAATGGATTCCTAGTTTCCCTGTGGCAGCAGTTTTACAGTGTGATTTGAGGACCCAAGGAGTCCCAGAGACCCTTTCAGGAGGTCCGTGAGACCCTCCTTTTGCTAACTACATATCTGTGTGAAGTTGACTTTTGTTCATATAGTTAAACCAAAACAACACATTACAACAAATTAAATGCCGAAGCAAATGGGAGAACTTAGCTGTTTCCTATTAAGCCAGGCAGTAAAGATATTTTATAAAAATGCAAAAGCAATATCACTTTTCTCACTTTTTTCTTGAAAATGTTATTTATGTTAACTTAATGGCTAACCATTATTAGTTTAAAATTAATAATAAAATTTTAAATATTTTTCTGGATTTTAATTTCTAAAGTAGTATCAATGGATATATATATACATATATATCATATAAATAAAAGCTCTTTGGGATCCTCAACAATTTTTAAGAGTGTTAAAGGGTTTTATTACTTATCTAGTGTTATATACCAAATTATCTCAAAACAGTGATTTAAAACAACAAACACTTATTATTTCACAGTTTCTGTCAGGAATTTGGGAGAAGCTTAGCTTGGTGGTTCTCAGTCTCTAACAAAATTTCAGTCAAGATTTTGCCTGGGGCTGGCAGTCATCTGAAGCTGGATGATCCACTTCCAAGGTGACTCAATGACACATTTAGCAAATTAGTGCTGGTTGTTGGAAAGAGGCCTCAGTTCCTCAGCACATGGACCTCTTCAGTCTCCTAACAAATGGTCACTGGCTTCCCCAGAATAAGTGATCCATGGAAGAGATAACCATGATGTCTTTTATGACCTATTCTCAGAGGTAACATACTCTCAATTCCGACATGTTCAACTTGTTCGAAGCAAGTCACAAATTCTAGTCTACATTCAAGGGGGAGGGAAACTAGGCTTGAATGGAGGAGTATCAAATAATTTGTGGACATATTTAAAAACCACCACAGGGTCCTGGCAACAAAATATTTGAGGACCATTTCCCGACAGCATGAGGGTACCTTGGGAAGTGTTCGTCTTTCTGGGAAGACAAAATTAGGCTATTTCTCCAGGCTCTCTTTAGCCCCTGACTGTCCACTATTGCTTTCACTCTGGCATTGATCTTTAACTGCTAGAAACCCCTCGCATATGGACTGAAGTGAATAATTTATATATTATATGTTAATTATTTATAAATGATATAAAAATATAAATTGTAATATACTTGTATATACATATTATATATTTATATTTGTTAATATTATGTAGTAATAATGTAATTTATATTGCTTTATTCAACTCAGCAGAAATTTAGGAAACACCTATTATGTGCCAGAATATATATTGGGCACTGAAAATCAAGACACAACCTCTGATCTCTAAATCAGTCTATTGTGTAAATGGACTTAAATACAAATAATTCTGAAACAGTTTTATAAGTGCAAAAGAATGTCCAGAGTTTATAGAAGCAGCCTACTGAGAAAGACAGAACCTCTCTGCCCATGGAGTGATGTTGAAGTCTTCGTGGAAGAAGCGGTTTGTGAATTTGTAACAGAACCACATGCAGAGCTTTTTCAAAGTAAATACACCTACCCAGTCGCATTTTGAGATTACCCTGGCAACATGGACACATTTATGACTAAGCAGGAAGTTCATCAAAACCTTGCTGCTATGACTTTTATTTTAGGCTCAGTGGAGAGACTAGGGAAGACTCTGTGGGTGTTGATGCCTCCAGGGAGAGAAGAAATTGATAAATGAGTTCATGGCTGGGCACCCAGATTTGGTACTTTGTTTAGATTTAGTTTTTGAATTTGTTGCTAACACCCAAATAAAAAAAAAAAGGTAGTAAGAAAAATCCCAAAGCCTGTAGACTTGAGTAAGTGGTAGTCATGCAGGGCTCTTTTGAATGTTGGGAACATGAACCTACCCCATGATGTTTCTCATCTTTTGTAAAATGAAACATTAGAGTCTGAGGTGGAGCCATTCTTTCAGAATTCTCTGGCAGAATAAGAAAATGAAAACAGCAGGAAAGTGTCTTAATTTCATTTAACTCCCTCAAATAGGCATTGTATACCCTTTTAGGGAGAGGAGAGAATTGGGGATTAAGATGATCTCTTGCTAAATGCACTTCCCTCTGCAATCTGATATTATTAGGAGGGCTTGTTTTGGCAGAGTGTACCTGTGTCAACTTCTCAGTATGTTCTGCACAGCATCTCATACTGTCTAGAAAAATGTATATTTCCAGCATCCTACACACCCATGCCCAAGCTCCATCCTCTGTGGGTAAAAAATATGATAATAGGAAAAGAACCTTATTGTAGTATTTAGTATGTGGTGGTTGTGAGCAAGCTGTCTGAATCTGATTATGAGTTGAAAATCAAGTTTACCTTATTAAAATAACAACACACAAAAAATGCAGGATTCCTTTGGAAGCCATCTGTTTGTTTTGTCTGCCCCCAACTGGGTAGTTTGCAACATACAACTAATCTTAGAAATAGCTTAGTTCAACATAAGACAGTTTGATACTCAGCTGGTGGCCTATGTATGGGTCTCAGCGTCCTTTTAAGGTATAAATATTGAAAATAACTGTCATCAGATTTAAAACAGTGAGGATAGGACAAGATGCACAAGAAATGCAATCATAGTAGAAGAAATGTAATTTTCATAGCCCTTTCCAGCTGTAATATTTTCAGCACATCTCAGATGTCAGCCTCTCTTTCCTTTGCCCTCTTGAATGTCTCTTTCACCACTTCCTTTATGATACTATTTACCTTGTCATTCACTTATCCCCCATAAAGTTTGGTAGGATACATGAGCAGTATCTTTCCCTTTTCCAAACCTAAAATCTATAGTTGAATAGTGCATCCTGCATCTACATACCAAGCTCAACTGCTAACCTGCGAGATAGTCACACAGTCCCTACACCCTTGTGAAATTACATCTATGTATTCTTGCCTTCCCCTTCCTGCACTCCCCCTCTTCCTCTTCCCCTCTGACTTGGTCTATACGGCCAATATATTAGGTGACACAAGTAAATGCCCTAGAAGGAAAAGAAAAAAAACTGATATTCGCTCCTGGGTTCAAAAATCAGTGCTGACTCCTACATCCTCTCAAACTCCTGCTCTGGTTTTGCTAAGCAGCTTTGCAAGTTCAGTGGTACCTTCCACCTTATGAACAAAAGAACAACATAAGTCCTGAGTGAATCAAGGATTTTTGGTTCTAGTGTAAGTCATTCTGCCCAAAATTGGACTCTACTTCTTTCAACATTTGTCAACGCCATCTATATGCTAAGTATTGTGTAAGGATTAAGTGTGAATGAATAAGGGGGAGCACCTAGCCTAGCTAGGCAGAAAGGTGAATAAATACTTTTCATACAAAACAGAGCTATGTAGAAAAGGGTGGCAGCATCATAGATGGGGTTGTTAGCAGCTCTCCTGTGAGAGTCAAGAAAGGCTTCTTGGAAAAGGTAACTCTTGAGCTGGGCCTTGAAGAAATAGTAGAAATTCAACAGATGAAGGAGAGAACAGAAGGTGTTCTGGAAAACGGAACAGTATGAGTAAAAGTATGGGCTAGTTTCTGGAATGGTAGAAAATTATAGTTTGGAGGTTCTCTGCAGCAGAATTAAGCATGATCCTGCATCACTCTAATTATAATTATTAGTTTACATGCTTTTCTGTATTTTCATTAAAAAAAGAATACTGAGCTCATATTACTTTATATTAAAAAAAAAAGAACCTTAATGACAGAGGAGAAAAGTTCAGTATCCTCAGTTGGGGATGAAAGGCTGTTTTTACTTTCAGTGGTTTCCAATTAGTGCTGCTTTGATGCCTACTCAAGCGAATCATTGCAAGAAAGCAAAGGGAATCCCCTCCCCCACAATCCAAGAAGGAGACTCTCCTCTTGAGGATGGTGAGAGCCCTCCAGGGAACATCACATGTATCCAGCTGCAGTATTTCAGAATGGCTTGTGCATGCAAAGGAGTCCTGTCCTTTAGTTCCACATTTAATACATTGAATGGAAAGCTTGATGAAGAGACTCTTTTCCTGAGCAGACTGCTGTAAGCAAGTGTTTGGTTTCTCCTGAGAGACATATTTGCTATTCATATGTCAAATGGTATGTTTGGCATGTATGTATGAGAATAAAGTGGAATTGGAATCAAATAACATTCCCTTCAATTGGATTGTTTTCCCATTCTGGGCAACTAATTGTCCAAACTTTCTCTTTTTTTTTCAAAGACAATTAATTCAGTTGCACAGACTGCCTTAGTTCATGGGTAGAGATTCTTTTGTTGCTTGTCATGGGCTACTACCATAAAGAAAAGAAATCTGGACTGAGTCATATATGGGTAATTAATATGTCACTTAATTTAGTTTCAGCTGTCTTTCTTTAAAGAGAGAAATAGAAATATTTAACTCACCTCCTTTTAAAATTGTAATCATAGGGATAGAAAGCTTAATTTAAGAAAAGATAAAAACAAAATACACTTAATTCCCATGCCAGAACAAGTTTAGGAAAGAGTGACAAAAAAGAGGAAAAATGAGAGAACCTCAGTAAACTCAGTAGGAGGTAAGCTACTCCTGTCACACTCTGCTGCTTTCAGGGCTGTCGTGTCAGAGGACATTATCATTTGTTGTCACTCTTTTTTGAAAAGCTCATTAACTCCCCAACAGTTTAAAAGTCTTTCTTCTACCCTGCAAAAGAGTATTTCTAGATTTATTTTCAAAAATCAAATTTTCTTTTGGAAACCAAGTTTTATTTTCCCACTGTGTTTAGAAGGTTTTGCACGAAGGAATGTCCTGCACTGTAACATTGCTGTTGGGGACTGAAAAGCATTGGCCAGTTTGCTAGGTATGTTGGAGCCCTGCTCCTTGTTCTCTCAAAGGTGGGTATTGCTTCATCCCACAGGCCCTGGGACTTATTTGAAAACCTGCATTTATTTCATTATTCTGAGATTCTTTTCTAATCAAATCCACCTTGGATTCTCAGTGAGTTCTAATGGAAATAATATACCCTAAGAATCAAAAAGAACTCAGTGAAAAAGCCTATCAAGAAGGGATTTTAAAGAAATAAATATAAAACTTTACTGGAGAGAAAATTCTAGAAGGAAATCTATCCAAATATTAATAGTGATTGGCTGATAGGACTATGACTAAGGTTTTTTCCTTTCTACCTTTCTATATTTTCTAAATATAGAAAATATTTAGTGAGCTTAGATTTCTTCATAGTGAGCATATATTACAATGGGAAAGAAAACCAGCAGACTGCATTTTAAAAGATAAAGGAAGAAATAGATTTTAACCACTGTTTATAGCTCTTGAAGTGCTGAAGTTGCAGCTCATATAAATTTCTCTTCTCACTCTGTACCCATGCTTTTATTTCATGCCCATCTAAACCAGCTCTCCTGACTCTCTCCCTCTACTATTCCAAGAAACATCCCTCCCCCAGCAGACAAGTCTCTCTGATACATATTTTACTCTTCTCTACCCTTATTTGAGGTTTTAGCTCAATAAAAGCTTTATTCAGATATCATCCATATACCATACAGTTTATCCATCTAAAATATGAAATTCAAGTCTTTTTGGCATATTCCCAGAGTTGTATAATCATCACCACAATCGATTTTGGAACATTTTTTATCATCTTAAGAAGAAGCCCCGTAACCTTTAGCTATCATTCTCCAACCCTCATCCCTCCCCAACCCCAGTCCTAAGCGACCATTAATCTACTTTCTATCTCTGTAGAATTGCTTATTCTGGACATTTCACATTAATGAAATTATATAATATATGGTCATTTATGATTTGCTTCTTTCATTTAGCATAATATTTTCAGGGTTCACTCAGGTTGTAGCATGTATGAATGATTTTTTTTCTTTTTAAGGCTGAATAATATTCCATCATAGAGAATTTGTATATTCATGTATCAGTTGATGAACATCTCTCTTTTCCCACCTTTTGGCTATTGTAAATAGTACTGTTATGAGCATGTGTGTACATGTACTTATTTTAGTACTTGTTTTTAATTATTTTGGGTATATACCTAGTAGTGGAATTGCTGGGTCACATAGTAACTCCATGCTTTCCTTTAACTCCCAAACTGTTTTCCACAACAGCTGTACCATTTTGCATTCTTACCAGCAATGTATTAGGATTCCAATTTCTCCACATCCTCACCAGACTTCTTGTCTTTTTTATTATAGTCATCCTGGTGAAGTGGTATCTCATTGTGGTTTTGACTTGCATTTCCCTGATGACTAATCTACCTTTTTAAACTCAACTCCATCTTGGCCTTCCACATCTGATGCTTCACATCTTATTCTTAGACACAATTCCCTGTAAAGGCTACCATCACCTTTCTACCAAGCAAAGACCATTCCAACCGCTATACCAGATTACTTCAGTGGTTTACACAGCCTAATAGCTAGCTACCCTGGGAAAGAATATCAGGAAAATATTTTGGAAGAGAACATGGTTGTGCTTTTTAATACCCTCCTCAAAAGATGGAAGATTCATTTATCTTGTACACGTGAAGTTATCTGGACCATGAAAAAAAGTCTTAATTTTCTTTCATGCATAAATTCATCTGAAAATTAATATGTATTTCATATATAGTATATTGATATTATACAGGATTATAATAATGGTAGTAAATTGCCAAATGGCTAATATTTTGGGAGGCTTACTTTGTGAAAGGTACTATGCTAAACACTTTACATGCATTGTCCCATTTAATCATCACGGCAACTTATCATTTGCTTCATTTTACAGATATTGAAACTAAGGCTCAGAGAAGTTTAGAATTTGCCTAAGGTTTTACTGCTAAGTAAGTGAGGGAGTAGTTGGCATTTGAAACTCATGTGGATTAAGCTCCAAAATCAGTGTTCTTAGCTGCTACTCCTAACAAGTTTTAAGGAGCTTTCCTTAGAATCTAGCCATCATTATAGCATGATTGCTAAACGAACTGTGTTCTAAATTGAAAATAATGAAGTCAGGAAAAGTTTTCAAAACACAATTGCTTCCTAGGTACATCTTGTATGCTCTGTGGTAGTAATAATTACCCTGTAAAGTAGGATGACCTTTTACTTCCCCAAGTTACCTTAAGTTTCAAAGAGATTCCTGAGTTCTAGAATGTGATGACCCAGACTGTGTTCACATTGTTCACATTATTTGTGGTGTTTGACTTTTATCTTGACCCGACCAAGTAATATCATTCCATAATAAAGTGGGAGGTCTTATATTTGTTTATTGAAGCCCCTTATTCCCTTGACATTCAGATAGACTCTGAATCCTCTCCAATTTTTTGATGATCTTTATGATCATCTAAGAAAACTTCAAGAGTTGAGAGGCTGGGAGTTCAAAGTGCTTTTTAAAGAAACTTCTAGGAAAATCAAATAGGAAAGTTCAATTTTGTTGCTATGTGCTATGTTAGTGAGAGAGTTTGGAGGTAGGAGGAGGCTTAAGAGAAACCTTTCATTAAAGAGAGAGCCACCACTTCTTATAGACTAATGGGCATATTCCATTTCCTCATGTAGTGGGGGGAATTACTCAGCCTCAGCCTTTAGTCTTTCAGTTTCCACTCTTGGGAACTGTATTAATACCTTGTAAAACAGAGCATCTCTCTTATTAGCGTTAATTGAACCCATCTTTTTCCTCTGTGAGAAACTATAATGTTGACTTTTATTTTCAGAGTCCTGTATTGAGCCTCTTTGCTTTGGAGATTGACAGAGCTCAGCCACCAGGAGTAGGATGTGAGGGGGTTTGAGCATAAGAGGAAGCAACTGTTGGGGTATCAGGAGTTACATATGTCTCAGTAACCTTTCTTGAGTTGTTCTATCACCCTGGCTTTACTGTGACTCAAGTCTTTGTGAAGATGTGCTGAGTATTGCAAGCTGTTCTTTTAAATCATTATTTGAAATGATTTTTTTTTATGATAATAAAATGGAATACGGGACTAAATGCAAGAAAATCATCTCCATCAATCTTCCTCTTTTGGTCATATCTGAAACAACCCTCAAAAGGCATTTCTGGGCTCAGGACTCCCACCAGTGTCCAAACAAAGTTCAGACCTCTGGCTCCTTAAAAGTTCAGGCCTATATATCAGGCCAATCCATTCTTAGCCTGGAGATAGTAATGAATAATTACTCCACTGCCAGCAAATTCCCTGGCCAGTGTCTCCAAAAACTTAGTAGAGACTTAAGATAGACTTAGATATGAGAGCTCTTTAATTTTTTTCCTACCAGGAACATTGCTTTAGAAAACAGAGTATTTTATTTTTGTTTACCACTGGGCATCTATTGCATAGATATTTTAATATTTCTTTATAAGTATATCCACTTCTCTCCAGTCTATAGTGTTTTATTTTGTGTGTCCATGTATATTTGAAACAAGATAATAGATGGGAAATTTGACTGGATATTTACATGTGTGTATTCATATATATTTGCATATATAATATGATAGTTGGCTTCTCTCTCTTTTCTCTCACACACACACACATCATATAGAGCATAAAAGACAAAGCAAGTAAATAATAAAATATACTAAGTTCCACTCCCTCCTACCATAGGAACCACAACATACAGACAAAGAAACCTTCTTCCTCTACCAGTTTATCTGACTGTATTGTCAGGAGAATTTCATAGAGCTTATATTGCTCTGAGCGCCCAACAATTCTGATCTGCAGCTATTAGCCAAAGCCTATATGGAAAGGGGCCATCTCTAGAGTAATAGCATTGTAAATTACAATCAATACACTCAATTACACTCAGAAACCAAAAGATATGTAGTGCTCCAGTGTGCCTTGTAATCAGCACCTTTGAGAATGTAGGTAACAGCATTCTGAACAAAATAGGAAGCTGAACATGTTAGAAATGAATATTGGAATTAAATCATCTTTCTGATAAGAATAACACATTATATGGCAGGCAACATGTTCTAATATCATTTTATTGATTTTTTTTAAAACTTAATTGTGGCGTTGTAGCCAAGAATGTCTTTGAAAGTCATTTATTGCTCTAATCAGCCTGATAGAGCCTTTCTGTCATGCCAATAGGGAAATTAAACTTATCTCATACTGGATTTACTTGCATCTTATGTACAGATGTTTTCTTTTTCTTTCAGGGAACTAATTCAGAAGTTGAAATCTTTCATCAGCTTCTATAGTGCTTTGCCTGGCTACATCTGCAGCCATAGCCCTGTGGCCGAAAATGATACTCTTTGCTGGAATGGACAAGAACTTGTGGAAAGGTAATCTTTTTTGAATGATAAATATAGTGATATTTGAGGAATAATCATTTATTCATCTCAGGGTTAGTTATGTCATCTGCCTCCGTTAATTTCACAAGAAAAATTCTAGGAAAAACATGGACATGAGTATCTATGCATGCCAATTGCTATCACTTATAACCCTCAGAATGTAAAAACTTTGAAGCATGTAGAGAACTGTGTATTCAGGAACATTTTACAAAGTATAAAGCATAAAGCAACTTTTTTTTTGTCTTTGACTTCTTCTGTCTTGTTATACGGGTTGCCATTTATTGATTGATTTGAAGAAGTCATATTCAAACTAATGGCTATCAGTTATTGAGAATTAACTCCATATTAAGTACCATGCTAATACTTGTCTGTATTAACTCTCTTTATTCTTACACTAGTCCTATGAAATAGATGCTGTCATTTTTTTTTTCTCATTTTAGAGATGAAGGTAGAGGAAGGTAGAAAGGGGAAGGAAAGAAAAGTACTATTTCACTGATCAATTTTATTGAAATATTTGATCATTTAAGAGTCCATTGGTATAATTCATGCTGAAATTCATTGTCTATGAAGAATTTGCTCATTGCTAGAAAGGAAATTATATATATCCATTTATCCAGCTAATATTTACTGAGCATGTTTTAAGTGCCAGTCATCTTGAAGTGAACAAAACAGGCAAAATTTTCTGTCCTCACAGAGCTTTCATTCTAGTGGGCTAATGATATTCTTAACCATTGCTTTGCATGTGTAAGGAGTAGCTTGCAATTAAGGAATTAAAGCAGGAAGGTAGAATGCTTAGGAAACTGCATGGAGTTGATGAACATGCTTTAAAAAATGTTTGTATAAGTGGTAGCATGTTTTAGAGGAGAATACAGAAGACACCTTAAACTCGAGATCTGAATCTTTCACAGATTAGTTGCTTAACCTAGGGCAAGTGATTTAACCTCTTTGGGCCTTGGTTTCCCCATCTAAAAAATGATATTTTGGTTGGATTATAACCCCTGTAGCTCTGACAATGTGTGTTTTTCCTTATTTATTCATTCATTGATTCATTCATTTGTACCTTCAACATTTATGTTTTGAGATGTTATATGTTCGGCACCAAGTTAGGTGCTAAGGATACGAGGGTGAACAAGATGGGAACGTTAACTGCTTTAAAAGCTTACATTGTAGTGTCAACCAATATCAAGACACAAGATAATTAATCATGTTGCTAAGTGGAAATGATTAGCAATGTAATGTAATGGACAGAGAAAGGCTTTTGAGCCAAATGAACTTGGGTTTGCATCTCAGTTCTGCTACTTACTGTGTATGGCCTTGGGTGAGTTACTTAACTTAGAAAGTCTAAAGGGTCTTTCTCAATAAAGGAAGGGCATTTCACAGGGTTGTTGAAATTGTCAGGTGAGGTCATAAATCTAAAGTCCCTTGCAGACTGGCATATGCTGCAAGCTCAGTTCGTGTTACTTCTCTGCCTTCCTCCTCCACCCCTCCTCTTCCCAATGTAAGGTAAAACACATGCCAGAAAACACCTCGTTTCTCAACTAAGCTACTTTACTGACCTGGGACAATGAGAATGAGGTGCTAATAAGACTAAGATGGCATGCCACCCTGGATTGAGGCACTGAACTTGCAAGGAGATAGACTTTCCTCTAGCAAATATGAATTAGACTGGAGGGATTAATGATCTCATGCAGCCCATTCCACTCTGGAAAAATAATGTATATTTATCATCCTGAAAGCTCATCAGATATTAAGTAGAATTATGAATATGTACCCAACTATTATGACATATTTTTTAGCTTGTCAGAGAAAAAACAGTTAATATTTGGCTTTATAAAAATCAGATGCTTTAAAATAAGTATAAACAATATAATATTTTAAAAAAATGCCCACAGGTCAAATACATGTTTCTTGCATAAATTCGATGAGAAACCATCTTTGTTACTTACCCACTGGTATGTTAATATGGGAAAAATGAATACTTCCTGAAGCTAATTTGTTTTAAGCAGCATATCTTTTAACTATGGTTCTTATTAAAAAGGAAATTTTAGTATTCAATACATTTATTTATTAATATAATCAATCATTCATTTATTTACTCATTTAACCAATATTTGAGCATCTAGTATATATCAAGCACTAATCTTGATTTCTTCATTGTTGTGATTGTTTAGAGCAAATGTTGTAACCTGACTGGATTTATCTTCCAATATATCAGACAATCCAGTTTAGTTAATTCCAAAGAATTTCTTCCCAGGCCAACGTTTTTTGAGTCAGTGGCATTTTTTAAATTGAATTTTACTCATATAAACTGCTTCGCATCCAGTATTCTATTGTGAAGGATGTTGCCCTGGAACCAAGAAAGTCTTCTTCTATCACATGGTGGAATCGAAAGCCTGCTACATATGAATGAGTCCAAAAGTTAGACAAATGTACTTTGCACCATTAAAAGAACTCTGTTAACTGAAAATGGTTTTGTTTAATATGCTAACTTCAAATATCTTAGGCTATTAAATAAAATAAATATAGTATGGAGAAAAGCTGTTATGTCAAACTCCCATCTATACTTCTGAAAAATATATTTTTTCCAAAACAACTTGTATTATTGATATATACTCTCCAAGGAAGGAAGGAGGAAAGAAGAAAATCAAATATATTTGTAGACAGAATAAAGGGAATGTGTGATCTAGGAAGTGACTCTTCTGTGGTTAGTAACCTCAGGTTATAATTAACCTGTACTTAAAATACTGACCTAATGCAATGGTGGGACTAGGGAACAATGTTAAACTAGATAGATATTTTCAAAATTACTTAGGAATACACATTTAATAATATGAAGTTCTGTAGCCTAAGGACATGTGTGCCCTCTATTTGTACCGTTTATAAAGATTAGCTTTGTGCTGCATGTCTCCTCTATAGTTAAAAACTTTCCAGAGCTTTTCATTAAATTTCTCATTAATTTAGTCTTTTTTTTTAATTTTAAAGAGATGAATTTATTACTTACAAAAACATTTATTTTTTATATTAGTTTCAGGTATACAGTACAATGGTTAGACATTTCTATAATTTGTGAAATGATCCCTCTGATTACTGTAGCACCCATCTGGCACTACACACAACCATTACAATAATATTGACTATATTCCCTATGCTGTACTCTAGTCTGCATGACTATTTTGTAACTACTAATTTGTACTTCGCAATCCCTTTACCTTTTTCATCCAGCCTCCCAATCCCACTCCCCTCTGGCAGTCACCAGTTTGTTCTCTGTATCTGAGTCTGTAATTTAGTCTTAAGTAACAGTCACCACTTTATATTGTCAAGTGGGTTGTAACTATGTTATCTTTATAGGCTGGGTTTGTGTTCTTTTGAAAATAGTTTACTTTTATTCAAGAAAGTTTATGAAAATCAAGGGTCCTAAAAGGAAATGAGACTTGCTGCTGAAGATAACTGATTAAAAGCAAAATATTGAAACTGAAGAAAATATAAATATTCATGTCAGCTGTGTTGTCAGAGCTATTTATACCATCCTACTGTGGATATACAGGTCTCTCAACTTCTAAAGAGTTAAACAAGTCATTGTCTCTTTAAATAAGGTCACATTTCATATCCCTTCAATTTTTATCTCTTATGAATGTTTTATCTCTTATGACTTTTTATCTCTTATCAATTGAAATATGAATGAAGAGAGTGTTTTCACAGATATAATCTCAGGAAATACCACATAAGACTGTCATTTGTCCTTCTCTCCTCCCTGCGACCACCCCATCTTGGCTTGAGACAAACATTGGCTTCCAGGATATAGCCAAAATCTTCAAATTAGCAAGCTTGACTCATATGAGATACACTCTTTCATGCGATCCATCACATATCCTGTGGGCTAAGAAAGGGTTCCTTAAAATTGCCAAAGGCATAAAATTATCCATTTTTTGCCTTTGTGGAGCTACAGGGAATTTCAATTAGAGGATCCCTGAGACCAAGAGAAAAATTGAAAAGACCCGTGGAAGTAAGTTAACTGCATTGGCACTGAAAATATCTGTATGAAGAATGAACAATTTAGTAAATACATTCTCAAACACCTTTTTAGAGCTGTTAGGCCAAATATATGGGTCACTGACTGAAATTTTCATTATTCTTCTGAATGGTTTGATATTATGTGTAAGCCCCATTTTATTGTTTAATTAAGTGCATCCTTAAATTAGTATAACAAAAACTAAACCTATACATCTTCAAAAACTCTTAGTTACAGAGAAAAAACATTCTTTTGTCTTTACATTTAACATTGATAATTAAGGTTCATGCAACAAAGATTGAGCACTTACTATTTATTAGGGGCATAAAGTGAAAGGACAATTCAGTGCCTGCCCCTGCTGAGGAGTTTACAACTTAATGAGGATGAGGGAAAAAAATCAACCAGCATCCTTCCTCAACAGTCCAAGGAGAGTTCCTCCTCAGAGGCATCACAACAGAGGCCCTACCCATTTTTATTGAGTGAGTGTGTGTGTGTTTTATAGAGCTGAAATTCATCTAACGAAAAATTAACCATTTTATGGTTAACCATTCAGTGGCATTTAGCTCATTCGCAATGTTGTACAGTCATCACCTCTATCTAGTCCCAAGACATTTTATCACTCCGAAGAGAAACCTTGTACATGTTAGGGGTCACTTTCCATTTCTCCCTTCCTCCAGCTCCAGGCAACCAACAATTTGTTTTCTGTCTCTATTGGTTTACCTGTTCATATAAAAGGGATCATTCACTTAGCATAATGTTTTTGAGTTTCGTTCAAGTTGTAACATGTTTTAATACTTCATTGCTTTTTATAGCCAAATAATATCTTATTGTATGGATATAGCACATTTTGTTTACTCAGTCTTCAGTTTTCCACCCATTTTTATATGAACCCTGAGCAACTACTGTTCTATTCTTCCACCACCTCTGGATTCAACTTGGCTACACTTAACCTTGAGGACAGTAAAGTCAAACTGTCAGGCCTTCTTCCGCATTACACTTGACCACCATCTAAATACTAGCCTCTCCTTGACCTGGCCTCATCTCTATACATCATTGCAATTATTCTTCTCTGAGCCTCTTTTTCTCAGCCCTATGTGTGTAGTCAGCTAGCCTCTCCTAAAATCAATATACTTCCTGTAGGGGTTTATACTTCCCTGATGACTTTGAGGCTTATCAATTCTGCATATACAACTACTAGTGCTTTACTTTGTGACATGATGCCTTAGTACCCTTTGTGACTCAGTCCTAAGCTCTTCTTAATTCTCCTCTGTCAGGTTGCTGGGCTGGATGGGCCTGGATCCAGATGGCAGCTCCAGAATATTTCTGTTATCTTCTGGCTTGCAGTTCTACATAGCCACTCCTGTCAATTATGTATCAGTATTCATTTTGCATTTTCTTAGGATGACTCTGGGACTCTCAATGGAGTCTATGGTTCACCTGGCATTAGAGAATAAACTCCCTGAACTCTGCAGGTGCAAATTGCAGGGAAGGTGCCTCCTCTCCTATGTAATTTTGGCTTCCATTTCACCTATTATATACACATACACTCACTGTGAATTCACTTTTATTTCCACTGATCAGACAAATCTTCCAATGTTTATAATGCCTCTCCAGGATTTCTGTGCTGAACTGGAAAGACAGAAGCAGGAATAAGCAAAGAAGTCATTTTGTTCTTAAACAGTTCTTTTCTTACCTCAAAACCTTCTAAATGTTGCAGAGAAGTAGGGTCAGGAGACTGTTCTCTCTCTTCTACTGAGTTGGAGGAATAGACAGTGGCATATCAACCACAGCACCTTTAACATTCAATTCCTGACATGTACAAAGTTATTTTAAAAAGAGAGAGAGAGAGAAATGAACAAAATGGCTTATTTACACCCCTATAATCTAGGAAAGGTGAGGGGGAATAGTTGATTCTGTTTTTATAATGCACTTATTTTGAAACACTATGTTTTGAGGACCTAGGAGTCAGAGGATCGATCTATTTCTGGCACTAACAAGTCTTTCATTGGTTTACATAGCAAAATGGAAAGACCTTCAGAATCTTCAGTCTGGTGGTAAAGGAATTAAATGAAGAAAAATACCTATATGCTGGAGTGTATATATATATATTCTGACACACATATACACATGCACAGCTCATTCCAATCACATGCAACAAGTGCTATGTATAACTCCCAAGCTCTCTTGCTAAATAAGTTGTTAACTATTTGTCGTTTTGGTTTTGTTTGTTTGGGTTTTGTTCTTGTGGTGGTTTAGATTTATGTGGTGGCTTTTCTCTAGAGGGCTCAAGGTGCAGTGTACATACAACTTTAAATATGGGATAGCTAATGAAAGCACCAATGGGGAAGCAAATATATGACCTGAAATACAGGGCCAAGAGGAAGTGGGGCACAGGAAGGAAAGTAAACAATGGAAAATGGAAATTATATTCAACGGTGTTGTTGAGTCAGGTGCTGAAGTCATTTGATTCTGCACCTGTTTAGCCACACGACAGACTAAAATCATGCTGAAGCCAAGGCTCAGTAGGTCTTCTTAGCTGCCTCTGTCATGGTGGTTTGAGGGTTAGAAACTGAGTTGTAGTCTTCAAAACCCAAACCCTTTTTTCTCATAGCTAGTTCTTTTTCCCTCTATCCTGCAGGAAGTTATGCTTATAAAAGGCTGGGAAGAGAAAGAGAAAATTTGTTTTGTCACTGTCTCCACAGTTCTTGGTACTCCCTCAGACATTTTTGGATTTCATTTCATTTAGTTTTCCTAGAAGCAGAAACATGACACTTCATTCTTTCTGATTTGAGGACCTGCTCTACTGGCCTGACTGTATGCCCTTGGTGAAAGTGAAGTATAATACTGCTTGCTAGTATTGCAGTTTACATATTCTGGCTTACTTTGAGTAAGTCAGGATTGTTCATGGAAGGCTTAGAAGGAAAAACTGGATAATGTAGAAAATGACTTAATTTGATATAACATGAAGTATTTATGGGAGCTAAAGATTTTTTTTCCAATCCTGGTAAGGTAAGACAGATAAGTTTGGGGTGTACCCACATATAATAATCCCTCTAAGGGCTTAGAGTAGCATATTTTTCATCATACATTTATCTCAAAAGTAGTCTTTAGTGACAGCTATTTTTCAGAACCTACTCTATGGCAATAAATTGACATTTATTCCTTAAGATTATGGTGTCATGTACAGTAGCTCTACCTTCAGAACTGAGTGAGGAAAATCCAGCTTATCCTATTAACTGACAGCTTAACATGGTGTGCCACATTTAGGATAGGCTGTTCTTGCCAACTGTCATGTCCAAAGTAGCAGGAGGAGACATATTCATGGCTCAGCAATGATGTTTGCAGCCACCCATTGAAGGCCAGATATCTTATTACTTTAAGCAGATTGTGTCCTATTAGTACTTATGCCAGCCCCACCTGTGCTCAAATTGGCTCATTTTATTTATATGGGTGGCATCTGAGGGCCTCCAAGGCAGGTCCCAGCATATCCATACCCTCAACAAACAAATATCATGTCACAATTTCCTCCTTGAAATGTGATTCTGAAGAGGCAAGGCCCATTTCTTCTTACTACCACTGTTCCATGCACCAGAACTCTTCTATCTTAGCCAAGAAGGCTTAGGAGATGGGTCCATGAAGAAATTACTAATTTAACATTCTAGGACTTCTATACTCTTTAAATATCATCATCTCCTTCAAAGTAGGTGCTTTGGTTGGTCATAGACTGATTTCACTGATGCTGCCAGTCCTCAAAACACTTTTCTCCATGTTCTTAGGGAAAAGCCTTGAGGGCATATGAGCAGTCCCTGCAGCCTGCATGTTGTTGGTTCTTGGCCAGTTGATCTTCAGTGGTAAAGGCTGAGAATTATAGTAAGAAGATCCTGATAGGTTAAGAAACATGGGTCAGGTAATTAATTGGTGCATATTGGGAAAAATACAGTTCTTAGAATGATACAGATAGAGATTGTAATCCTGGCTGAGACATTTACGGTGTGCTTTGGGCAGGTCATTTAACATCAAATTCAGTTGCCTTATGTGTAAGATGGGGATAATGATACCTACTCTGCAGGGTTGTTGTGAAGATGTGCTCTGGCATGTAGGCGCTGCATAAATGATAGCTGTTGTTGCTGTTATCACTTCATTAAAGTGTGGTTGGGAAGGCTGAATAAGTGTCCAGGGCAAGGGTGAGGAGGTGCAGGCCATTCTTCCTGTAAAAGTAAGCTAGACTTTATGGAAATATCTATAATTCTTTTGGAACCAAACTGTTGAATGGGGTGGCTGATCAAGCAGGTTTATACCATTTGGTGTCCATTTGGGAGAGGATGAAATAATGGGGCTGTTTATTTCCCATGGCACTTAAACTAGCTTTAAATAGGATTTCCAAAGAAGAGTTTCAGAAATTGTAAGTAATGTCAGAATCGTGGATGTACACGGCATGTTTCGCAACACATTTTGGTAGATATTTATGAATTTGAAATATGTTATTACTTTATATTCACCCCCGAGCACATATAAGGTAGGTGGAAAATTGATTGAAACAAGGCTTCTGGGCAGAACAAGTCTCCTGACCCTTTTCTGATATGGCAGATGGTCAGTTTCCTTTAGTGATACCAGTGTAACTTCATCAGAATGCCTGACTTCCACAAACGTAACACACCTTAGACATTTTTATCCAATTACTCTGACCCAGAAGACATTTCTGGTAGTTGGTCGCTAAGCATCAAAGGAAACAGACCCTTGAGACTGGAGTTTGAAGGACAAGGAGAGAGGTCTGTAAGGGAAGACTCTCTTTTGGGAACCTCACACTGTGGCCCTACTCTTAGACTTCTCCAGCTTCCTTGGTGTCATGATCGTGATAGTTATCATAATGGTGGTTTTTCTCCCCTGCAGGCCTCAGGAAATAACTAGCATGTGCCACTTCTTTACTGTGACTAGCCCCAGTTCTTCTCCCAGGGTTGAGCTTTTGGGGGCTCCTTTGAAAGAAATTCAGCTCTCCCTTTTTGGCTCTTCCTCTATTTAAGCAAGTGCAAAATATTGCTTGAGTTTCTCCGATGATTTTTACTGATAGAAATAAAGCCAAGGAGTTGAGAGTTAACAAAAACCACACAGAGGAAAATTTCAAAGTTGCGTGGCAATCATAAAAAGCATCACAGTAGGTTTCATCACACGATTTTGGGGTCAACAAGCCTGGGTTTGGGTTTCTGCTCCAGGACGTATTAGCTTTCTCTTTTCTGAATACCTGTTTCCATATATGTAGAGTAGAGTTAATAATATCTCCCTTAACAGTTTGTTGAGAGGATTCAGAGACATTGTGAAATATAGAATATAGTGCCTGGAATATAGTGGGCCCTCAAGAAATGGTAGCTATGATTGCCGTTATTTAATAAAACAAGCTTAGAGAAACAGCCATTATAGCTCTTTACTGGAAGATAAATGGAGTTAGGTCTGACTTTAGCTCCCTTCAGTGATCCATTTTTTTTAATTCTTCAGGAACACAGCTTCACCTGTTCCCTCTCATTTTTATCTTATTTTCTCTCTCTGCTGCAAAAACATGAAAGTCCCCATCCCTGGTTGTGATTGGTACAAATAGTGGGCATTTGGGTCTTCTGGGGATCAAGTGAGAGTTATTTGCATCTAAGGGTATGTACTGGCTGCCTTCCTCCCTTTGATATTTTGTTTTATAGCAAAGATGTTTTCAACAGTTCCTACCAGGACTTCTTCATAATGATTAACCCACGCAATCTTCCAAAATTACTTACATTGGAAACCAGTATGGGTCTAGTTGCAGGTCAAATCTAGTTGCCCTGTGCTCTAAAGTCTTTTCTGTCACCCTTGGGTTAACCTTTGTGGAAAAGGAGAGAGATTGTTAAAATCAGCCATGAGCTCCCAATTTCTCAAGCCAATGAATTTTACTCTTTTATGTGAGTCTGGCTTTGATCCTTGAGTTTGTCACCTGTATAATGAAATTTCATTTCCCTATGAAAGAAAATTTGTTTTAATTTATAGCTCCAGGGTCACAGGAACTTCCTACTCTTTGCCCCCTCACATTTTACTGATCCACGTGTCAGATGGATTTTAAACCACCCTGGTTTGAGCCACCCATTTGCCAGTTTCATTCTCTTTCTTGCTTTGGGGAACAGCTTCACAGGATGGGTCCTTGTTCAACAGGAGCCAGAGTAAGCCATCCTCACTTGAGATTGGGGTACATCAGCTTTGGGTTGGAGGATCATGTAGAGGCTTGTGCTGTATAAGAACTCAGACTGAAAAGCTAATTTCCAAATACTATTTGGGAGGACTAAAACAAGGACCATCCTAGAAGGGGCCAAAAAAAGATGTTGGGCTGGCTTACCCCTATTTGTCCTTACCTCAGTGGCATCTCTTCTTTCCCTGATGGCTTCCTAAAAAGACCAAAGTGAAAGTGATTCAAAAAGAGCCCCAAGATGTAATTATTTTTATTGGGATAGCAGCGAGCTCTCCATTTGCCTCCTTTAGGTATCTTTTAGGCTACAGGGGAGCAGGTAGAGTGGCTGTTTGAGATGTTGTCAAAGTTGTTCTCAGTTTGTGATATTAGAGAGTCTGGAGTGAAATTCACAATAATTAAACCTTAAAGAAAATATTTCCCCCATAGCACCATATAACCCCAGTGGGCTTCTGAACAAAAGCAGTGGGATTCAATGTCTATTCCTCCAAATGATATTTAGCACGACCACCTAGAATGAAGATTAGAAGCCTCTAACCACAGAGATATATCAGTGAGGGGAGAGATACATCTAGAGAAGTGCAAGGGCTGAAAGGCAGGTAAGAGAAGAGAAATACAAAGTGGATGAGAAAACCAAAGGGAGGGAGACAATTTTCACTCTTTCCAAGACACTCCAGGCTGAGGGTAATTTTTGATCTGTTGTCCTTGAGTGCATTGCTATGCGCTTTTATTAAGTATTTATGTATGTAGCAATTTATATTTTACCAAGTGCTTTACAATCACTTTTATTTGGCTTAGTAAAGTTTTCCTGCAATCCAGCTACTTTATGATCAGGAAAGTCACTTCCTGTTTGCTTAGCACCTCCATGCATACAGCCTCCCGCAATAGGTGACTTGTTCCTGCAGGAGAGCAGGAGAGCAGGTGCAAAGGGTTGAGGAGCTGAGGGCACCTGCAGCTATTAGAGTGATTGGAGTGGGGGTGGTTTACGCTTCAGTTCACCTTTCCTCTCCTCTGTTATTCTTCAGTTTTATTTTATTGCTGGCAACTAGAGAGGCGGCAGTGCCAGGCTTCAGTCTGCTGAGGGCAGAGCTATTGTGATAGTTGGACACTGTCAGTGGTAGGCACTTTGTACTCTGCTTGTATCTCAGTGCCAGCTACTGTGCCCATGCCCACCATCGCCACTGTCTTCCATCAGGCTGACTTGCTGAGTGTCTTTCTTTCTGCTACCTCAGGGCTCTGACTGCAGCCTGGAATCTGGGGCTCTGGGAATGATTTTAAGGGAAGACAGCAGAAGTAGCCAACTTTATGCAGACAAGACCTTTCAGCATTCATAGGCAAGTCTGACACTGAGTCACCATGTTCTTGCTAGTCCTTTTTCCCTCCCATCAGCTACAACAGCCCTGTATGCCAATGCTCTGGGTGTTGTGATGTAGGATGGTGTGTCTATAGATGGGTCATGAAGAAGTAGAGCTTCACACTCTCAGTCACAGGTTTGCAAGGGAATCCAGCAAAGGCAGTACTTGAAGATTTCATTTTCTGAAGACCAGATGTGCCAAAGCAAAAGCCAGAATCTGGTCCATGAAGTAAAAACTGGAGACTGTGGGCCAGGACATTGAAAAATTATGAACCTCTAATTACCAGAGTTCTGTGACTAAGCACAGGGTTATGTAGATAATTAATAGGTAAGTATCGAATAACATTCTATTACTGATAGAAGACAACAAATCCTTGTTCTGACCCAAAAAACTGAGAATCTTCACCATTAGATTTGAAACCCTCTCAAAGTTACTGTCTTGACCATAGTAAATTTAACAAGTATGTCAGATTTGTTTTCACAACAGTAAAATCTCACTCAGTCAAACCCAGAAATGGGCTGAAGTTTACACTGTTAAAAGAGGGTTTGTGATGCAAACAAATCATAGTAGCAGGTGTGTATCTTGAATAGGTGCAGTGTGGGAACCCAGTGATTGATCCATGAGGATGGCACAGGGGCTGGAAGAGTGGTGCTTGGGCTGTGGGGGGAACTCACTGTCTGGCTGGCCCAAGTGGGAAGTGACCCACCATCTAAATAATGATATTCATTGGTGCATAGGAAAGGAACTCTACCACTCTCTAGGTAGGCATTGGTTTCCAAAGTGGTGGGATCTAGTAGTTGTGACACAGTAGCAGGTGTTCCTGGCAGGACCCAGACAAAAGTCTAGTCAATGGCTGCAGTTTTAGGGGGAAGGCTCCAGGAAAAACACGCTGAGAAGGGCTGAACAGAGTAGGTCAGAGCCTCCACCCACCTAAGTTGAGCTTTGGGTGAGGGCTTTAGTCTCAGTTCAGTTATTGACTGCCTACTGTATGCTATGTTTAGGTAAAGCAGAGGACTAACCCACAGAGAGATGCAATGATATGGGTAGGCCCGATCTTGCACTTTGAAAGTTTTGAGGCCTGCAAGTGACTGTGGCTAAGGCAAGAGAAACATCAGAAAACAGTGGTAGGAATTTTGAGCTTTCTTTTAAAGTATTTCAACAGTGCCCATTCACATGGAAACAGTTTGTCCTTCACTCATTATCTTTTGTGGTTCATTAAATGATGTTCAGTAGGACACCCAAAGCAACATTTGAGGAGGATTTCTTTGTGTTACCACATATATTTGAAGTACAATGCAAGAAAAATATCTACAAGTCACTTTTTTTTTAGGCGAGGTAACCCTTGTTTGAGCTCACAGATTGCAAGGATCTTGTCAGCTTACAATTCCTTACTTTTTAAAAAATTTTTTATGCCTACATCACCTGGTCTTCCTAAGTGGTCTCCCATTCAAGTACTAACCAGGCCCAACCCTGCTTAGCTTCCATCTCTGGATCGGGCTTGTTTAGGGTAGCATGGCCATAGACTACAAGTCACTTTTCCTTAACTCAAACTTTACACATACTCTCTCTCTCTCTCTCTCTCTCTCTCTCTCTCTCTCTAACTGGTCTTGAGTCAGTGAAGTGTGATTGTAGGTGAACTGTGAGCATCTTGTTCTTCCTTTTGAAGATCATCGCATTAAAGAATGGATGTTTGCCATGGATCATTCAAGGACTAGAGACAAACAAAGCAGCATTCTGAGGAGAGAGATTTGAAAAAGCATGTGGATGTTTTCAAGAGCCATCAAATTCATTAATTGTTATGGTTAAGCAAAATGGAAGCAGAACATTTTCAGTCATAGAAGGGAAGAATATGAAACATTGGGGAGGAGAGAGTTGAATAGGGTTTTGACACCCAAAGTTGCTTACTTGGGAAACTCAGCTGTCTGTCCTGGGCCACAGGCAAATGATTGGTTCTTCAATGGACTAAAATTAATTTTGAACTATTCAAAGTCCCATCCGGTAAGTTCTCCCCTCAGATGCCCTGTCACTTGGAAGCTTTGTGGGGACATCTCTGCTAAAGAGTTTCTTTCAGTCAGGCTTATGTGCTCAGTGCTAGCTGCTTACATGTCATTGTTCAATCATAATACCAAGGAAAGCTCTGGTACTTATGGCCTTGTTCATTTTCCCAGATAATAAACCATTCCTACCCCTCCTTCCACTTGTACTTTAGCTAGGACATACTTAGACAACATTGACTCTTCCATTTTTCAAGGTCTCTCAGTGTGGGGATGAGCAGATTTGAAGCTTCCTCTAACTTTTCATTGCAAGATTTATTCATCCTCTCTCAGGAAATTCTTTTCAAATAATCTTTACTGAATACCTATTATATGTCAGGCACTGTCTTCAGAGCTTTCACATAATGATGATAACGACCCTCAGATAGATGGGCTGGACACTGTAATAAGCACATGGCCTGCGTTATCTCAATTTACTAACATTCATTATATCAAATAATCCTCAAAACAATGCAGGGTGCATTATCCCCATTTTACAGATGAGGAAACTTAAGCTCAGCAGAGTTTTATTACTTGTCAAAACTCACACAGTAAGTGGTAGAACCAGCTTTTAAACCTAAGTCTTTACTCCAAGGCCAGTGTTCTCTCCGCCAAATGACTCAGCTGTTCTAAAATGTGTCATGTACTCGCTGTCTCAGTAAACTATGAATGCCAAACTGAATTTCACCTCTTAAAAACTTAATTGTTGATCATATTTTGAATTTCAGTTACTTTCATACAATGCTCTCTCATTTGTCGTTGAGGTATGTGACTTGTTCTCTGACCCTTTCTTCTTGGCTCCTCTTTTTGCAGGGAGGTATAGCTCCATTCATGTTGGACAAGCATCAGTGCCAACAATAACTTGAATGGCTACTGCTTCGCCTCTTGGGGGCCCACTTTGCCCATCTGTAAGAGTAGGGCAGTGGACTGATTTCAAGTCCTTTCTAACTTTGAAAAGTTCATGAGTTAAAAATCTAACTTTAAAAAATGAACTTAAAAACAGGTGAAGATCATTTCCTTTTGGTTTAACTCCAGTGGGATGAGAAAACATCTGGTTTTCTGGGCTAGAAGGAGTTGGTAAATGAGTTTGGACTGACTGAACAATAAATCCCCATCGTACACCATGCCCTGTCACATCCCCCCTTCCAAATTATTGAGCTTTTGAATTGCATATTTTTTCTGTTATTGTGAGATTTAAACTGGGTTAGAGTCCTCTCCTCATTGGTCTGTTCTCTTCAAGTACACCCCTCAGAGAACCTTTTGTCAGCCTCACCCGCCCTGCCTAGTATCCTGCCTGCCCGGTGGTCAGGGCTCAAAGCCCAGGAGACAGTTCTCGCCAACTTTCCCATACATTCTAAAGTTCTCACAGGAATTCCTTTGCATCCTTACTTACTTTTCTGTCTCACTACCTCCAGGCTTCTCTGCAGAGTTTGCTTCTTCAGACAAACATTCAGGTGATCCCATCTCAGGCATTTTCTCTTTACCTTCTCTTCTCTGTGGGAAGCTGCCCCCCCCCCACAGTCAGACTTTTTTCCCTATGGCACTGATATCAGCTTCTCATGCTTTCATTGCCATCTGGAAAATATTCTTTGCATCTCTAGGTTTAAATGACTTCTTGATTATATTCCAAGACCAATCTTTTCGTCTCTCCTCACAGTGAGGTTTGAAAATAGGCTGATTTTCAAACTGATTCTAATATAGTTATTCTCTTATGTAGCTAATGTCCACTAAACGAGATATAAATGGGATTACATCTCCCTGTTTTTTCTCTAGTTTTTGCTTCCTTTCTATTGAAATCCATTTGTAATTTCCAAAAGGCTATCATTTGAGACCAGAGGCATTGCTTGGAGTATGGTGGATACATCTGTTTCTAGCACTCCCCTGGCTAAAATTTATGCAGAAGGGATACTCCTGTGCTGACAATTACTAAAACACTTTTCCTCACATATGTGCATAAATAAATAAGAAGCAAATTGTTGCTATAGTTATTTAAGAGCATTTGCAAAACTGAGCTGTTTTCACCTTTGCTTTATTTTTCTGTTCTTTTGTATAAATTAAGATTGCATTTTGGATAGAAAAAAGAACAACTTCTTAGGCCTCTTAATAAGATGGCTTTTCTATTGTGCATTCTAATTTGTTTTTAAAGCTATTTTGCTCTTTAAATTATTGCATTTTTCCAGTGATTATTACGGCCAGGGTACTTTCCAAGGAAGCAGTGATAAATCACCTGTGGCAAGGGGCTACATGCAATACTGCAGTCTTTTCGTTAGATGGCGCTCTGAGAATGTTAGATCTGTAACTTATTTGTGGACCTCTATAACCAGCAGCAAACTAAATTTTTGTGAAATCAAATATTTTTTGGAGGGCGGTAGTCCTTCTAAGACTTGCTCTCAAACTCTTGCCACCATTCTAATGCTTAGGGGAAGAAGGAAAGTGGATTTTCTAGCAGCTTCCCTGTTCTAAATCAGTACTAGCAGTGTTCAAAATCAGCAATGTGCATTTAAAGAAACTTTTAAAGGGAGGAATTTCTTCTAAATGTGGGAATTGTGATGCTAACAATTTATGCTGTTAGGAAAGTCCCTCTCTGTAACTTATTTTCTTCATCTACACAATGACTGGATTGGACAAGTTGATCTCTTAAGGGTGCTTCCATTTTGAATGGTCTACGTTTAAATTAGTTGATTTCTTTCCACTACACCCTTGCTGCCTCAGCCAGCTCAGAAATGGGAAGAAAAGATTGCCCATTTTACGCTTCTTTGCCTCTATTCCTCTCCTGTAAGTGCTCTCTTTGCTTCAACTGTCCCAAGATAAGCATACCCAGATGTCCTGTCTTAATTAGGTTCCTTTTTCTCTTTATGGCTTTTGCACAGATTTTCCCCCTTCTCTCCCCCTCCATCCCTAACCAATCTGCCTAAACAGAAGCACACCCCTCCGTTCCCTTCACAAATAGTGTTCTTGGTATATTATGGTAGTCATGTTTGTGCTAAACAGATACTAAACTGGATGGGAAGGACACCACATATAATGCTTAAAGGTGACACTTTTAACATCACACACAATATGTCCAGTTAAGAAAACTTTAGATTTGGGAGGTAGGAATTTCCTTTTATTTATTTATCTTTCCTCTTCTGCTGGCCAGTATTCATTGCCAGAACCATTTCAAATCTTTAGGAAAGAAGCAGTATTCTGGAGCGAGGACAATTAATCTAATTAGAGATGAGCATTACTAAGCAGAAAACCTATTATTAAAATTCCCAGTGGCCAACAGTGTCCCCATCTCTGACACTCTAGGCAGTCTGTGGATGTGGAGAATTGTGGCATTGATGGCTCATCCTCATGCAAAGCCTGTCATGAACCATGTACACCAGTGACACAGAGAGAGCAAGTGGAAAAGAAATACTGAATTAATTAATTAATGCAAAGCTACAGAGACACCCCTAACTGAGTCCCTCTGGACTTGAAGCTTAGAGAATTCATAAAATTCTCCAGGGGCACATCAGATATGTCGCATTGCAATAGCTGAAGTAACAAAGGCAGGGAGGCATTAAGCACAACTTTCTCCTGCATTCATTTTCCTATTGTCCTTAGAGATTTCACATCACCTTTGGTGTTTGTCTACTGGCATGATCTGGTGGTGTAGGATTATTTATTTCTCAAACTTCAACATTTTATGTCCCAAGAATGCAAATATTTCGCTGAATAGCGAAACTGTAAACCTCTGTTTGGGAGAAGAAACTCTATACACAGGGCTGTCCCCAAGGGCTTTTAAAGGGCAATCCCAGGAATCTGCTGAGTAGGTAAAAGAGTGATGTTGCTGCAGGCACTGTTGTGAGCCTTGTAAACCAATACACATAGCATACAAATTATCTTATACAATGGAGCAGTGTGGTGGGGAAATGTCAAATATTTAGTTAGTATGGATGATTTATAAAGAAGCAACAGTAACATAGTGATTAAGAACAGAGGCACCTGGAGATGAATCCGACAACGTTTGAACTCTGTCTGGCTTTGCTACTGACTAGCTGTGTGATCTTGAGCAAGTAACTTTACTTCTCTGTGCCTCAGTTTCCTCATCTGCAAAAAAGGGCTAATTATAATAGTGTCTATCTCATAGAATTCTTAGGAAGATCAAGTGAGGTAATATGTGTTTTCTTTTTCGTCAGTGCTTGGGGACAGTATCTGGCACAAAGAAAGCACTCAATGCTGATAGCTGCTATTATTATTATTATTATATTCTTATATATAAGTACCATGAGGTGCTCTGTATGGCATAGAAAGGAACTACCAAGCATCATCCTTAAAAGAGCTTACAGACTATATTGGGCCCACAATGGAGTGTGCATGAAAGGAGCATGAACAACTCACGATGACCCCAGGATACATTTAGTTGTGAAGGTAGCAGATCAGGATGTATCAGACTGGTTCAAGGAGACCCTCAATTCTCATCAGGTGAAAACTTTAGGTATCTACAAAGAAGGTGACATAGAACTTGAATAAGTTTTTTGCCTCTGTTTTGAGAGAGGGTACTCATAAGAATGTATAGTCATATTCACATCTTCACTGATATACTGTCCTTTTGAAACAGGCAGGTTGTAGTTACCTCACTGAAGAGTAGAAAACATATAGTCTGTGTTTAACCTAACAAAGCATAGTTTGTGAACTGATGCAAAGGAATTCCAGGGTGACATTGCATATATTGGCCCAGATATGCATTATGTCATAAGAAATCTTCTTTTGCCTGGGGCACTAGTGATGGCCAACATAACTCTCATTAACAAGTAGGCCCTAAGATGCATATTTGAGTTAGTCCTGCTTTTAATTTTTGCTTTCGTTTTTTGCCTTTATACTATATAAAATTTCACTTATTAAAAATAAAATTATTATAAAGATAAAAATATAAAAGATATGGAAAGACAGGAAAAAAAGTAAAACTTCCCCAACATCTCTTCTCACTCACTAGAAGTAATTCCTTTTGCCATTTCTTTAAAAATATTCTATGTATATTTGAACACAAAGTATATGAGAATAATGAATATGCAGACCCTTTTTTACCCCAAATGGAATCACATTGTACATTCTTAACCACTAGTTATATCTGGTACAGTGTACCTTGAATTTGGTTCCATATCAACACATGTAGATCTGCTTGGTTCTTTTAATGTATGCATAGTATTCTATTATAACACTCACAGCTTCTAAGATTTCATTGTATATTTTGTCTGGCTAAGGAGAAAAAGATAGAAAGTTGAGAAAGAGAAAAAAGATTTGGGATTGGGAGAGAGGTATTAAGATACCATGAAGGGATAGTGTAAGATTGCCAGTTTTTAAAATAGTGCCACTAAATTTTAGCTGCTATAAGCATCAATTGGATCAGTACTTCTGGTTACTGCTTTGTGTAGTAAATAAAATAAAGGCAAGTTTTAGGTCTAAGCCACAGGCCAGCTCTTCCCAACACTTCTGTAACCAGAAACCATGCTTAATTTACTAGAATCCTTTGAAGATTTAAATAGCGTATGGATAGAGTGGAACAGTGGATGCTATTTTGACTTTTTTAAAAGTTTGGCAAGCTTTTAAACCCAAAGCTGTTTTTCAAAAAAAAATGAGTCACCATGGATTGGGGAGCAGTGTTTAGTCCTGGCTCCTTATCCATGGTTTGGAGATAAGAAACAAAAAATAGAGCTAAAGGGACACTTTTCTGAATGCCGGAAAATAATACAGTAGAGCTGCAAGGGGTCAACCGTGGGACTAATTTGATTTAATATTTATAAATGATTCAGAAGAGAGAGTATAGTGAAAAATCACTAAATTGGCAGTTGTCTTTACATTATTCTAATGAGAATAATAGACTTCAGGAACTTGCTTGTTTTGTAGGAGTGGGCGTAAAAGTGGCCAGCAAGCTTCAATATGAGGAAGTCCCAGGAAATGTCTTTAGGAACACATTCCTGAAGTTCATTTCAGAAGATTTGTAATGAGCCTTACCTCTTTATCTGTGAATAGGGTCTCTGCTTAAGGCAGAGAAGATGGAGTTCGTGGTGTCGTGAGAGGAAGATGATATTTAAACACACAGCAGTATAAGAACATAAAAGAGGAGGCTTATTAACCTCTTGCTAGCTATTTCCCACCAGACACACACACACACACACACACACACACACACACACACACACACACACAGAATGTTGTTACATATTTCTTTAATACAGCTCCCAAAGTCAATTGATATTCGATGGTTGGTGATTTTTGTATTCACTAACTTTGAAAGTTAAATAAGCTGAATATGTTAAGTTGCCATTTTAGAAGAAATGCAATCAGATGTTCTCAACTTGACTACAGAATATTTTTCTTTTTAGAGGATGACTTTAATTATAAAAGTCAGAACTAGATTTCCTAACCTCCTCTGCTACCATGCAAGTTTTTCAAAGCATGCCCTTAATATTGGCAGATACATTATATCTTGAAAGGGTACATCTAGAAGAATCAGATCAATATCTTCTGAAATTGTGAAATTTTCACTAATAAGGAGATAATGAGATCTGTCCTGTCCACCTCAGTGTGTTTGAGAAGCTCAGATGAACTGAGTGATATGAAACTGCTTTGTAAAGTGCTATGCAAAAATACAGTACTATTAATTATACATTGCATGTTATGATTCGATATTAGAAATGTAAAATGATTAAATTCTAGGAACTTATCCTTTACAGATGTTCATGCAAATGTACAAGCGTTGGTATACAAAGATGTTCTTTGCAGTATTGTCTATAACAGCAAAATGTTAGAAATAATTGTTTATCATTAAGGGATTAAATAATGATAGAGCCATACAGAGGAATAAAGGAATAAAACAAAGTAGCTCTTTATATTCTGACATGGAAATATGTCCAAGATATTTATTAAGTGATAAAAAGCTGCA
Organism: Eidolon dupreanum; assembly: GCA_028627145.1. Lineage (NCBI taxonomy): Eukaryota > Metazoa > Chordata > Mammalia > Chiroptera > Pteropodidae > Eidolon > Eidolon dupreanum. The sequence goes on along the minus strand of CM053505.1, from coordinate 82,739,027 downwards.
AATCTTTATGACTAGTATGATTCCAATTTTGGTTAACATGATATGTTAGTATATGCATGTGAAAACCCCTAGAAGAATATATATCAAACTGTTAACTATGGTTCTGCTTTGGAAGGATAGCATAATGGGGGAAATTTTACTTGATGCTTTGTTTATTTCTGTACTATTTGAATCAAATATAATGAGCATTATTTTTGTAATTAAAAATATGAATTTGCCTTTGACTGGACTACCCTATTGTACTTGGGGGGAGAAGTGTATAAAGTGAGCACAGATTTATGCTGCAAATGGCTTGGGAAAGCCTCCCGAAGAGAAACCCAGTTCCAAGGCCTGCCGGAAATTATAGGAGGAGAAAGTGGGAGAAAAATAAGAGGTGAAGAACATGAGTAGAAAGCACACTTACAGTTAAGGTCTTTTTTGTGTGTTTCCCTGTCCATGATCCTGGAACTCCCTTAGCATAGCTCTTGCCACTCTGCATTGCCATTGGCTCTTACTCTTCTGGACTATGCACTAGACTAAGAGGACAATAAAGGCAGAGACTTTGTCTTGCTCATTGTTGTGTCCCCAACACTTAGAAAAAAAGGATGTCGAACAAATATTTGTCAACTATTGACAAATAATGGAGTGTTCTCCATTGTAAAGAGACTCTATCTGGAGTAGTTTACTTTTGCACCATGGGGCCATCTCATGATTTAGAATACTGAAGAGAGCTTGTGGTTAGCTTGACCATTGGTGCCAAATACAGTCAACGTTCACTTTGCTTTGGTCTCTTTTATAACAATCCTTTTCTTTACCATCACCTTTCCAGATACAGCCAAAAGGCAGCGAGGAATGGAATGAAGAATCAGTTCAACCTTCATGAGCTGAAGATGAAGGGCCCTGAGCCAGTGGTCAGTCAAATTATTGACAAATTGAAGCACATCAACCAGGTATGTGATGGTATATCCAACAAAAATGGAAGTGGCAAAAAATTGAGGAATGGATGGTGTCCACTGTCCAAACTGTATTCTTGAATTTTTGGAAAGACAGCTATTGTTCATTTTCTTCAAAGATTCTCTCTGCTAAAAGACACTTTTGACCCTCATTTTTCACTCCAATTTTAAATTATAAAGATGATATAGTAATATTAGAGAAAATTTGGAAAATATTTCTCTTACAATTCCATTATTGCAGCCCAGCTGTTTTCATTTTCTCTTGTTCTTTTCTAATATTCAAAAAATCACACTCACACAGACTTTTTACATAATTAGAAGTTCACGAGTGATTTATAGTTCTTAAAATTAACACTATATTTGAAACACTTTTTTCATGTTGGCACAAATCTTCATGTTAATGATTTTTTGTGGCCACATAAGATTCTTGTAAATATTCGTCATAATTAATTGTCCTGCTTTTGCCGGACATTCAGATTGCTTCTTTTTTTTTTACCATCATAAATAGAACTACCTCTTTATCCATAGTGCTATCTCCTGACCTTAGATCATTTTCTTAAAAGACTGGAATTATTGAGTTAAAGGATATGAACATTTCTATGCATGTTTCTAAATTTCTTTCCAATGAGGATGTATTAGCTTTCACTGCCACCAGCAAGATAAGAGAGGGCCAGCTTCACTATGGCCTTGCCAACTTCTGACTCACTGCCGTGCATAGAGACACCCACAGATTCCCTTGACCTATACAAAGTTTTTCCTCTCATAACGAGTTTAGTAGCTAAGACACAAATAGAAGCTAGTTGTACCATCTGCTTGTGATTGCTTTGTGGCCACAAAAAAAATTGCCACCCACAAAGCCACTATATACCAGAGTGATGGTGTTCCTGTCCCATGATCCATGGGTGGAAGGGCCCTGGCATCACTGACTTCTATTTGTAGCCAAGGAAGAACTTAAATGAAACTAAAATCCTAATGCAAGGACAGAGGCTTCTGTATGAAGACATTGGCACGGTTTTGTTTTTTAATATGAAGTTTAGCAGTGATTTTTTTTGTGGTTCTTAGAAAATGTTTGGAAAGGCTTTTTTAATAGTGATGTATTTCACTGTAAATGGCATTATGAAAGTATTTATAACATGCTTGAGTGTGACTCCTCCAGTGCCTAATAAAGTGCTCTGGATTCAGTGGGCATTTAATAGTTGTTACTGCTGCTGAGCACATGATAATAGCAGTGTTTGCATAACTGATCCTTCTTTCTGTGAACTTATAACTTCACTAAATTCTCTAAAGCCTGGTTAGATATGGTATGATTATTCCAAAACCCATCTCTGAAGGAGTCAGAGCACAATGTAAATCACTTATGGCTGAATTAAAGGCATGATATGCTTCACCTGGGGACAATGGCAGTATTTGTCCTCTGAATTATTTCTAGATTACTTCAGACCAATTGTGTCTGGGTGGCTCTGCTCACATTGGTTAGAACCCGGCACTGGAGAGATCCAAATCTCAGAGTCTATCACTATGCCCCTAATCCTAAGTGAAGAATACTGTCAATAGAGCTCTTGGGTGAACAGACCTTAAGGAATACCCACTAAGTGTTCAGCCAGGTGTCAGGGAATTTGATGATTCAAAAGAAGTGTAATCCTCTGTTTTCACAGCTTTCTTAAAGGGGAAACAGAAGCATAGGAAGTCCTGAAATAAAGATAAAAGGAAACCTATGATGAAAAGCCAGAATAGTGATGCTGCTCATCAGTTTTGGGTGCTTAGGACTAAGGTGGGCTAGGCTGCCATGAGAGGGACTCTGGAGGGGAGCAAGTGTTAAGATCTGCCATAAACAATGAGTAAGTAAAGACAAACAGGGTAGTAACAATCATAAGGAAGATTAGACAAAGACCTGTGGATGGACTCCTACCCTGGAAAAAGGGAAAGCTGAAGTAGACATGGGCTTTTGTATGATCCAGTGGTCACTAAAAATATTTATAACAAGCCATTTTAGCAAAAGTTTTAGTTGTTTGATGTTAATACTGTGGGAGACCATGTGATATAGTGAAAAGAATATGACTTTTGGATCCAGATGGATCTGAATTCAGTTGTGGATCTTACTAAGTATAGAATCCTGCATAAATCACTCAACCTCTATGAGGTTATTGTAAGGTTATTGTAAGGATTATAAATTATATATAACCATCATATAAAGTTTATATGTAATATATACTTTACATATATACAAATATATATAAATACATGTTCATGACAGATAATAAATGGCAGTTAAGATGATTATATTCAGAATTTTCTCTATAAGCAGGACTTGAGGTTGAGAGGGAGCAATATTCCAAAACTTTTTACCAGTTTAATTCTGCTCCCCCAATTTTGTATGGTTGCAGATCCCTTTGATGTGTCTCTTTCTTTTTCTCTCTCTTCCATATTGTTTCCTTCTTTCCAATTTTCAGCCACAAACTTTGAAACCGCTTTATAGGTAGGGAGGTGTATATTGTCAGAGTTGGAAAACACACAGTTTACAATTCCTTTCTCCTACCTCTGTCCATGAATGTATGTTTGAACGTTTTTGATTCTCATACAGATACCATTAAACAACCAATTACTTCTCATTGATAGGCCAGTTTTACCTGTTAAAGTTGAGCTGTTAAAATTGGTTAGCTCCAAACACCTACATTGATTTTTTTTCCTCATCTGTATTACTTTCCATGGCCAAAACACATTTTTTCAGCCCTTCAGTGAAATTTATATTTTGACCATGATTCAATCTGAAGGTGAGACACTTTACGGAAGTCCTAAAGAAGAATGTTATGAGGGGAACACACAATGCAATACATATATGCCTTACTGTTAAATTGTATACCTGAAACTAACAGGACTTCATTAACCAATGTCACCAAAAATAAATAAATGAATATTAAAAATTTAAAAAAAGAACGTTATGATGATGATGGTGATGGTAATGATAATGATGTGTTTGTGTTTGTGTAGCATTTAACCATATTTCAAAGTAATTTCATGTCCTAAAAGTCTAACTAATATTGAGAAAAGTACACAACCTAGAATTGTATAAGATGTAGTGCTTTCACAAAATTATTCTTTTTCAAGAACTCATTGTTACCCTTCAACATTATTTCATCTTCAATGCCCTCTGGGAGGTAAGTGATAAATAAAGTTTGTCCTTTTTATAGCTAGGGAAACTGAGGCAGAAAGCCATTAAGGGCTATGTGGGCATGCTGCCAAAACATCCAGTGAGTTCAGTTGAAAATTTGATCAGTCATCCAGATGTTTCGTATATACTGCCAAACATCTGGATTCACCAAATACCTGACTAAATTGACTCCAAGTTTTAGTTACAGGGAGGTAGAATCAACTTAACTTGCCCAAGTTCACATGTAAGTGAGTGGTGAATCTAGGAGTGTAATGTTATTTTTCTAAGCCCTTTGCTTGATTCTGTATCTATTAAACTATAGTAGGATGCTCTAACATGCATATCTATAAATACAGAGATATTTTTCTCTGCATGTATGCCCATGTGTGTCCTCCATCCAGATGGACTGTAGTTAGGTCATTAATGAGCACATCCCAAAATAACTCTTCACTTTCTTCCATGGAAATTCTCAGCTGCCTCCTTTCAGGTTATAGTTGCTGTTGATAGCTCTGGAAATAATATTCTCACTAAGGGAATAAAGTCACATTTTTTCCATATTGACAGTCCCATGGTATAACCTTGAGGGGATAGGTTCAGGGTCAGGCCTGGGCCCCTTTCCTGGGAAGGCTTGCAGGTGTGGAATGTCCTCCCCTCCTCCTTCCAAGCCAGAGTTCATGTGTAACATTCCCATGATTGGAAATGAGGACCTTTTTATTTCCTTTTCAGTTTCTAATTTGTGTGAGGATTTATTGTCTTGTGTTAGGAGAGGACTTGAACTCTTTAAAGTCCTCAATATCCTGGAATTTGCAGGACCATATTGCTTTGTTTAATTTTTAAAAAGTTTGTTTTTGTTAGTGTTCCACTCCAAGGCTCCTATATGAAGAGATGACACCACAAATACCAAGAATGATCAAAATACATTCTTACCCATGTGATACTGTGAGCCATTTCTCTTCTAACCCTGTTCTGTTGATAATATTTTCTAAGAGTTAACTATGTAGTTAGAGTTAATTCAGCAGTCCCTAAACTGCTATAGAAGTTATTGTTCCCAGGGAATATCTAGCTGTTTATTCTTTTATCCCATTTCAGTTCAGGTTCAAATAAAATTCCAGAAATCGTTTTCCTGTCTCTTGTAAACAGTTGAAGCCAGAGCATTCAGTACCTGCCCATTTGGTTTCAGAGTTTTACATTCAAAGTTGTATAAAGTCTCATTTGTTTGGGATGGCTGGTGTCCTGCTGAATGGTAGGGGAGTGGACGAGATGGCCTCTTAAGATTCCTTCCAGTCATGTGATCCTGTGATTTGTGGCTCAAGGTCAAGCTTTAACCCAGCACCCTCTTGTGAACAAATCTTGTGACTTTATTCTCTGCTCTGCCACTCTTTTTAAAATACCCTGTTCCCAGGTCAACACTTTCTACTTTTTAACTTCTCTTCAGAATCTATGTCTTTCCCACCAGTCTTCTAGCTTGAGAGTATGGAACTTAAACTTGCCCTTCCCCGCCACCCAATTCTTCTGTTCTTCCACCTTGTTCTCATTAGGCTATGAAAACAATAAACTATAAAAACACTTTTGCATTTATCACTCCTAAGTTTCCCCCCTCCAAGGCCAAGTAGGGAACCTGTCTTCATATCTTGTTACCCAGGTAACTCCATATGAATGATAATAATTCTGCCATGCATTTGCATAGCACAATTCAGTTTGTAAAGCTCTTTCACAATTCAGTTTGTAAAGCTCTTTTTAAAATACCCTGTTCCCAGCTCAATCTTAGAAAAATGGATCTAAACAATGACTCTGAGAAGCAGGTATTATTACCTGCATTTACCCAATGTAGCAACCATGGGTACTAGAAGACTACATGAAATACATATAGTAAGTGGTAGAACTAGGCCTAGAATCTAGGGCTACTGATTTCAGTTTCTGTGCTCGTTCCTTCTACTTCTATAAAGACATGGCACACCTTGCTCAGGTTAGCAAGATCCATATATAAAAGATATGCAGAAGTACAAATAGCAGAAATTCCTTTATTTGTCTAATGACTTCCAAGTTCCAGATGTAATTTCTATAGTCTGAAGCTCTAAACTCAGCAGCAAAGAAAGAACAAGCATGTTGTTTACCAAATTGCAAATTGTATGGTGTGGAAACTGAGGCACTTTGTGTCATGAGTCTGAGTTATAAACAGCAGACAAACTTTCTATTAGCTATCTCTAATTCATAAAATGATATAAAATGGTCAAAGAAAAATAAAAAATGTAGAGCAGACAGTGGAATGTTTCCACTTCCATCCCTCTATGAACACCTGAAAAGTATGTTTTAAGATTCCTGACAGGCTACTTTGGTATCATGAAAAGACACTAACTTTTGAAATAGAAAAAAAATTTAAAAAGTTAATTAGTAAAGTTGTTAAATGCCAGAGAAGTACCCAGGACATTCCTTTGCATGCGATTAAAAAGAAAACAGATCTCAGGCATGATAGAAAACATTCCAAATAACTTTTTTCATATTCTTCTCACAATAATACCAGTGAGAGTCATAAAACACTGGCCTAGTCCAATGGTTACTAGAAAAGCAAACACTGATGTAAAATTTCTAAATTAAAAGATAAATCTTTTGAGAATCAAATTTAAATAAAGGACCTTTCCAAATGGAATTATGTCTCAATGTCTGTCATATTTCTTCATGTACAAATAGTGTGTCAGAACTCTACTAATTGCCATTTTGATATGGAGCTAGTGCGTGTGCACATGAGTGTGTGTGTGTGAGAAAGCGTATCTGTGATGGCATGTTAACAAGAGCCAATGAATGACTTCTGAGTTACAAAGGACAATGTGAGTTGGTCTTTAAATACCAGACTTAGACTGTGTGGAGCTAAACATTATTTCATGAAGTAGAAGAGAATTAGCTGATGCATTCCAAAACAGATTTATCATTTTAAAAAATCTTCTGTCATTTTGTTTAATAGCCTGAAAAATAATTACAATGTCTGGCAGCTTTGGGGAGCATGTATTTTTAATATCTTAATTACTATGCACAGTTTAATAACACTGCACCAAGAAGACTTCCCAAGTATTTCATATTAAATTTCTTGAAAATGAACTATTTGCTATATTTAGAATATACAGGACTAAAGATACTTAAATTGGGTCATATATTTTAGTGCTTTGCATATTAATAAATTTCTCAAAAATGGAGGATGAGTCAAGAGTGGTAAGCCAAAATGTTGGTAGCAGTGTTGTGGTAATCTTGATTTAACAATGAAGAAAAATACATTCTTTTTTTCATTGCAGTATTGTACTCTTTCATAAGGTTTTTGTTTTAGTTAGAAGTATTGGAAGTGTTAGCTATGGAAAGACAAGACCTACATATAAAAAGGGAATTCTATCAAACTATAAAGTCTACCAGATTTTGGAATATATTTCCAAAATATCTATGAAATCCATAGGGCCTCATATGCTATTTATATTTTACCTACTGGTCAAATGCAACACATTTTTGATTAAACAGTTACAGTTGGTTGCTCTCTATCCCCAAAACACCTTTACTATAAGCAACATATCAGTATATGTATTTTCAAATACTGTTAGAGAAATTCAGAAGTAACATTTCATATAGATATATTTGTGAATATGAATTCATATCTTGCCTCTGGACTGTCAGCTCCTGAAGTCTGGGATCATCTATTTCCTATAGCACCTAACATAGTGTCATATGCACAGTAGACACTCAATTTATACTCAACATTTATTGCCATCAATTTATTTCTGAGTTCAAATTCAATTTAAGGCACTTTCACATTCAATATTAACTAGTTTGTGTGTTAAAAGGCAGAGTTATGTAAGTACAGAGTTATAGTTAGCAGGTGCCTTTAGGGTCCCTCTGATTTTGCAGATGAGGAAGTTAAACCCAAGAGAGGGAAATGACTTGTCCAAAGTCATGGAGCAAGTAATTGACAAAGCTGGGACTGGGAGATGAACAGATCAATATTCTGTAGTAACATTACAGTGTTTCCAAAGGCTCTTGCCTTTTTTTACACTGCTTCCAATCATAACAGAAGCCCATACTTAAGCAGTTCATTTTAGGAACAAAAAGCGGTACAACATGAGGAATGATATTGTTAATTATTTACCTCTTACTATGGATATTTACTAGTATTTGGTCATAACAAATATATCTCAGTGCCCACTACCTCATTAAACCCACTGAGCAGTTGTTGCCTGTGGGTCCAGGGGCTAGAGGTCTCTGCTGGGATGACTGAACCAAAAGTAGGCAGAGTCAGTAGGACCTGTTGCTGATGGCCCTATGCCCACATACCCACTCACAGTCTGACTTGGGCTGCTAGCCACATTCAGAACAGTCATCCTTTCACTCTCATGTTCTGGATCTCAACTCCTCCACATTCTTAGGCAACCTATAATAATTTATCTAGTACCTTCTTCCTCCTTTAAGAATGACAAAATTAGCATCATATTAGTAAGTGGCCTTATGTGCCAGTTAGCTCAGTTGTTTAGGCAGTGTATTCAGATTGTGTTCCACCAGGAGTAGAGATGTGGGAGAGGTGCCGTGGGATTGTTCTGAGTCCTCCATTACTATTTTAACTAGAACAGCTACATTTTTACATTTTTAAAGTCTGCTTTACATATTGGTCTTCCAAGTAAGATTACACTTAAACGAAGGGTTCCAACCGCTAAAAGAATAAAAATCACAGGGTGCCCTTGAAGCTAACATTAAAGATTTAATCCCATGTGAGCCATTTTGTTTCCATCTGAGTGTTCATTCAGTGAATGTACTAAATATCTACAGTATACAAGACAGTCACAGAATGCCTTCCAATTGCCATTAGCCACTTCCTAAAATGAACTATTAGTTAAAATGAGGACCAAATGGGAGAGTGTGAGTGGCTTGGTGGAAATATTATTCCTATTTGAAGTGATGTTCCAAAGTGATGTTGGAGGGTCTACGTTCTTGTACTAGTGAGCCAAAAGTGTCTCTTTTGAAGCTGAAGACCAACACATCTAAGTTTTCCTTGCTCAAGTCATTAGGATTCTGATAAGTCCAATGAAAATAAAATACTAAGTTCTTTTGTCTTAACCAGCTTGTCTGTACAGAACAGACAATTTTGCCCCTGGATGGCAGTCTCGTGTTAATTGGCTCAATCAAATGTTTGGCCTCAGTCCTGTATGTCCATGGTTATTTGATGCCTAACCTTTAGCTCCAAACTTACTTGACACAGGACCAGGTGTGTTTCCATATTCTGTGTGAGCTCAGAGTTAGTACTTAGTGGAGGTAAAAGAATAATAATGGGATCAATTCTGTATCCCTAACTATATCCTTTTCTTAGATAGCATCCACAGTGATTTTGGATTGCAGCTGTTAAGTGGAATATTTCCACCTGAGTTCTAATTAATGTCCAACGTGGAAATTACATTATTTCATATGCACTGGATTTTATTGGATAACTTCCTAATAGCGCTACAGTTTGATCTTATTTGTTTAATTAGTTGACTTAGATAGTATTTTCTTCATAGTCCATATTTTGCTAGGTTATCGTTTTTCAGAGTAATATCTATTCTGTATTATGGGCAAACAGTTGATAAAACCGAAGAAGCTAAGAGAATTACCATTACAGTATGTCATAAACAATGAGGCCCAAGTTCAAGTCAGTTATATCTCAGGTCACTGAAGAGTCTTCTGGTAATTTTTATGGTATCCTATTAGGAAATTTTGGGGTCATCACAACATATAGAAGAAGAACCAAAACACTGGAAACAGGCACAATTTTTTACACTCACCTTTAATAAGGTATAGAAATTGGTTTGTGGAAATCACAAGTCAGAGATTCTGGTGTCACATCTTAGCAAAATTCTATACTAGATTCTTGGAGAGCATGAACTTCCAGAAGCCACTATGATGATTTTTGTAGGCCACCGTGTGCCCACTCATAACAAATCAAGTCACTTCTGTATGTGTGTGTGACCTTACTAGATCCGAGGAATGGCACAGACATGACATGTCTAGATTTCAGCAAGGGGGTTGACAGAGGTTCCTATGTTCATTTTTCAGTGAGTGGCAAGAAATGTTGGCTATTAAATAATCATATAGTTCGGTAAAGTATAGCTAATTAACCATGATACCTGAAGAGTATTTTCTTAACATATCAATGTCAGCCTGGAGAGAGGCTTTTGGTTGTTTGCTTTGTACTTGGCCCTTAATGCCCAGTGTTTTTACCAGTGACTTAACTGAAGACAGAGAAGGCATGCTTCTAATGTTTAGTGAGGGCATGAAGCTAGGTGAGGTTAGCTAACATTGATAACACAGTCAGTATCTAAAAATATCTCAGTAGGCTGGAATTGTAAAGAAAGCTAGCAAAGTGAAATGTTACAGTGATAAAAATAAAGTATTACATGTAGATTCATAAACATGACTGTATGAACACAATGGGGGAACCCAACTTAGTAGAAACATTTGTTTTTAGTTATGATAGAAAAAGCACTGAAGAGCAATGATACCTTCACTAACCCACAAGAATATATCTCTCAAATGTAGCCATCATTTAGCAGCTCTTTTGGTGTTGTGGCCATTATTGGAGCATGATGGGGAGAGGTGGGTATATGTGTATGTGTGTGTTGGGGTGGGCCAGGAAGGGGCGTGAGAGTAAGTGGGTAGAGAAATATTACCCATCCTGTTTAAAGCTTCAAAAGACTATTTTGAGATTTTAATGTTTACTGATCCACAAGAGCTTTTATTAAACGACTACTACTTGCTTTTGTTGTAAAGTCTTATTCGTGTGTGATTTAGAGTCATAGTGAGAAGTTTGAGAGCCATAGTACTATATAATCTAGTTTGGAGGAAAGTACAAAGAGTCTAGAACCAAACATAGATCTATGTTTAAATCTCAGATATGTCACTTTATAGTCTCCTGGCTTCAGGCCAAATTATTTAACCACCCTGGATTCAAGTTTCCTAATCTGTGAAATGGGTATAGTACAATCTAACTTGAAGGGTTAAAGATAATACATGTAGTACACACTCAGTAAATTATAACTAATGTTCTGCTTCATATCATGATAGTATGAAGAGTTAGCATAAGGGAAAGTCAGGAATGAACTTTTGGGTGGCTTGATTCTCTGTGCCTCAGTTTATCAATTTCTAAAATGGAGAGACTACAACTTTTCTAGTTTAGGTTGTTATTTAAATGATTTAAAAATTCTAAGTATAATAATCTAAATCCTAAACATTCTTGGAAAAATATATCTAGTTCACAGATTTGTGAACTATTTAAAGTTTAGTTTGGCTCAAAGTAACTGAATAGAAAATGAAGCTGATAATTTTTTAAAAAATATATACACATCTGAAGGAGTGTGAGTTTAAATCAAGTTCTTTGGATTTTCCCAAGTTTGAATTCTGCCCTAAAGTGGATGATCTAAAAATAGGCAGGCTGCCCTTAGAGTACAGCTTAGAGATTTTACCACATGATCCAGAAGCCCCATTTTAATCTTCAACCCCACTATGACCTTTCATGGAAGAACGGTATCAAGTGAAAAGACTTCAGAGCTATAAAGTTCAGGGCAAGTTAATCTTCATTCCTTTTGCATTTTGCTCTCTGGTTGAAGATGGTGAGAGGTTCCTATATTTAAAACCCGGCTGACATGATATCCTTATTAGCAGATGTCTCACAGGAGGTATTTAGAATGATTTTGAGAGGCATATAATATATTCGTGAGTGTGTGTGTGTATTTCATATGCCGACAGAGCAGAAAGAATTTGCAGAGCTTTGGGGCTACAAGCTTTCTTGAGACACCATCACTCTCAGCTGTTGGAGTGATGTCACAGATGCCAGGAACACGGCCTAGTCCCACATTCCTAAAGCTCTATTTTGCATTGCAGAGCCTAAGGCAGAGAAGACCTATTCTGTGGGCTTTATCATCAAAGAACTATGGAATTTGTTAGCCACAGGCTGGGACCAGTGACCACTTGTTGTCCAGCAAAAGGAAAGTTGCCCCTGCTGCCTGAGCCTTTGTTCCTGCCTGGGATACCATTGAAAATGGGGAAAGAATCCAGACTCATTAATGAGCAAATACAAAAGATTAAGCTCAACTAGAAGCAGTTTGTTATAGCTGTATATGAATTCTTGAAGGCATTTGAGAGCTGAAAGAGCTCCATACCAGAACCCAGTGGTGCTGTTGCCTTTGTTTCCCTGACCCAAGTGTAGGACAAGGGTATCCCTGTGGGAAGCAATTTTCTTATTGCTGAATTTTTTTTTTAGGGAATACCATTCTCTGAGCTATTGTGTGGCAAATTGGTTAATCAATAATTGCAATTGATAACCCATGGTACAAATTATTGTTAAAGCTACAGGTTTCATTATAACATGCTGAAATGGAGCTCATATCTGAGCTTCTGCATTGTTGAATGGCTTTCATTCTTGTCTGTTGTTCTTGGAAGTCACTTAAACCATGACTACTTCTATGATTCCTTTTCAAAATGAAACTCATGAGGCAAAAAAATGAATTAAAATTTTAAAATATATGTATATATCTCACCATTTATTTAGAAGTTATTTACTAAATGCCTGTATTATGTATAGTGCTGAGATTGGTGGGCTCTGTTGATAAAGACATAGAGAAACCTTCCCCCCATACACAGTTGTCACATATACATATATCATTACTATTTAAATTCATTTGCTCAATATCGAGCAGCTTTGTATGCCAAGCACTGGAGGTAGGAGCTATAGACAAGGATACAGAGATACTTAAGCACAATCCTTGCTTTCAAGGAGGGTGATAAAAACATACTATATAACTATATATAACTCTAAGCTACATAACTATAACCTAAGGCATAGCATGTCATAAGGGAAATGTAAACCAGGTACTATGCTAGCCCAGAGAAAGGAGGGATTAATTCCTAGCAAGGGAATTAGACAAGACTTCAAAAATAGGTAGCCTTTAAGCCAGGCTTTGAAAGATGAGGAGAATTTTGACAGGTAGAGGTTGGAAGAAAGGATATTCCTGGCAAAGGAATATGGAATGGACCCTGGCACAAATACATGAAAGTACATCAATAGACTTATGTGATTGGAGAACTGAGGGCACAGGCCAGAGTGGAAGAAGACATGCGCAGTGAAAGATGAGATCGAGAAGATGGTACAAAGTTTGGGAGGGGCATGAATAGTATAATAAAGAATCCAAACGTCACTCTGTTAGCAGTGGAGAGCCAATGAAAGGATTGGATCAAGAGAGTGACATGGTCAGATAAGTGTTTCATGACATTAACTCTGCCTAGAGCATGAAGGGTGGTTTGGAGATCAGAAATTGGAGGCAAGGAGTCCAGTTAAACTTGACAGGATTTACAAAGCAAAGAAATGAAGCTTGCTATTAAAATTCATCAATCTTTTTTTCTACTGCTTAAAGGAACAGTGTAGGAGGTGGGAACTGCTATGTCCTAAAGTCAAGCCAATCATCTTGATACAGGAGAGGTTATATCATGCAGTAGTTTGGGTCCCAGAAGAAGAGTTAGCATAGTGTGGCCTTCTCACAGCACACCAGTACCTTATCCAGGTCCCACAATAGAAAATTAAAAGAAAATCTCAGTACCTCAAAAGAGTTGCCCCTCATTGAACCTGAAGTAGTTCGCACAGTGAAGTATTTAGATTCCCTGACTGAATGTGTTATTACTTTTTAATCAATTTGTTATGCACTTTTTAAAAAAAATATCAAGATTCCAATTAAAAGTGGCTCCTTGGCTGTTGAATGTTGAGTGCCATTCGTTCACTGAAGTCTCAAAAATTACCAAAACTGAGAAAGACTGAAAGAGTATATCGTTTTTCTTCAGCTGCCACTGTGGGTGCTTAGATGTGTTGGAGAGACTACTGTACTTCGTGACAGCCTCACAAAGAGGAGTGGGGGAACCCAAGGGAAGCAGTAACTGTTTGCCTTCTCCAAGCTTTTTAAAACACATTTTTCCATTTGTTATCAACTCCTGTGTTTTTTCTAATTATGGAAGCTACTTATAGTTTGTGCTGTTTCCCAAGAATGGTCTCCAAGAATTTTATACACTTTATATATAAGACCCTGCTTGTTAATTTTACTCGAGCATGTGCTGACAATGAGCTGACCTGACCTTTCACCAAGACTGGCTGGCTGGCACTCAACAATGCGTATTCTCTCCACCTTAGCACTCCTGTTCCCTGCTGGTCAGCACGGATGCTAAGAAGCAAATAAGTTGTGTTGCTTAGGCAGTGTAGAAGCTTATTTGTTTACAGAACTTTCACAAGAGTAGGGAAGGCCTTGTCTACCCCACTTACCACTGTATCGTCTGCTTCTAAGACAATGCCTGGCACATAGTAGGTGATCATTAACTATTCATTGCATGAATAAGTGATGGGTTCTGTTCCAATATTTAACTTGACTATTTTCTCTAGTTTGGGGGAAACATCTCTAACTGTTATCCTATGTCTATCCCACCATTGTATTTTAGAAGCAGATAACTTGTTTTTTAGTTTCATAGGTACACAGATGGAGGATAATTTTGACACAGAATAGACTATACCCAGCATCTCACCCAATAATTGATTTATATGATGACATTTGAGACTTCTGAGCTAATGATACTTAGTTGAGATTTTGGGCTTAAAGTCGAGGCTGTAATGGGTTGAGAATTTTTAGGGATGTTGGGATAGGGTGAATGTATTTTACACATGGGACAGATGTGAATTTGGGTAGAAAATATATATACATGTGCAGAGAGGAAGCAAAAGAGTAGGGGGATTCTTTTCACCAGTAAAAAAATTATAAAATATCACCCTGGGGTTTTCCCTTTAAAGTATGTACAGAATATTCTAAGTCTGACAAAATTTGTCTAGAATAGTCCTCCTTTAACAGTTTTTTAATGTTATTTTATTTATTTTTTCCAGCTTCATTGAGGTGTGCAAGATGTTTATTTGATACACTTATATAAAATGATTATCACCATAACATTAACTAACACCTCCATCATGTCACGTAATTAACATTTATTTTGTGTGTGTGTGGTTATAACATTTCAGAGCTGCTCTCTTCCTTTACTTTCTTGAGAAACATGGTGGAATACCATTATGTCTTCTTTGTGAGTCCTCATGTCATTCATTCTGAATGTCCTCAACTTGATAGGACCTGGAAAATCCATGAACTTTTTTCCTTTTCTGTCTCCCTTTTCTGACCTTTACTTGGCAACTATGCCATGGCTCTCATCTAGTGGAATTAAC
Source organism: Eidolon dupreanum (assembly GCA_028627145.1). NCBI lineage: Eukaryota > Metazoa > Chordata > Mammalia > Chiroptera > Pteropodidae > Eidolon > Eidolon dupreanum. Next base: position 82,723,705 of record CM053505.1, on the reverse strand, counting down.
TTTTGACAGAAACCCCAGACTGTGGCCTACTCCCTCCTACTATACCTATTCTGTTAATATAAAATATAGTATTGAGCAAATTTGGAAAACCTACTTTATTTGTCAAAGCTTGAGTAATAACAATGTTCATTTTCTTGGCTGTCTCCTTTCAGTTCCAAGCTCAGCTAGTTGAGGCTTGAAGAGCTGAGATGAAACAGTAATTCAGGTACCCATTTTACTTCTAGGCTCCAGTTTTTCTGGATCCTATGGTGACTTATGCCTCAGGTATAAGTAACTAGATATTGAAAAACTTTCTCATTTGAGGATTACAAGTAAATAAAGCGATCAAAAATCTTTAGCACACCTACCCTCTTTACACAGATGTCTCATGCTTTCCACCAAGAAATTGTTTCTGTGAGGAAGGATAGAAGGATATGTGATCTTGTCTACTTTCAGCATATTCATTGCACCTACTATGTGCCACTTACTTTTGTTATCACTGTTCTACTGACATTACTAGTTCTGAACTCTCTTCCCTGTAGCCAATCACTAAGTGCTTTCAGGTCATTATTTGTAGCATTCCTTGTCTGAGATCCTTTTTATCCTTATGCCATCACTCTAGTCCAGGCCTGCCTTACTTCACCATCAATTCCCTGTTGAACACAGAGACTAGAAAAATCAATGAGACACTTACTATCTTTGGCTTGCAGGGACCCACAATCTTTTTTTTATGTATTTTCTTTCTTCTAGCACAATAGTCTCCAACATGACTTATATTTATATTTTGCTTTTGTTGAACCATTTGTGTAACTTTTGTCTCTGCCACAAAAAATACTTGTTGCCTTCTTTTTATAAGTCCCATATTTTCTTGACTCCCACTTATAACATGCCACTTTCTGTGAGGGAAAGGTACTTCTTTCTACAAAACTCCTCACTCATTTTCTTCTTATCCACCCACTTTTGTCTTCTGCATAATTTGAGAATTTCTCTCATAGGTTGATTTTTTTTCTCTGTGCCTTAGTGATTCTGTCTTTAATGGAAAGTAGTAAAAAAAATGACCTGGAAAAAGATAGTGATCAAGACCAAGTAGTATTTATTGAGCACTTGCTGGGTGCTAGTACTCTACTGGCCATGTTGAAATAGCTAATGAAGAGCACCATTCTTGCTTTGTGCTCCCTTCTAGATTAAAAAATTCATAATGTATAAATGCTTTTGGCTAGTAATGATGAACGGGAGCATTTTTTTTTTTCCAAAGCAAAAGCACCAGACGTTTGGAAAGGAATTTGCTAGTTGGGTTGTAATGCAACTGATCTCTTTCTTCCTGAGAACGTTGGTTTCTTGCCAGAGCACTCAATTCAGGCCCACGCAAACTGGGAGTATTTATAGAGGGCCAAACGAGGAAGAGAACATGATAAACTTTCCTCTCTAGTACAACAGACAATGGCAAATAATTACCAGGTGAATGCCATGTAGCACGAAATTTGAGGAGCCAAATGCCATCAAGGTAAATGGCAGTCACACATCTGGTAGGTTAAAGGGCCCCCTCACCCTTTAGGCAGCTAATTCAGATCTGGGGATTCAGAAGTGTTATTCTGTATGGTGAGATTTCTTGGGGCCCTCTCAGTATGTGGAACATGGGAGACTGGACCCACTGAAACTGCCTCTGAATTCTTGACATAAAGATGTTAATAAGAAAATAAGAATCTCTGCATTTACGTGTTTTAAAGTTTATGAGGACCTTTTATTTACATTACCACATTTATGTCTCACTGCTATCTGATGAGCTGGTCGTCATTAATATTCTCTTTAATAGATGAAGAAACTGACACTAAGATCATAAGCAACTACAAAGTTGAACTTATAAGTTCCATGATCTTTCTTCTACTCCATTGAGGGAAGAACCATTATCTAGGGGATTGCTTGAGGTGGCCTGGAACTAGCAGCTCCACATCTAGCAATTTCTCCCAAGGAAAGAATATGACAATCCACAAACATGTATGTATAAGCATATTTCAATGGCACTGTTTGTCATAAAAGCAACCTAGATATTTGTCAATAGGAGATTTATTTATGTGAACTATGCCATTTCCATATAATGGAATAATCTGCAGCCATTAAAATATTTTTATTGACTCTATTCCCCTCAAAAAAATATTTTCATGCCTGCAGATTATTCCACCATACTTTAATAAAAAATAAAAATAATTAAAAAAAATTTTAAATACTGTTGTACATAGAAAGGTATCCATGATGTATTGTTAAGTTAAAAAGCAGATTACAAGATGATATTAAAGTGCAATCCCATTTTTACAAAAATTAGCATATGTATATGCATATGTATGAAGGGAAAGTCTGTAAGAATATATATCAAAACATTAGCAATATTACCATAACTTTCATTTTCTTTTTTTTACCTCTCTGTATTTTGCCCAAATACTTTTAATTATTTATTTTTGCATCAGAAAGGGGAATAAATCTATTTCCACATAAAACAAACAGCAAACATTTTGAAAAAGATGAGGACAGATGTAAATTGAAAACCACCCTGAACCAAGCCAAAGTTCTCTGACCACCTTCCCTCCTCCCCATCTGAGCTGTCTCCACATCTGTTGGCTGTCTCAGAAAGTAACCTAGGCTTGGAGAGGAGGCAGCACTAGTATCATCTGGCCTGATAGCCTCCTGACCCAGTATTTCAGCCTCATAGCCCAGCAATCATCACCTTAATTCTGAAGGCAGCACCAAGGATCTTTAGAGTAATGTTAGTCTCTAGAGCAGCCTCATGATCCACATCACCCAGGAGTCCTTGCTGACAAGCAAACTAAGAATTGTGTGCACAGTTAGAAGTGGCCCCCAAGCTTCTGAGCTTCCTAGCATAAGCCAATATTAGTCTGTCATTCACAAATTGGCCCAAACATTTTAGAATCTGTTGCTATTTTTTGCCTGCCTTATACCCCTTAGGGAAATTAATTACTTAAGTTTAGTATTTGATATTCAAAATAGGGCCTCCCTTCATCTAACCTAAAATCATCTCTTTCAAGTTCAGGGGGTACCTAATGTCAGTGTTCTAGGACATAGTTTGTGGTTACCGTAGCCATCACAATTGCATGCACTTCTCTTATTTTCCTCATAAGTGTTCATCTTTTCAGACTCAAGAGGCCAGTGATTTTAGTGTGTTATATGGCTTTGCCTTGTTCTCCATCCTTTATTTTATTTCACTTTCTGTGGACATTATCCTGTTCCATTTTGTCTTCTTTAATACACCATCAGCAGAATGTAATCCCAAATATTCTGAAAATAAGGCACAGTAACACATATACAGCAGCTCTAAAATCAGTACTGCAGCTTAAAAGCAACTTCTCTCAGTGAGTTGCTAGATGCACACATTTAAATGTTTAGCTTTCAATGGGAGATGAGTAATAAAGAGCTGTGAAGGCTAGTCTATTTTGTCTTAACTTAGAGATGTGTAGTGGTCTCCACTTTATATTGTCTACTATACCAGGATCCACCTAAACCCCAAAGTAATTTTGATTTGGGGGAGAAAGAACTCTCAAATCAGTGAAATAAATGCTGATTCCAAATATAACATTCAGGCTCTATGAACTAAGATATGTCTAATCTCTCAAAGATCGCGAATAAGGCCATTTGACAGTTTTGCAATGTCAGAGACTTCCAGTCATTTCATTATGCACAGGTAAAACTTCATACTTTCTTGAGAAAATGGCCTTTATTTTTTAAAACATAGCTTTGAAGTTTGAAAATTAAAGTAGGCCAGCTGTTTCTCAGCACAGAAAGGACTTTTCCTAAACTGCTAGAAAGCTAAAAAGAATTTCAAAGGGCAGTGGCAACTTACTCTAATGCCCACAGTACAGGGAGTACCAGAGGTGGGACAGGCTGTTTACTGCAACTAACACATTAACTAAGGACCTTGCCAAGGCCTTCCTCTGTGTTTTCTCCTCTTTTCCTTTCTTTTGGCGTCTGTTTTTCTCCTTCCCTCTTTCACCATCCCCTGGCCTCTTCCTTTTTCTCTCTTACCTTTTGTTTCCCTTTTCCCAGTCTCTGTCTCCTCTTCCCCACCATCTTTTTTTTTTAACCACCTCATTTCCCAAAGTTACTATAGCATAGACCTGGAGCATTTTCACTATTATATAGATTGAATGGAGTTTTCTTTCCCTATTCTATTTTTTTTAAAAGAAGGTGAGGTGAATATTTTATATTTTTCCACAAAAACAAAAGGTAAACTAAATCAAGTGGCTTCTTACCTGTATGTGGCCCTAGTTGATTTTTTTTCTGCTGTGCGTCAGTGGCCCTTGACAGAAAAAAGTTCCCCACTTTCCACTAAGGGGTCTTGCTAATTTAATTCTTCAGAAAAGGAGATGAATAACAGTATGGACAATTAGTTGCTGTGGATGGGAGAAGGAATTTGACTGGAGGCAATTTTCTTTGGAAAGAGATAGGAAAGCACCAGAGATTGTACTAGTTTTACTTCTGAAAAGTAGAGGGTATGAAATAACTTGGTGGAAAGTTCAACTGAGAACGGGAACATCTGGGGCTTATTCGTGGGTTTTCAGAAGTTTTTGAAGCTTTTTTATTAGCCGGGTTGACCTCAGATTGAGGAGGAGATTTTTCAACTGTTAAACAGTTTTTTTCTTTGCATTCCTAAAGTCATATTATGTTCAGCTTGTTAATATCTGCGCAAGGGGCCTTGAGCAGAGTCAGCCAGAGTTGGCATGCTTTCACGACATATTTCCCCATAGCTGCTATTTCTCTTTCTTGTTGAGGATTTGCATGTGTTCCTTTCATCCATGCATACAACAGATTCCTACACAAATAATTGCATTTGACATCACAGTTGTTAGAGAAAATGCAGGGGAGGGGGAAAATCCCCATCACCTTCCTTCCCGCCACTGAGACAGCTGGAGGAAGACAGCAGGTGAGACTGGGAAATACATGAACATACCTGGAATTTAGCAGCAGGTAATTCTGTCTGTGTTAGTCATGCTAATAACTTGCATGTTGGAATATCAATGGCATCGATTCCAAGATGTCTAGAATTGAGAAAGGGGAAAAAACAAATACTACAAATCAATACCTACCATCCCATTGACTTATTGGGCCTGAAACTGGAAACATTGGCAAACATGTTTAGTTATTATCAGTAGAGCATGTTCCAAGGCACTTTTCTCCAATATTTTCTAGGGAGAATTTTAGATCCTTTATTTGGAACTTCTAGTGGCCAAGGTTAGAACATCCATTGGGGAGACAGACCCCAAACCCAGCTTCTGATATGCTGTGGGAAGGGGCATCTTCAGATTGCACTGTAGTAGAAGTTCCTATTACTGGACTCCTCGGTAAGATAGCCTCTTAGAAGAGGAGTGTTTATTCAGGACATGGCAGTGTTGAGAAAAGCAAAACATAATCTATGCACTAATACTATGACCAGAAATAACTCTCTATGTTAGAAATTAACCAGTATTGCCTACAGAAACCCTCATTCTTAATGGTCTACAGAATGTTCTCTAGCTAAAACTCTTGGAGGTAAGTCAGTGACTCGTTTTTTGTTTGTTTGTTTGTTTGTTTGTTTGTTTTTCCTATTAACTACTAGGCCTACAAAGACTGTATGAAAGCTAAAAGATGTAAGCAAATTTCCAAAAATTTTACATTTAAAATTTTTGAAGTTACTCTGATGCAGATATTCTGTGTTCTATATTGAGTTTATGGACTATGCCAGGCTCTCTGATTAACAGCTAGAAGACATACGGACAATTCAATAAATTAACCCATAGTACTTGAGCTCCAATTCTAAATGTTTATTGCTTATTCAGCCACTGAGTCCCAGGCACTTGGTTAGGCCCTGGGAATCTGGAGAGGCACAAGGATGAATCAGACACAGTTTCACCCTCAAAAAAGCCTTTGGCCTTATACAGAAAGCAGACATAGATACAAATAATTACAATACAAGGCAGAATATGATTGGGATTTTAAGACAGGTCTAAGTAGAGTGTTGTGGGAGCACAAATGAAACAATTGGATTCAGCTGCAGGAATTGGGGAAGAATTAACATGAAGGAGAAGACATGACATGATTCCTGGAGGACACATAGAATTTTAATAGAGGAGATCACACAAGGGTAAGAGAACAGCATGGGCAAAGCATGAAGGTGTGAAACTGTAGTGTAGTTGGCGAATGCTGATTAGTGAAGATATATGAAGAGAATTATGAGGGTTGAGGTAGTCAAGTGGAAATATACCTTGGGCAGTTACAAATTTGAACTAGAAGCCTGAGAGAAAATACTAGACTATAGTTTTTTTTTTTTTTAAATCTGAACACTATTATTTCCTTGGAGCCAGGTCCTTTGGGGACAATATTTGAACTCAGCCTCTGCTCTTTGGGAGTCCACAATTAAGAGGAAAGACACCCATTTATATCAACACTGGAAGACAGAATGACCGACATATTATATGATATAATGTGCATGCACACCAGCTGAGGAGTGAATGTAGGAAAGCACAAGATCTATTATTGATGATTTATCATTTTTGAGACCAACTTAGAGCCTTGGTATGCCCTCCCTATTCAAATGTCACATTGTCACACCCTTTTTAGACAAACACTGCCACAGACCTCAAACAGACTTTATTCACAGCACGAGTGGTTGGGAAGGAAGGGGACAGAAGAGCAAAGATTGGCAGGCAAAAGAACAAGCAATTTATTTTTAGATTGGAGAATGAGAAAATTAACTGATCCAGGTGATTAGGTTTTCTCTTATTGTATCATGAATAAAGGACCAGTTCACATTTTCAAAGTAACACCTCATATTACAGAATGGAATAAGTAAGCAGGCCAAATTCCTTCTTTGTTTTTATGAAAGTGTAAGAATAGGAAGTTTGTCTGGCCCACATATAGATTCCCTAGGGGACAAAAACCCTTCTCATCATATATGGACATATAGGTATTTGACACTTCCTGATTGATTGAAAATAGATTTGATTAAAATACTTAGTAATAAAAAAATATTTAGTAATGACCCATTTTGAGTGTCAGATGCTTGCACATGCTTATTTTGCCTCTAAGAATTTCACAGATTTGAAAAATAATCCTCAGGTAAATTAATGTTACTCCTTATAGAGTTCCTTTCTGGACACCAGTATGCAAGTCCCATGGGTGGCCTTGGAGAGGAAGGCTTAGTATAGTTTACTAAGAGTGAACTTCCTTGCTCTCCCTTTGGATCTGGTTGGCTAAAACATCTGCTTCCCAGTTCATTTCCATTGCCCAACACTACAGGGACCAGTGTACCTGTCTTGTATTAGAAAGGAAATAAGTGCGAAAGTAAGAATAAAATAAAGACAGTTGGTTCATTCCAAGTGTATGTGTTAAGGGGCTAGGGACAGCCACATGGGGAAGAAATGTTAAATTGTGGCTTGTGTCTGGATCAGCTCTAGCTATCATTCCTTTAGATCACTCCCAAATAATGCCAAGTTCTTATTTAGAAATGAGTTTTCCAGAGAGCCTACCTTCTGAATAGTGAGGGGGGAGATCTGCTAATGAGACTATGCAAGTCACCCCCACCCCAAAACTGAATCGATGCAGCAGCAATAAGTTAGAGCTCCAGAAGAGTCCATTTTGAATAATATCTGATGCCAAGGTTGCATTAACTTTTGAGCATTGATGATCCCGTGGCACTTCTTAAAGGAGTGTTTGTCCTGACCCCTTTGGCCAAAGTTCACATCTGGTAATTGCATCTGTTGACATTGGCTTCCCTTGTCCTTTCAGCTGCATACACTATTGCTTTTCTCACATCCTGTCTTAGACTGTTATGTAGTGTTGTTATGTGCTATTAAACAGCAATTGCGTTTCACCCAGCGGAGAATGCAAGTGGAAACCCTTTGGGAGAAGTGGTGCTATAGAAATGTTGGATCGACAGTGTTTTTTCTTTTGTGAGCCAGGAAATGCAAGTGTAGGAAACAGATCCAAATGCTGTTCAGAGTAACCATTAATGTGTACCGCAGAGTAAGCGATGACCATATGGAAGGCCAAAAGTGCCAAGGGTCAACAAAGCCCCTTAGAGATAGGGAAATTAAAACAGAATTTTTAAAAAGTAATTTTGGGATGCCCTATAAGTTCAGAATAACATAAGAATTTTGGAGTTTGCTGGAAAGTAGATTCTATTTGTATTGGTCTCTGCAATTTACAAAGTGCTTTTTATATACACAAACACATTTAATTCCTCATAACCTTCTGAGGTAGGTATGACTGGTATTTTAATTTTATAGGCTAGGAAACTGAGGATTAGTGAGATTCCAGGAACTGCCTAAGGTCTCACTTCAAGCAAGTAGAGGAAACAAAGGAGATAATACAGGTCTTCTGACTCCAAATTCTTTTTGCTTGCAGCACAGGGTAGCTTGATGAGTGTATTGATTGTGATTTGATGAATGGAACATGGGTCTGGCATACCTTCTTATGTACATTTTAAACACTGGGTTACTAGAATTCTTGAAGATTCTGGAAAGCCCAGGGTTTTTTTGATACCTGAATGTTAGGACCCACATTTCAAAATGTTAACTGTTTTTTTTTTTTTTTAATAAAAACCTTCCTAAAATAGACTTCCTTACTTTATCATATGATTGCCTTGTACTGCAAATGGAGATGCTTTAACTTGTCACTTCAAAAACTCTTTTTGGCTACTACTGCCTTTGGCTCTGTCTCAGAAGCCTCAAAGAATAACTCAGATAAGTACTATATAGCTGGTCAGTTTTCACTTTCTGCCAAACTTGTGTTGTTGAATTAATAATGGTATTTTGCATCTGTAAAAGAGTGAGTATACATCAGAAATGACTAGTTCTACAGAGTAAGTCGTTTACTCATCCGATGGAATCTGTCTGTTGCAATACAAATTTATTGCTATTAAATATTGACTGTGAGAGCCATGGGTATAGAATTAAGTGAGAGGCAGAGAACAGAGCTCATGCATACTATGAAAGAAAGAAGTATAAACCAAGCATAGAAACACATTTTCCTGGGGGATAAGGTAACATAAAGCAATTATTGAGAAAACTGAGAGACATGGGAATGAAAAAGAAAGATTTCAGAAGAGTAGTAATTGAGTTTTTAAAAGTGTCAACTTGAACTTCATGTAGTTAATGTGTGTCCCGGCTGATGGCATGATTATGGTAGCCAAAAACTAGGATAAGAAAGGAGTCATTTCAGACATTGCTGGTTTAAAGATAGCTAGATTTCTATTGTTTTTGTTTGTTTGTTTTTGTTTTGGTGTGGTAAGAATGTGATTTATTCTACAACATAATTGGTACAATGTAAGAACTAATGAAATGTTTATTCAAAATTTATCTTAAATGGACATCTATGGACTCCAAGGGCAGGCAATTTCTTCCAAGCCTGAGTTCCTCCCTTGTCACATTGACTAGCATAATTTCTTTCTTTTTGCAAAGATGTTTTTAACTACTTTATCGAGATATAATTTATACTTCATAAAATTCACCCATAATAAATGTACATATAATCCAAAGAGTTTTAGTAAATTTATACAGTTACACAACCATCACCCCAATCCAATTTGGAACATTTCCGTCATTCCAACAAGTTCCCCCATTGTTTTCAGTCACTTCCCATTCTAATCCCCAGCTCTAGGCAACCACTAAACTATTTTCTGTCCCTATAGATTTTCCATTATTGAATATTTCAAATGGAATTATACAAGATGTGATCTTTGTGTCTGTCTTCTTCCACTTAGCACAATGTTTTTGAGGGTCATATATATTGTAGCATGTATCAATACTTTGTTCCTCTTTATTACTGAGTAGTATTTCAAATGTCTTGGTATACCACATTTTGTTTATTCATTCAGCAGTTGATGGACATTTAGATTGTTTCCAGATTTGGACTGCTAGGAATAATGCAACTATGAACATTCACATATAAGTCTTTATGTGGACATATGTTTTAATTTCTTTTGGGTAAATAAGAAGTGTTATGGCTGATAACATATGCATGATAACATATGTGTGATAAATATACATTTAACTTTTGAGAAACTACTAAACTTTGTTCCAAAGTGATTATACCATTTTACATTCCCACCAGCAATGTATGAGGGTTTTAATTTATCCACACTCTATTCAACACTTGATATTGTCATTCTTTGAGTGTAGACTTTCTAGTGGGTGTTTAGTGGTATCTCATTGTGGTTTTAATTTGCATTTCCACAGTGAGTAACAATGTTAAGCATCTTTTCATGTGTTTATCATCTACTTGTATATCTTCTCATTTTGCTTGGATATTTTACAGTTTAAATAAGAGAGAAGTGGAAAGAAAGTGACTATGCTAGGAGATTTTTCTACTCCCCCTTCTACAAATTAGTTAACCTTTGTTTCTTTTTGTAGTTGTTTTTGAAGGTTTTGTTTATTTGAGATTTTATTTGAAGAAGTAAAGGACTGAAATGGTCCATAGTAATTCACTGGGCTAAACAGAATTTCTGATGACACTGATAGTCTTAGTAGGACTAGAGTTTCTCTGTTCCAGAGCAGAGGTAAAGTTACCTTAAACTGCTTTGGGGGAGATGTTACAAAGTGCTTTTACATGTATCATCTCAGTGATTCCTCGCAGTTGCTCTATATGGTATTGTACTACTTTTCTTATGTGCTTTTTACAGGCGAGACTCTGATTAGGGAAGTGACTTGTATAGGTGTAACTGGTAGGTAAATTGTTAGAGCACTTTTCACCCCTGGTCTTTTCAGAGTCCTCTACTCTTTCCACTATAGCAGCAGGCAGCCACACTTTAAAGTCCACTTTGGTTTCATGTATCAGAATTCCAGCAAAGCCCATACCAGCACCTTCAGGATATCACGTGCGGGGATAACTGCTGGACAGACTTTCAGGAAGTGTTTCCTCCATTACCTGATGTAATGGCTTTGCCCATTTTCCCTTGGCCCAGATGTCTCGATCTCTGTATTATAGACTACCTGATTGTAATCCGGAAACAATGAAGACTCAGAACATCTGTTGAGAGAAGGGAATCTCATTGGTGAGATGCATATTCTGATTGGAGATTATTTTGTAAACAAATCAGTTTACATAAAACTAACCAAACAATGTTTAATTGACAAAATGCTAATTTGCAGGGTCAAAATATTGTAAAAAATATTAAATGAAGAAGTGGGAATACTAATGTACTTATTACTAGAGAAATTATTTTTTAATTTATTATATTCAGTGGACCCTAAGGTTTTAAGAAAGTTTTGTTGTAGGGGTGATGAGTAACAGTTCTGCGTCATTCAAGGGTACATTTTAAAATATTTTATCTGTTTGTACTTATAAATCACTAAAAATGCACCAGAATTTCAGCATTTTAATATCCATGTAGTGGGTCCTCAAGTAATTAAAAACATAATTGCCATATGATATAGCAATTCCATTTCTAAATATATGTCCAAAAGAATTGAAATCAGAATCTCAAAGAAATATTTGTACACCCATGTTCATAGCAGCATTATTCACAATAGTCAAAAGGTGGAAGCAACACAAGTATCTATCAATAGATGAATGTATAAACAAAATATGGTATATACATGCAATGGAATATTATTCTGCCTAGAAGCAAATCCTATCAGTATGATATGAATGAATGTTAAGGATATTATGCTAAATGAAATAAGCTAGTCTCAGAAGGAAGAATATTGTATGATTTCACTTACATGAGGTACCTAGAGTAGTCAAATTTATAGAGACAAAAAGTAGAATGATGGTTGCCAGGGGCTAGGCCACCAGGAGGAGGAAATGAAAAGTTGTTATTTAACGGAAACAGAGTTTTGGTTTTGCAGGATGAAAACGTTCTGCAAAATGGTTGCATGACAATGTGAATATATATAACACTACTGAACCATACATTTAAATGTTATTAAGATGTTAAATTTTCTGCTATGTGTACTTTACCACAAAATTTTTTTCAAGTGTTATATATTCTCAAATAAGGCAACAGTAGATTAAACAATTAATTTAGTTTATTTACAGCAGGACTTCTCAGAACCTTTAATATACTACTGTATATTGTGACTCTCCAAGAAGAGGAGGCCATCAAATTTAGAAACTATTCTTAGGGACAATCTTCAGTATCTGATTATAATGTTTCATGATTTCATTCCAGGACAGATAGCAGACATTCCCAAGCAGGAATTTAATGTGGTGCTGGAAACTCTGGATGGACTGAATTCAGGTCAAGAAAAAGATAATTCTCTAGGTGGAATATCTTCATGTGTAATTCAAAACAAGAAGTTGCTATTAGGTTTAAATGTACTGTAGTTAAGTTAAAGGAGGATGTCATGGTTAAAAGCCAAGAATTTCCTCTAGGGGCAAGTGAAAAACAGCTGACATTCCCAATTGTTTTTCTAAGTGTTTAAAATGACTTTTCCAGACTTAAAGCCTATAAGCATTTTATTAACATTTGATTAGCAATTATTTCTTACTGTGTTGAAGCTAAAATTAAGATCAGTTTTCCTTATATTGTCCCCCCCACACACATGCACACATATGCACACACATTCAAGCCCCAAATAAATCAACTCTCTTTCACAAAGATGCATTCTAAAATAATTTCCCCTTTTCCTCTCCTTAGCAATCTCAGAAAATCATATACTGTCAAAGCTGGAAAAGGCTTAGAGCTGTAGTCCCACTCCCTCCTTGTATATAGTGGGAAGCTAAGGCCCAAAGAGGGCAAGAGATTTCCCCCCAAGACCAAAAGAGTGGCAAAGCTGAGAACACTCAATTGCTTTTCTAGTGCTTTCTCCAATACTCTGCCATCCCATTAGAAGATGAGCTATGGGGGCCTGATAGCACTATGACTCCAGGTCAAATTTGTTTATAATTTATTAGACAAGCAAATAACAGGGGTTTTATTTGAATGCCAGAATGCAATTTCTCTTAGGTATACAATTTGTAGGCTGCACGTGAAACTTAAAACCTGAAATAATCAGTGCTCACAGCATGTAGGAATGTACACTCAACTCTAAAGCGACATTTTGTTTTACATGTAAACATATAGCAATTAGGTAAGATATATACACTGGAATTACTTGGTAGCTTTGATTTGTGTGGATGCCCATAGGAAATTTATTCAGATTCTGAAGGCAAGTGTTACTGTGCATTATCTAGCTCTGTATGATATACCCCTTTTGCTAAGTGATACACAGACTATGTAACTAAATTAAAACCAAGAAACAGTTGACTTGATAGGAAACACTGGCTGGAATATAATGGAGATAAAACGTATGTTGCTTTAAAAAAAGGAGAACTTTGGGTAATGTCCATATTCACTTGCTAATTAGCATATTGGTGTGTATACATTTAAAGCCATATGCCATTAACCACTTTAAAAGCCATCAAAAATCAACCAGTTAGGATGACAGTTCTGAATTCAACCCAGTGGTTTACTTTATGATTCTCTTTAGAGATCCTCAGTGCATTAGAACAGTTTGAACTGGGACTTGCTGTTTTGGTAATTGCTGGGGAGAAGCCATCAACCAAATAAATAAGCACAACTGGTTTATGAAAGCAAGGGTTGAGATAGGTACAGTGTAATTATTTTAGGATATCTAATATATAACAGCCTATATATAACAGCCTTAAAGAGAAAAGATGTAAACAACAATAACAACAAAAATATGGGTGGATTTAAGGATTGTTAAAATGTGTAAACCATCAACACTAAAAGTCAAACAAAGCAAGCCATATTTTCCCTCTTTCCTGGACTCCAGGCTCCTGGTGTAATTGACAGATGTCAAAAAAGGTGCAGTGGTGCAAATAGGAAGCCTGGTAAGCACCTGTTTCATAAGGAGAATTAATAGCTTGGTAAATGCAGTACTTATATAGTAACCATCGTACTTCTATAGCTATTGCCCACAGGGCACTATGTTCACTCAGAGCCCACAAAAGCAGTTTCCATTTTGCCACAGAGCTATTGCCCACAGAATCATTTGTTTTCCTTATATATTTGGAATGTGTTTACAATTTGCTTTTTCTCTGTTTTTGTAAAAATAAGCTCCAAAATATTACATGTGTTATCCTAAGATACCTGTGGATTAGAACAGATAAAGCTTTGAATCATCTAACCAGGTTTAGAAGTAAGCCTGTGTTATATTTGTACTTTCAGACAGAAAGCCAGAACCATTAGTTTAAAGAGTATAGGTCTGTTCCAAAAGCATCGTATGGTAATATTTCTTTTATAAGATGAAGCCAGATATGAGAGAAATTTCAGAAATGTAACAATCTCATATGCCAAGTTTCCCACTTGCTATCCATAGTCATTCACATAGTTCCTATTACTATTACCAATAAAAGTGAATTTAACTCCCTCAGGAAACCATAACCTTCCAATATATTATTTATGGTTTAGGAATCATTTACATTTTCTACCTCAAGAATTTAGCCAAATGAAAACTATTTACTGAAATCTTTTTTCCAGTGCTTCTTCATGTGCTAAAACTCTACAGATTCTTGTCACCTGAGAACTAGATACAATTATTCTAATTGATGGTCCTTCTTACACGACTTCCATGATTTGAATGAGTACTGAAGGTAAATCCATTAAAAAGATTCATGTGGAAGATTAAGATCACAGAGACACTGATGTAATAAGATATTGATGTGCTGGCATAACAGTTTTCCAGCAAGTTTAAATAAAAAAAATAAAATAAAGAGTCTTCCTTATGATTATTCTAAGAGAACATCTTTCACAGGCAGGCATACCATGTCATATCTAAAAAAGTAGAATTTTAAAATGAACTCTTTAATTCCAAACAATAGGAAGTTTAGTTCTAATTTTTTTCCAACTTTATTGAAATATAATAGACAATTAGTTGCTCATATTTACATTGTACAATTCAATGAGATTTTTTTCAATTATAGTTGGCATACAATAATATATTCGTTTCAGTTGTATAGCACAGTGATTAGAGATCTATATCTCAAAAAATGACCACCCCACTAAATCTAATAGCCATCTTCCCCCTACATATTTATTACAAAATAGTTGACTATTTTCCTTATGCTACACTTTATATCTTCGTGACTATTTTGTATATATCCATTTGTACTTCTTAATCCCTTTGCTATTTTCACTGTCCCCCCAGCCCCCTCCCATTTAGTAGCCCTCAAAATATTCTCTAAATCTATGAGTTTGTTTCCATTTTTGTTGTGTTGTTTGTTTTATTCTTTACATTCCACATGTACGTGAAATGACACAATATTTGTCTTTATCTCACAGACTTCATTCACTACAATACCCTCTAGGTCCATCAAGACAATATCTTCTTCCATTCCCTTCCTTTTAGTTTATGTGTGTCTTTTCATCTGAAATGAGCCTCTTATAGTCAACATATGTAGGGGTCTTATTTTCTTATCCATTCAGCCACCTGTCTTTTGGTTGGAACACTTAATTCTTTTCCATTTGAGGTACTTGTTGAAAAGAATGTAGTAGTCATTACCATTCTTTATTCCTGTTTTTGATAAATGATTTTTTCTTCTTAAAGAAGTCCCTCCAACATTTCCTATAATATTGGCTTGGTGTTGATAAATTCCTTTAGCTTATTTTTGTCTGGGAAGCTCTTTATCTGTCCTTCAACTCTAAATGATAGCTTTGCTGGATAAAGTTTTCTTGGTTGTCAATTGTGGGTTTTCATCACATTGAATATTTTGTGCCAAACCCTTCTGTCCTGCATAGTTTCTTTTGAGAAATCAGCTGCCAGTCTTATGGGTGCTCCCTTGTCAGTAACTAACTGCTTTTCTCTTGCCGCTTTTAAGATTCTCTCTTTGTATTTAACCTTTGGCAATTTAATTTTGATGTGTCTTGTGTGGGCCTCTTTGGGTTCCTTTTTTAGGAGACTTTCTGAGCTTCCTGGGGTTGCATGTCTATTTCCTTAACTAAGTTAGAGAAGTTTTCCATCATTATTTCTTCAAATAGCTCTTCAGCTTCTTGTTCCCCTTCAGGTACCCCATGACATGGATGTTTTTACATTTAATTTTGTCCCATAGGCTCCTCAAATTATTATTATAGTCTTGTTTTTTCTTGCCTTTCTGATTGGGTGTCCTTGGCTTCCCCATCCTCTATATCAGCGGTTTGATCCTCTTCCTTATCACTCTGTTTATTCCATTCAATACACTCTTCATGTCAGATAATGTGTTCTTCATTTCTGACTGGTTCACTTTTATAATTTCCATTTCCATTTTTCTGTTTTTATCTCTTTGTTAAAGTTCTCACTGAGTTCATCTACTCTTCCTCTAAGTTCATTGAGCATCTTTATAACAAGTGGCTTGAATTGCCAGATTCCATTTTTCCTTGATCTATGTTCTGTTCTTTCATATAGTTTCTGCTTCTTTGTCTTGCCATTTTAGCTGCCTTTCTGTGTCTGTTTCTATGTACTAAGCAAAGCTACTAAGTCTCCCGGTCTTATTAGTGTGGATTTGTATGGTAGGTGCCCAGTGGCACAGTCCCAAGAGGGGTTTCCCTACAAGCCAATTTAGCCCCAGCCTGTGTCCCTCCAGGGCCACCTGTTAAGATTCAGCAACCAATCCACAAATGCTGTCCTTATAGTTGCCTTAAGAAGCCTCCTCAGAAACCAAGGCTGGCTGCCATTACTGTTGGTTTTGGCTCAGAAAAGAGCACAAGACTCACTGAAGACACACCTGGATGTGGCTTGGTTGGGGCCACAAGTTAGGGGAGGCCGAGTTTCAGGCAATCCTCTGGGTGGAGCGACCTCTGTTATTCAGTTCGATGAAGGCTCAGTTATAGCGGTGCTGGGTCCACACACTGGGAGGGGGGAGGGCTCGACAGAGGAACAATGGATACCACCAGCACTTCTGCCCAGGAGAGAGTCTTGCCTCCAGCCCTCACTCTGACAACTCAGTGTCTCTGGAGCAGCCGACCCGATGCTGGTGCTCAGAGTAAGCAGATCCTTTACTGCAAAAGTCTGCTTTTGGACGTGGCCACTTTAAGAGGTATCTGCAGCTGCCGGCTACTACTGCTGTACCCTCTGTCCACTTAGCCACCTGAGCAGCCTCACATCTTTGCCCCCTTCTACCTTTTACCATTGTAGGGTGATTTCTTATTTCTCTCCCTAGTTGTAGGGCTTTGATTCATCTAGATCCCAGGTGACTTTGTTTGCTGTGTGCTCCATGTTTCCGTTTAAACTTTGATATGTTCACAAGAGGGAGGAACAAAGCCTCTGTTATCTATGTCATTTTTAGGTGCCTTCTAGTTCTAAATTTAAGATTGCAAATTCTTCTCAATTGCTTGGCTTTTTTTTTTATTGAGATTAAAATACATGTACCATAAAATGTACCCTATGAAAATGAATAATTTAGTGGTTATTACTATATTGACCAAGTTGTGCAACCTTCACTACTATCTAATTCCAGAGCATTTTCATCACCCCAAAAAGAAACCATTAGCAGTCACTCCCACTTTCCACACCACCAGCCCCTGGCAACCATGAATCTATTTTCTGTTCCTATGTATTTTACCTATTCTGAGTATTTTATATAAATGGCATCACATAATATGTGGTACTTTGTGACTGGCTTCTTTTCACTTAGTGTAATATTTTCAGGGTTCATCCATGTTGTAACATCCGTCAGTATTTCATTCCTTTTTATAGCTGAACAATATTTCATTGTGTGGATATACCACATTTTGTGGTATATCGATTCACCTGTTAATGAATATTTGAATTGTTTTACCTTTTGGCTCTTGTGAATAGTGCTGCTTCGAACATTGTTGAACAAGTATCTGTTTGAGTCCTTGATTTCAATTCTTTTAAGTTATATATAATAATTTAATTAATTAAAGAACCACCAAACTGTTTCCACAATGGCTGCACCATTTTACATCCCCACCAGTTATATATGAGGATTCCACTCTTTCCATATTCTAACATTTGTCATTTCCTGTTTATTCTCATTTTTATTTTTTATAGCCATCTTAGTAGATGTGAAGTGATATCTCATTTTGGTTTTGATTTGCTTTTCACTAATGACTCATGATGTTGAGCATCTTATTCATAGACCATTTCTATACCTTCTTTGGGTAAATGTTTATTCAGATCCTTTGTACATTTTTTAAATTGGGTTTTCTCTTTAATTTTATCTTGTGAGAGTTCTTTAGATATTCTGGATACAGGACCCTTATCAGATATGTGGTGAAATTATTTTTTCCAAATCTGTGGGTTGTCTTTTTACTTTTCTGATGGCATTTTTTGATACACAAAAGTTTTTCATTTTGATGAAGTCCAATTTATCTATTTTTTTTGTTACTTATCTTTTTGCCTCACTCAAGTTTTCAAAGAGATATCCCTCTGCTTCCTTCTAAAAGTTTTATAGTTTTAGCCCTTACATTTTGGCCTTTGGCCTACTTTGAGTTAATTTTTTCATATGGTGTAAGGTAGGGATCCAGATTCATTCTTTTGCATGTGGATATCCAGTTTCCACAGCACCATTTAGTTTATAGAGTTGCTTAAATCTTTTGTTTCCTGTTAACCTTCTGTCTAGTTTTTCTATCTATTATTTAAAATGGGATATCCATTTTCCATAGTCTCAAGTTATCACTTTTAAATTACTTATTTTTCCTTTCAATTTGGCCAGTTTTTGCCTCACCTTTTCAAGCTCTGTTGTTAGTTGCATATATATTTGTAATTGTAAATTATTGATGTATTGACTTTTAATCATAAAAAATGACCTTCTTTGCCTGTGCCTATTTTTGGCTTAAAATATATTTTGTCTCATATTAATATAGTCACATTAGCTCTTTTTTAGTTATTGTTTGCATTTTTCATTTTTTCCTATTTTTCACTTTCAACCTATTTTTGTCTTTGAATGTGAAGTGTATCTCTTATAGGTAGCTTATAATTAGATGTCTACCTTTAGATTGAATATTTTAATCAATTTATACTTAATGTCATTACTCATATGATAAGATTTATGTCTGTCATTTTTCTATTTGTTTTCTATATGTCTTATGTCTCTTTTTTCTATTTCTCCATGCCTGCCCTTTTTTAACATTAAATAGATACCTTCTAGTTTACCATTTAATTCCATGGTCATCTATTTTCTTATATTTTTTAAAGTTATTTTCTTAGTGGTTGCCCCATGGATTACAGTTGACATCATAATTTATAACAGTCTAGTTTAGATCAATACCAATTTAATTTCAGTAACATATAAAACATTTCTGTTATATAGCGTTGTTCCCTTTCCACTCCTTTGTACTATTATTGTCGTACAGTTTTCATCTTTATACATGATAAGCCCATCCAAACATATTTGTAATTATTGTTTCATGCAAGTGTCCCTTAAAACCAATAGGAGAAATATTTACTACACAAAAGTACAATAATAATAGTTGCCTTTACTGGTGTTTTCTATTTCTTCCTGTGGCTTTGGCTGACTGTCTAGTGTCCTTGTATTACAACCTAAAGGACTCCCTTCAACATTTCTCGTAGAGTATGTCTAATAGTGGCAAACTTCCTCAGCTTTTATTTATCTGGGAATATCTTAATTTCTCCTTTATTTTTTTTCAAAGACAGTTTTGTAAATATAGAATTCTTGGTTGACAGTTTTTCTTTCAGTGTTTTGAGTACATTATCTCACACCGCCTCTGAGCTTTTTGGTTTCTCATGAGAATTCAGGTGTTAATCTTATTCAGTATTATTTGTATATGGTGAGTTGCTTCTCTCACTACTTTTATGGTTTTTTTTTCATTGTCTTTGATTTTCAGCACAGAGCTGTGAGAAATAATTGGCTTGATAATTATTTACCATAGAGCTAGAGAGTGAAATTTCTCAAAATAATACAGTAAATGAGTATGCTTCTCTAAAAGCAAGGCAATGTTTCTAAGTGTACAGGTTTGGCCTGTATAAAGGTGGTATCGTCTTAATGACAAAAGTGAAGGACCTATTTGCCCAGTTGAGTTGATGGAAAAACAAATCTTATTTCTGGATAGTATACCTAGAATAAGAAATAGGAGTCAAGCTGGTGTGGGGTGGAGCAGGGACATATTTTAGAAAGGGAAAGGATTTGATTAGTGGTAATAGCGGCCTCTTGCAAAGCCTTGTGACCCTCTTGGGTTTTATATTACTTATTAAGGCTGTTATATATTTGCTTGCCACTAATTTAGGCATCTGCATAAATGTGAGTACCTAAATGTGTAAATTTGTTGAGTACTCTGCTCCTGATGTTGTGGGTAGAGCATTTCTAGCAGAAGGTCTCTACATTGTCAACTCACAGATGGTGATGCTGAAATTTAGTTAAAACATGTAGAATCACTGTGTGTAACTTCACTGATGATTACACTATATTTGTTCCTGATTTTTTCTGGAATCATGGAAACACAAGATGTTGACCTTCTGAAATGTCAGGGTCATCCTTAAATATAATAGCTATTTAAAGATCTATAAATTATAACCAGCCCACCAAATTTAATCTTTGGGACAACAACATATTTGAAGTTTCAGTTTACTTGAAAACCACTATTACTTAGGAATTCACCATTTGTTTTAACAAAACTGATCAATTGTTTAAATGTTTACAAGTAAAGAGAGTAGGAAACTAAAAGAAATTTTGTTTAATTGAATGCAAATGCAAGGATTTCAGTATGATTAATCTTCTCTAAGATGTTTTCAACTGAAATTACTTGGAAATAGACAGGAATCATTGACTGGGAGAAAAGAGAGAAGTACCTATATTTTGATAGGTTGATTTATCCACCTACTCAGAAACAGATGAGATGAGGACTTTGGAAGGTTTCATTTCACTACTTTTCCACATCTTCTAGAGAAGAACTCCTTGTAGACTACACATTTCTTGAGGACAGTATTGCTACCCGTTACCCATGCCCATCTAGAAATTGGCTGCTACATGTTCCCAGGGGCCATATTGTCATCTTCTGAATCCATGATTTGACCAGATTTGTCTAAGGATCCAGGAAGAAGAACCTCATTGTCCTCCTCCTGGACCTAAAGGCATTTGCGGCTTTCAAGTACCTTTGCCTTATTCTTATCTTATCTGCCCTCAACTGATTCCTTATCCCCAGGATTAGGCAGAAAGCCAGCTCATCTCATCTACTCCTGATGAGGTGTTCGAAAAGCTCTGCTAACTATTTGTCTGTGTGGACTTGCTGTGTTCACCCATAAAATGGATAGACGGGACCATATAATCTCTCAATTCCTTTCTAACCCACCATTCCAACTCTATGACTTAATTCCTTTAGTAATGCATTAAATATAATGCTGAGCACTTCTGGGTGTTCAATACATTTAATATCACCATCTCTCATACCGGACACCATCCTTAGGAAGTAGTTCTCTGCTTCCCAATCATCTCCTTCCTTGATGCATCTGGTTGGGACAAACAAGTTGATTTCTTCAAAGATGAAAATTGCCATAGCTGTGTCCAGAAATATGTTGAACAAACAGTATATTCAGAATGGGTGTATATTACCTTGTATATTAAAAGGGGTTAAATATTGTGGGGGAAGGAAACATGTATTTATTTAATGAAATGTTAATTGCATATGACTAGATGGAATCTCAGAGGATGGTTAAGAAGCCCATGTTAGAACTGGTCAAGGCATTCTTACCTAGTGAGCTCAGTGAAGAGAAGCAAAGGTAGAACTATGAATGTGTGTTAGCTGTAGCCTGTTATTAGCTGTCCTTTTTCCCTCCCACACTTATATTCTCCTGTTCCTGCCACTCTGTCACTACCATCATCACCATATAGTTTTGTGAGATAGGGAAGGAGTCCAGGTAAAACAGCCAGCCAAGCAGTTAAATCCCAGGAGCAATGAGCACACCCCATCCACCAAAGAGAGCCAACAGAGAAAATAATTCACCATAATCTCTACTGACATATACTTTGCCAAAATAGCACAGGATCAAGCTCTGCCCAACACTGAGTACAAATAGCTGGCCTTGGTTACATGACACTCTTCCCAGACCTTGTGGTTAAATTTCAGTAAGCTTCTCAGGAAAAACAAGGGGCCTGTCAGAGGAATGGATTCCTAGGCAGAGGTAATAGGAGAAATGCTTGATGAGGTTTTGAATTTAAGAACAAGAAGCAGTGAGAGAGACCCACATGGGAATGGAAATTATTGTGTCTGTACTAGATTCCAACTCTGCTTATTTCAGAGAAGCATAATTTAAGATATACTACCAAATGGCAAGTATATTGATATACTAAATTAGTGAGTATTTTATTTAGGGGGTGACAAGTGAGTGTGAAGGATAATTTAGCCAAATGCTAAGCCAAAATGATTTTATAAGTGTATACAGTCAGCCCAGCAAAGAATTATACTAGAATTTCTGAAACTAGAATTGACTAAACTAAAATTAGAAGAATGATCTCCAATATCAATAAGATGTAAAATGACTGTGAATTTTATTAAAAGACCAAATATAGAATTCCAAGATAGTGAATATATTCAGTGTCGATAGCCAAGCGTAAGTCGAACTACTGTGTTCACTGATTTCCTTTAAAACAGTATCCTAAATGGTTACCAAAAGGTATGGCTTTGAATTCCTTTGCTATTGGAAAATACCAGCGGTTACATTTCACACTCCATCTACTGTTTGACCACTCCATTCCAATCATTGAGGGTACAGAAAGGAAAACTACACCATGATAAAGAAACACTTAATCATTTTGTAGCTGTAGTATGTAACTAAGATTGTTAATGATCCTCATAAAATTCCAGTGCTCTAGTTGTCTTTTGTGACCAAAATGTTGTAAAACCTATACATGATAGATTCAAAAAGAGCTAATTGTTCTAGCATCTTTAATTCTGTATTTTAGGACACATCCTAGTTTTTCATATTTAAAAGAATCACCTGAGTATTTAAGTTAATCTTTATTCAAGGAGTGAGGCTAAAAAGTATACAAGGGTGCCATTCTTTTGTTTCTTGTATTTTAACCTTTAAAAATATGTCATTAGTTATGAATATTATAATAATTTTACTCATGTTTCCTGTTTCCTATGGGAGCCCATTTCCTGCTTAGGATTCCATAGCCTAAAACTTGGAAAGGGAAAGGTTTGACGCTCTGTCATCTCCAGGGAAATAACAACTAGAAACTCAGAATCTAGTTTTTTTTCATCAAGTCATGGCTAATTTATTTGTACCAGATGTATCAGGTCATTTATTTTACTTCAGAATAATATCATTCAGCCTTAATTATCTGAAGCATATTTTAAAATTTATATTTTTCAAATAGTATAGCAAAGAAGGAAAACTGTTTTAATTGAAACCCTATTTACAAATCCTGATCTAGACCTAATCTTCAAAGGAAGGAAGCTTTGATAAGGAAACTAGAGGTATCTCACTAATCTTTGATGAGCCAGAGGAATTCTGGAAGAATAGTGAACCATCATCCTTCAGTCATTGAGATTTACTCTTCATACCCTATGCTTGATGGCATGGCTGTTGTGGTTCATATACAGAGGTTATTTTTAGAGGCAAGAATTCTTATTTCCCAAAAGTATAACCACAAGATGTCTATTTGAAATGAATCAGTTTATACACTAGGACAATAGTAAATGCTCAGATCTTGTCTGTGTAACCTCAGTTCCCTGAGGAAATGTGTAATATCTTGGTACACTCTTACCCTGGAATCATTGTCAGTGGCCCTCATCTAACTGAGGCAATATTTTTTGGAAACCAAACAGTGCTGTGGGGCTTCACAGATGTCTTCGAAGTATGTTTCTCTTCCAGAAAAAGTTATATTTTATCTTCGTGGTTTTTCACAGTGATTTAAAACTGACAGAGGGATCAAAAATCACTAATCTTCAACAATGATGGGAGCCAGGGTCAGATGCCTTCACAGGGAAATTGGACTTGGTGTCCTGCAAGGATACCATTCTGTGTTTGCATTTTGCTGCCACAGATGGTAAATCAGCCTGCTCTGGCAAGTTTCTTGAAGCTAGGCCAGCCTTGACTCTGGCCTTATAACTGGAACTGTACTTCATGAAGCTTTTGGTCCTTTAAACTGAAATTTAGTAAGGCTAGAGACCCTAAAGGAGAGCATTACAGAGCCCAGAATTAACATACACAGGCTAACTAATCTAGCGAACAGAGTACTAATCGGGAATTGGAAGATGCTCACTAGGGATCTGCAGGACCCTCACTCAGCCATTTGGTGCATGGATTGGCGACATCCCTTTGGATTAGTTGATTCATTTGCTTTAAAAGATCAAATGTCTGCCTTTTTCTTTGACTTTACCCCCACTTTATCAGGGGAGGAGGCTCCCTCAACTAGAGTGGAATATGGAACCTGCCTCTCAGGGTAGCCCTAATAAAGTGAATGGTGGCAGTCCATCACTCAGTCTGTCTGAACATCTGTCTGTCTAGCCTCAGTGTATCCAGGGCTCCCAGGCAGGAATCAGCTGTTACCATACCAGAACAACAATGACGTATCAGACCAGGGCTGAAGAGGTAGAGATTGGGAGAAATCCAAAGTCCATGAATAAATTGCTTATTTATTTTGTTAACCCATTGCTTCATTCATTTTTTTTTAGTTACCAAGCATTTCCTTAGCACCTACTGTGTGTCGGGCACTGTGGTAATCCCAGGGCCATGTCCTTTCCAGGTTTATGCTGAAGTACATAAGCCCTCCTCCCCAGCCTCATTTCACATCCTAACATCACAGTAGTCACCCTTAAACAGTTTTCAGACTAATTATGGGCTTATTGCCTCACTTCTCTCTCAGCTTCAATTTTCTTATTTGTAAAATGAGGCTAATAATACCATGCTGCCTCACAGGGGTCCCAGTTACACCAACAAGAGAAGATATATGAAAGTGCTTTTAATTATAAAAATAATGAAATATTGATAGCATTGAGACAATAACTAAGATTTATTGAGGGCCTACAGCATTCCACGGAATGAGCAGCCCCACACAGGCCATAACAGAATGTTAACTGGTACCAAAAATTTAGAATTCATCCCCTTCAGAGATTCAGATTTCATAAATAGTTTTTACTATATGATATTAATATATTGTGTGAGTACTTACTATGTGCCAGATACTAAGTTCAGTGCTTTACATGGATTACCTCATTTAATCTCCATAGTCGTGCAATGTGGGAGATCAGTATAGGTGTTATTATACCCATTTTAATGGATAAGAAACGTAAGATTCAGACAGGTTAAAGAATAACTTGTTGATAGTAACAAGGCTAGTAAGTGATAGAGTCTAAATTTGAATACAACTTTTCTGATTCCAGAGTATGAGCTTTTAAACACCATACTATACTATGCCTCCCCTTAGAAAAAAAATAAAACTGTACAGCTGTAAGCGTGTGTGTGTGTGTGTGTGTGTGTGTGTGTGTGTGTGTGTGTGTGTGTTTCTGTTTTACTTTAAGGTAGTGGGTAATTTTCTAACACTGCAGAGAACCATTTCTACCACTAGGAGGGAGCCCCTCTGAAATAGTTTTCATTTCATCACAAGTTTGTTTCTTTCACATCCTTGTTTGTTTTACTATCAAGACATTTATTTAATTATGAAGACTTATTTTCACAAGTTTCAGCACCATGTTATCAAACGTAAAGTAATAAGCAAGAAGCTGGAAGTGGTAGAGAAGCATGTGTTCTAGATAAGAAGCCGACATGGAAGTAATACCCAGAAAAGAGTGTATCTGAGAGTGCATAGCATATGGAAGCACAGCCTCTAGCAGGTCCCTTTGCTGTTCATTACTAAACATCTCTATGTGTATCCTTAATACACAGATCCTTATCTTACTGGGAGCATCCAGGAGGGTTTCTCAGACTCTTCTTTCTGGTGTCTCAGTGTTTGGCCATGGAGTATACTTGCTTTGTCTTCCAAGGCATTTGTAATAAGCTCTTCATGTCTGCTACTGCAGCTGCTACTCCTCCTCTTCCTCCTCCCTCTCCCCTTCTTCCTCTTCAAGATCATCATCTTTATCCTCAGCAGCACAGTTAACATGTTTGAGAACTTACTACTTTGCCAAGCAATGCGTTAAGTACCTTACACACATTATCCCATTTATTTGTTCATTCATCCATTTAATGAACATTTATCGAACATTTACCTTGTACCACACACTGTACTACACACTGATAATCAAAACAGACCATTTATCCTTTCTGTCAGTCCAGTGGGGGGTGCAAAAGAGAATTTATAATTACAAACTATGGAACTTCTCTGAAAAGATACAGGAAACTATGAAAGGTGAATGATGCTATTTAATTCTTCAACAACCCTGTAAGTTAATGAATAGCACTGTCCTCCATTTTACACGTGAGGAAACTGAAGCTCAGAAAAGTTAAGTGATTTTTCCCAAAGCAACCCAGCTAGTATGTAGGCAGAGTAGGAATTTGAATCCATAATAGTTAGATTCTGAACCTCACACTCTATACTTTATTGCCTCTTCAATGTGTAAACTGCATATATAGCCATTAATTCTAGCCTTATACATTTGGGTTCTGGCTTTATCTCAAATGCATGGCATTGCAATTGTTTCCAATTAGTTGTGGCTGTGGTTTGGTGCATTTGTTCAAAGAAAGTGTGCATGCAAAGCAGAGGTCACGTGCCCTAGGCCTTGTAGATGTGCACAATGTATAAATAATAATGGCATTCCAAAAGCTGGGATTCATTGGAGCCACCACATTTGTTTCCCATTAGCTTATGCTACTCAAATACAAACAGTAAAGCATGTGTTTACATTGCTGTGGACATGGGAAGCTGGGCCGCCAAAGCATTCCTTGCAGGTTGTATAAAGCTGAGTATCCAGATAGTTCAAAATCAGTTTTGTAATCCCAGCTTAATAGCTTTAAAAGATAAGCTGGATTCCAGATATTTTTTCGAATACCTGGAAAGAGGTATGTTAGCAGCCCAAAGAGAAAAAATCAGGTATCCTTAAAATATGTACCAATCCTCATGTTTGCTGCATCTATTTTGTTATTTATCTTCTATTTTAAAAATACTAAAGAGTTGAAAGTCAAGAAAACTCTTAGCTGTATAAAAGCAGTAATGGGATTTTTCATTCTATTTTAACCAGTTGTCTTAAGCTTTTCAAAACAAACCCAGTTATGATGAGATAGGTTGGCTATTTAAGACACAGTAGACTGCAAGTTCATGGCTAGCATCTAAGAAAATGAGATTGAACTGGAAATTATCTCAGGTAAAGGCAGTTGAGATGGCAAAAATGTGAAATGAAGGCCCCATTAGTTTATGTCTTTACCTAAGACAGCAGATTTTTCTTGGAAAGCTCTGGACTTGGAAGCAAACTTTGTTTTTAATGAGGTCCTATCATTTACTCAGTGACTTGGTCAAGTCTTGTCCCCTCTCTGAGCCTTGGTGGCCTTCCTTGACATGAGAAAGGGGGATTGCACTCTTCTCTTTTATACAAATTGGTAGGGAGGATTCAAGAATTACATGAGAGAACATATGTTAAACTCTAGCGTCATGTGTGGCTGATAACGTTCATATCTTTGCAATCAAGTTAATTCCAAGTGGCACGTTATTTATGTCGTATAGACAGATCAAGAGTTGCTGCTCGCACTGGTCTAATTTCAGCATATTTGATCCCTCTAAGAACAACCAGTATGTCCTTTGATCTTTGTTCCCCTGTCAACCCAGCAGGAAAAGAGCTTTGGCCAAATCATATTGTCCCATGATGCAGAGCTCTTTTGTTATCTTGGTTATGGTTTTAAGAACATGAAATTGCTATATTCTAGGAAGCCTTTTCCCGCCTCTTACACTGTGGTTCTGATTGTCTTAAGTATTCCAGGCTTTTTTGTTCCTTTTATCATACAACCCTGAGTACTTGTTCCAAAGCTAACTTTAAATATTTCCCTTTCTAATCAAAAGAAGTCAGTCACTTTTACACAAGGGCATTTTCATTAACTACAAAGACTGAAGGTCATAATGTCCATACCTAAGTGAAAAGGATATCATCAGGTTTCATTTAAAAAAAATAGTTTGAAGAACATGTGTTAGGGATTCTAACACACATGGTTCTAAGGTGACTCTTGCCCAAAGATGGTTTCAGAAAGTTTCTGGGAAGTGGAGTAATACTGCAATAGCCTTTCTTACAGTGTGATGTGTGGTTCACTCATGATAAGATGAGGGCCAGATCTAGTTAAAAATGCAGATTTGTGTACTCCACCCCAGATCTACTAAATCAAAAGCTCTCTGGGTGGGGGCAGGGAGCTTCAGTTTTTAACAATTGTCCTAGGTGATACTTATGGAAATGGGAAACTCACTCTCATGCTATATAAAAATGTATATACCCTTTGGCCTAGTGATCCTACTAATGGGAAACTGAGGAAATAATCCAAAATATGGAAAGAGTTATGTGAATGAACCTGATATTCCATCTTTATTTATAGAAGCAAAAAAACTAGAAGTGATATAAATATTCAGTATTTGGAGAATGGTTAAGTAAATTTCATTAGATCCCTAAACGGTACTGCACTAAGTGTTTTATCATATGCAAAGCTTTACATTTATCACATCTGTTTATTACAACAATTCTGTGAAGCAGGCATTTTCCTCATTTGACAGATGAAGACATCAAGGTTTAGTGAAATTAAGCAGCAAAGTTAATAAGTGGGAGAAAAAAGTTAATAAGGAGAAAAACCAGGATTCCAACCTCAGCCAGCCTGATTCTAAAATTCAAGTTCAATCACGTAAAAACATAGGGAGTTAGGGAGAAACTTACCTCTGAAAATACAAATGTTTATTAGAGTTTGGGAGTTGGGTTTTTTCCCCTTGTTTCTCTTTCCTTTCACCTTTTTATATTATATTGACACTTCTATAATTGACATACTAAATTATAAAATAAAAATTGGCTGTATATATAAGCAACCATGATAGTCTCATGTGGCTCAAACATAATTGCAAGGAGAGGAGTAGCTGTAGAAAAAGCTGCGTTGTGAAAAGCCTTGTGTACTTCCCACTAAGGAGTACCAAACAGTGCGTGGCAGAAATGTCAGGTTTATAGAATGGTTATGGGGATAGTGGAGTGAAATAATCAGACTTAGGTTTTAATAAGGTAGTTTACATTGCTAACCATTATTCTGAGCCTTAGTTTTTAAGAAAGCTAATAGGTTAGTGTCCTTTGAAAATGTCAAACAGTTAATTGAAAGCATTAGGAACCTAAAGTTACCTGATTCTATGTGCAAGGCCCTCATAACTTCCTTTTTACAAAGTGAGTGTTCAGTCTGGAAGACATTGTAAAGAGTGGCGGTGCAGGGGGGTGAGAGGATGGGCAAGGGTCAGTATTGTGAATTGTAATTAGCTGGTTTGATTTTTGTGCCAAATTCCAGACTGTACTAAATCCACAGTGCTTGCTGACAATTTCCCATCTCTGACAGATTACCCTTCTTTCAATATTCTGAAGCGTCACACTCTTATTTAAGACTTTTACATTAACAATAGCTTTTAAGTTTTGGATTTGTTTTGTTAACGTTTGAGGGTTAGGCTCATCAGCAGATGTCTGTATAAAATGGTTTGAAAGTATACTATAATCCTCTTCAATACTGAAGTTGTCTCCAAAATGGGAGTAATTTAAGAACTAAAGAAGTTATCTCACTGGCAAACAAAGTTTTAAAGGTATTTTTTTTAATTGCACTTAAAAAAAAAAAAAAACTACCAGAGAATACTGGGGGCATTGTACACAAGGTTGGAACACTGGCCTTTCAGAGATTAGTTACAGATCTTAGCCAAGGTCATCCAAAAGGATTTAGCTATTCATTCACAAGTTCTTATATAATTAATCTGTGCTTTGGCTTTATCTTTTTTCATGAGTTTGTGGAAGTAGCTTTAAAAAAATTAAAGATACCATGCCACTTTATTTTGCTTCAGTTCAATATCACATTTATTGAGTACCTACTATGTACAAGACACTTCCTTAAATGCTATGAGGTTTAAAGATAAATAAGGCACAGCCCCTGGACAGCTCCAGTCTGGTAGTGGAGAGAAGTCACATATACAAATAAATAATACCAGATTGCATACAAAAAGCACTATTTTGGAGATACAAATAAAGGGAGCAGTGGTGGAAAAAGGAAAGGGAGAATTATAATGACCATCTGTGGTAGCCAGGAAGGCTTTCCTGTTGTAGTTAAGCCTTGATTGCTGTTAGCACATCAATGGATGGGATTGACTCTCTGGGCTGATGAGCTTTGGGAATTGGCCACACCCATAGGGTATGAGTCGTTGTGTGGGGGCTTACCACTCTGAGGGGATTCACTCCAGCAGGCTCTACCTTTTGAGACCACCCTTTGTGTGTGCTACTTATGCTAGTCAGGTGGTGCTCTGTTGTGGTCTGACACCAGCCTCCAGATGTGTTGGTTCTGGAGCTCATTGGGAGGGACTCCCAAGAAGGCCAAGGTCATTCACTGCCTTTGATTGATTGAGAATACCTGGTGGGAGCTACAAAGTGATCTGCAGATGGTTGCTGCCTATGCTGGATCTGAAGGCAAGTAGGAGAGACAGTGCAAGCCGAGGCCCAGTAACCCCTGGTACTGAGCCTGGGGTAGCTTAGCAAAAAGATCAGTTCACCTCAAGGCCTGGGGATTCCTACTGTAAGACTTCACAGCTGGAATAGCCTTTGAGTGGTACACGAGCTGGGTGGTGCAGGGGCTCTGGAAGTCACCGGGTCATAGTTAGCAGATTTCCCCTGGTCAATGTGGTGTTAGTTTTCATGCCAGTACTGAATCTGTGGCTTCCTGTGGAAGTCTCAGATTGTAGCAAGGTCAGCCACTGCCCACCTCAGGCCTGCAGACACCTGAGATCTGTTCAAAAAATATTGTAGCTCAGGGAAGGGTTTGTGGCCCGCCACCCAAAGTCTCTCCTGAGATGTACAGCCGTGTGTGGGCCACATGAGCTGAGAGCTGTTGTTTGCTGTGGGTAATTTGTGGGTTGGGTGGTATGAGGTCTCGGAGACACAAGGTGGAGCGAACCAATCCCGTCAGGCCAACACAACATCAGAATTGCTGCCAGCTCTGAGTCCATGGGCTCCCACAAAAGACACAGATCACGGTGAGGCCAGCTGCTGCTTGCGTCAGGTCCATAGACCCCTGCAATCCCCCAAGAGACACTGCAACTAATGCTGGAAACAGTGGTCTGCCACCAAATGTCTCCCCTGAAATGTGCAGGCCGCATGAGCTGAGGTCATTGCCTGCAACAAATGCGCAGCCCCGGGAAGGTGCATGTGGTGGCCCAGCAATGGGCTCTATGGGTTGGGTGGAGTGGGGTCCCAGGGAGACACAGGGTAGGTTGGCCCTATCTCACCAGGCCAGTACAGCTTCAGAATTGGCTGTGCAGGGAGAGAGCTCAACAAAGTCAAGATGGCACCCATCTGTAGTCTGCCCCAGAGCGGGGGCGGGGGGGTGAGGGGGCAACAAAGGAACAATGGTAGCTCCAGCCCTCACCCCAGCACCACACAACTCAGTCTTTCCTTGTATGTCTCTTGTACTTCCTGAGTGCTGACCCTCCGCCAGTCCCCAGGATCAGTGTCTGCAAACAAGTGAATCTGTGTGCAAGCCCTTTAAGGGGAACAACCGGGGTTTCAGATTCCTTCCATCTTACCCAGACAGCTGGAATCTCCACTGAATTTTACAGTCAGATTTTGTGAGAACTCCTCTTCTTAGGACTAGAACCCTGGGCTGGGGAGCCCCTGTGTATGGCTGGGGCCTCTGGCTCCTCAGGGCAGCCTCTGCAGCTGCACACCCTCCTAGTGCTAAACCACTACACATGGGTGCAGGACTAGCCCACTTCACGTCTCCGCCCTCCCTACTGGTCTCAATGTAGCTTTTTCTTTATACCTTCAGATGTATGTGCTATGATCAGTTAGACTTCAGGTGGTTTTCCACATTGATTGTTTTATAATTTGGTTGTAATTTTAATGCAGTCCTGGGAGGAAGCGAACCCCACTTTTACCCAGCCTTCCATCTTGACCCTTCTCAATATGTTTGTTTTTTTATATCATATAATGAAAGTTGTTAACATTTGGAAGATATCCATAGCTCAGCGGAGCAATATTTTCCAGATAACCCATGTGTGATGATACAAAATAGGTAAAAGGCCCATTAAAAGTTCAAAACATAACAATGAATTTTAATGTACGAGAACATGGAAAGTTTTTTTTATATGGTTTCATATAACACATTGCTACTAACCTTTCCCACTTTTTGAGTTTTTATGTAGTATTGTTTAAAAATATCCACAATTACATGAAAAGTCCACTAAAATAATTTTCTTTTCTTATGACATGTCTGTGAGAAGCTGAATTTTTTGCAGATGTTTCAATCAAAGCAACATATAACAACAGATTGAATGGAGAAGCAGATATGGTAATCCAGCTATCATATTAAGCTGGACATTAAAGATTTGAAAAATGTAAAACAATCCCACCCTTCCAACTGTTTTATGTCAAGGAAAATACATTTATTTTTGGTTAAAAATGTTATGTTAACATCATGGTTTTATTATTGTTGTGTTTAAATTAGCTACTATATATTTTCACATTTTTCAGTTATAATTTCTAAGATGGTAATCACTGATAGATATAACTTGTACAAACAAAACTTCTCTGAGATCTCTAATAAGCGTATAAAGGGTTCCTGATACCAAAAGTTTTGAGAGCCACTGGACTAGTTTATCCTAGCCTCTGTGTTTATATTAACATTTAGATATATAGGACAAATGGTAGAAGACAGAGGAGGGTTAGAGAGGGAATGCATTAGAGCAGCAGGGTAGATATGGTGCTGGAATGGCAGATGGTAGGTGTGTTGGTTTCTCCGACACCATTAAAGGTTGTTGGCCTGGAAAGAACTATCTTGGACTTTTCTTTCTTCAGTTAAAAAAACTACAGGATCACTTTTCTCCATAGTATGTAGCCTGCTCCAAGTTGATCTTAGTGTGGCAGCTGAGCCATAAGTAGAAAACATAAAGGTATACTTTGCAGTGACAATGAACACAGACCGTGGAAACCACGGAAAACAAGATGTGCCTGTTTATGCAGCATTTTTGTTCTAGATATCTCTTCCACAATCAAAAATCCCAGTTTTGGTATATCCAGCATCTTTCATTGGATGTTATTTAAAAATAGGTAGTGCAACTGAGATTTAGGAGTAAAAATGGGTGGTGGGGCAGAAGCTAGAGCAAAAATAGAGAATATTGAAATACAACCTTGGAGAGAAATGGTGAGGGAAAATAAAATGAAGTCTGAGAAGTCCCACAGAGACCACTTGTGTTAAAGTATCATTTAAAATGTATCTAAAATTCACTGATATTCTCTTCTTTTGGTTGGAAACATTTGTTGTTTTAATTTAGTAGTTATAGGGGGTTTCAATAGGGATCTTTTCTGATCTCTGTGTCCTCTCTGCCTATAAATATGCTTTGCCTATATCATGTCTTAAATTTCTCATCAATGAATTCTCCTACCATGGAAGTTTTTTAGGAACTTAAATCCCATGGTATGGAAAGGTCTGATGCAATACACACTCTGGCTACTTCATGATTTAAATGTAGTAGAGGAGTATAGAATCATGTAAAATGTTATGGAAATGTACAGAAGTATTAAACTATAAAAAATATAAACAGTTCATGCCTATTTAAATTTGAAAATGATTTTTAAAAGCTTCTGTGTAACTCATTCAATATTTTTGATGTCTCCTGTTAGTAACACACTGTTTTAGACCTCCCTGCAAAATATGAAGGCTGCTGCATTCCTGGTTGTTGTTTTTTTTTTTCAGCTCCTGAGAACCATGTCTGTGCCCAAAGGTAGAGTTCTGGATAAAAATCTTGATGAGGAAGGGCTCGAAAGTGGAGACTGTGGTGACGATGAAGATGAGTGCATAGGAGGCTCTGGTGATGGAATGATGAAAGTGAAGAATCAGCTCCGCTTTCTTGCAGGTAACTGATTAGTGCCAGCTCAAATCTGAGCTAAAATGCTGACACTTAGGAATTAAAAACCAATTGAATCTGCTCTCTAAAACTCCCTTAAAATCACTACAACACACTATAAAATCCCTGCAACACACAATGCCACCGACTCTTAAAGGAAAGACTATATTCCAGAAAAATAAAATTTTCAGGTAGCCTTTTTTTTAAATCTCTGGACCTGGGTAGATTAAGAGGGTAACTTCCTGTTTTTCATTGTCTAAAATGAACTGACATAATCAGTTGTCAGTTTCCCATTGGCAATTTCCTTGGTTCTTTTCAGTTATAAAAAGAAATGCAGTCTTGGGAGTCTAGTGAAAACCAGTGATGGAGTAATATCTAAGGAAGAGACATTAGCTGACCCTGTCTTAGAACAACATACTTGTTTTATTTTCTTACAAGTAGTCTGACATAGATAGGCAATGACACATAACTGCAGAGCTACGTAAAAACAGCAATAGAGAAAAAATAGAGTTGCTGAGATCAAGAAGGCAAAACAACAGAAATAAAAAAATCCCCTCATGTTTTATTGATTTTCCCAGTCTATAGAATACTTTCCTATGGATAGGTGTTCTTGTTTCCATTCTACAGATAAGAAAACTGGGGCTCAGAGAAGAAATGCAGTGTACAGACTTCTCCTTGGAATCCTATTACCCATGGCCTCTGACACCCTATGTGCTCCTATTTCCCCTTCAGCCTCTTTCCTTCACTAGTTCTTCCTAATTCTACCCTGATACAGGGTATTACCCAGAAATTTCTTCTTAAGACTATCTTTTCTCTCCAGAGAAAATACAGATTTTATCCACTCTGGCTCTTTCAATATTTTTAATGATTTCTTTAAGTCTTTTTTTTTATTCTGGCAAAAAAAGGCATCTAACATGAAATCTGCTCTCTTATAAAACTTTTAAGTGCACAGTACAGTATCATTAATTATATTCAAATTTATAGCAGAGCTCTAGAACTTTTTCATTTTGTATAACTGAAATTCTATGCCTATTAAACAGCAATTCCCCTTACCCCCCTCCTTCAACCCCTGGCACCACCATTTTGCTTTCTGCTTCAATGAGTTTGTACCTCATACAAATGGAATCATACAGTATTTGTCTTTTTATGCCCGGCTTATTTCACCAAACATAATGTCCTCAAGGTTCATCCATGTTCTAGCATGTGATAGGATTTCCTTCTTTTTTAAGGCTGAATAATATTCCACTGTATGTGTGTACCAAGATTTTTAAATTCATTTGTCCATCAATGGAGAAGATAATGATGATGAAGTTACAGATCTTGTGGAGAATTTTGATGAGGCTTCCAAGAATGAAGCAAACTGAATCAAGTCAACTGAAGAAAATAAAACTTGAATAAGTTACTGGGAGCTGCTATTTTATATTATAACTGCTTTTTAATTTTTTTTTGTGGATCCGATAAAATCTCCATCTCTAATATTTTTAAGGCTAAGCCCCTTGGACACTGCAGCTCTTTTCAGTTTTTGCTTATACACAAATCATTCTTTGCAGCTAATTAAGGTGAAGAAGCCTGGGAATAAAGTTTGAAACAAAGGTTAATAAAACGAACAAACAAGCAAACAAAAAACATTCTTTAACTATTATACCACTGTGGGGACAACTCATAAATTCATTACCATCAGTCTTAACTGCTCTGCTGAGCTACCATTCCCCATCTCCAGCTGCTTACTAGTCATTTCTACCTGGCTTTCCCACCGTTACCCCCAACTCAATGTGTCAAAAATCAAACTTATCAATCTCAAACCAGCTACTCCCTTAATATCTTTTTTTTAATGCCACTAACATTTTCCTGGTCACTGAGACTTAAAACTGAGGCAATCTTTGACTCTTCTCCCTTGCCCTTCATATATACTTAGGGCCGAAATCCCTGTATATTATTTGGATTTTTTTCTGCTTCTGTCACTGCTTCCTTTTTATTCGCCCCTTCCACTGTCCTGCATATGCTATTTCGATTATATCTTAAGTGTTCTCCAGGCTTCTAGTCTAAAGCAGGAGTATTGAGAGCCTTAGACTAGCAGATTAGAGAACAAAGAATCATAGACCCAGGAAGAAGATTCTACCAAATTCATCTTGCACCACTGCCAGGTTAATCTTTCTAAAGTATCTTCTATTTCTCCCTAGCTAAGCTGCCTTCATCCTGTCTCTGTTGCCTGGAGGATACGGCTCAGACTCCTCATCCTATAAGAAGAATATTGAATAAATATTTGTCTAGCCTAAACAACCCTTCTGGCTTCATTTCATAATCCCTCCATGAACTGGGAGTTATTTTTATTCCTATTTTACAGATGAGAAAATTCTGCTAGAAGAAATAGAGTAATTTGCTTAAGGTTATGCAGTTTTTAAGGGCAGAGTTGGAATTCAGAGCTGGGCAGTGAGATTTCGAAGGCTACTCTTTGAATAACTCTACTCTGATTCTTTTTTCTCTACTCATCAATACAACTTAAAAAGACTGAAATCTGCTTTGCATTTTGCTACCCAGAAAAGTTTTTGGTCATCTTAAGTTGTTCAGATGATTCACCAAGTATGAACTGGTCCCAGCACTGATCCCTTTTTTTGGACACGTATGTACTACTGTTCATACGTGTCCAAAAAAAAGTCCCTGCTTATCCCTCCTCTTGCTTTCTTGCCTATAAGCCACTTCCCTATCTATTTCAAAACACTACCCCACAATTCCACAGTGACTTAACAGTTTTTACAGTGTTTGATGTGGGACCTTGTCAATCGCTTTTTCAAAATCTAAATACATTACATCCACTGGTTTTTTCCTTTGCCCATATGCATTTATCCTTTCAAAGAATTCTAGTCAATTAGTTAGGCATGATTAAACCTAAGTGCTTTGTAAACTGTAAAACATGACATAAATGGTAGCTAATTTAATTTACAGGAAAAATGATGCCTTATTCCAATAGGTTACACTTGTCTAACATGTTCAGTGATCCCACCAGCCTGGAGTTCCTTGGATTCCTTTGAAAAGCTTCTCATGGAGAGGAGACTCACTGGCAATCTGCCAGGCTCATGACACACCAGCTACTTGGAACAACATGCTCTATACTTTGGTCAGCTCTTACACAGTTTTACCCAAAATCTGGGTAGATGCAATCTGATCTTGGTGATTCATCAAATCCATTTAGTCAACCAGATTTGGAGCACAGTTCGTTACCATCATCTCATTTAGAACTTCCAAATTCCTTCATCCAGAAGACAATCTGGAAATGAGAAACAAGGTTCAGAGTATGTTCTGACTTTCTTCTATCTCCCTTTTCTCCCCGAACAGACCCTTTTCACCATAACCAGCAAGTGGTTCTACTGGCTGGCTTTCTGACTCATTTCTTCCTTTTTTTTTCTACACTGGGTGAAGTGCAGGATGCCTAGTTTCTATTCCTGGCTTTACTTCTAACTACTTTGTGTCCTAGGGCAAGCCCCTTCCTCTTTTTAGAAATCAGTTTCTCCATTTGTAAAATAATAGAATGCCCAAACAATTCTTGCAGGCCTTTCTAGTGCCATCAGTCTGTGATTGTATTCATTTATTCTGCTTTAGTCCCTGGCAAGGTAGTTATCTGAGTCTTCTAGGGATATCTTTTGAGTGTTTCTTCTAACTTGCAGGTTCTGTGTTTTCTTCTTAAGCTATTTCCACTTTAAAAAGATCTCATTTTCCCTACTCTCACTCCTTTGACTTTTCCAATCTGGCAAGCCAGGCTTCTTACCAAGGGCTACCTACACCTAATCCTTAGCAGACTGTATACCAGGTTGCTAATAAGTTTTGAACATTTCCATGCTTTCTAGGCTATGTTCACTTTTAAAACTCCTCATCCCAAAGTGTCCAAAGTGCTTTATTTTTCTGTAATGGTTATTTCTAAATTTAACACAGAATTCTTAGTGTCTGCCCCTTCTTTCTGATTGTTGAATTTTATTGTTGGTGAGATGACCATGACATGATGTCTTACCCACAGGTACGGCTTAACCTGTTCCTTTTATATTTCGGTACAAAAGCTACTGTATTTCTCTTTTGGTGGGTTACTCCATCTCTCATAGCCAATTTCACAGGGTTGTGGTGATTAAATAAAATAACCATGCAAAGCATTTTGCACAGTACCTGGCACCTGGAAGCACTCAAAATACATCTACTAATAAAGCTATTCTGTTGCTGTTGCTGCTGCTGCTGCTGCTGACCTATGGGAGCTCAAAGAGTCTGCAGATGTAGATTAAAATTGTCTTGTTTTTGTTTGTTTAAGACCCATGAAAGTCAATTAAAACCATGTAACAAACATTCAGCAATACCCGCTATACCTCTGTTTCTCTAGGTGAGGTCCATAGACCAGCAACATCTATACCATCTGGGAGTTTGTTAGACATACAGAATCTCAGGTGCCATCTCAGACCTATTGTATCAGAAGGTCATTATTACCAAGATCCTGAGGTGATCTGTTTGCAGCTCTTCCCATCTTCTAACTGAGTTCTTGTAGCTTTTAGACTTGATACTTCAGACATCTAAGAAGCCACTAAACCACCCCACAGTGAACTAAGTATTCTAGAAAGTGTACAAGAGGTTCAAGACCAAGTCATCCATGTGATAGATTAGGATACTTGTGTTCCAGTCCTAGCATATTTACTAACAGCGGGACCTTGAGCAAGTTATATAACTGCTCTGAGCCTCAATTTCTCCATCTATAAAATGGGGGAATCATCCTTGCCTACTTCAGTGAGTTATTATGAAAACCAAATGTAATAATTAGCATGAAAGTGATTTGCAACCTGTTAAGATCTTCAATATTTATAACCAGAAGACTATTATTGTTATTCCAAACTCTCTGAAAGATTTTTGGCTTTTATGCATCCCTTGTTTAGCATTTATTTTCTGGAGAGATTGAATTTAGCCCATGAGTTATAAGACGTTTTTGCACTGAACACCCTTTTCAGACTCTTCCAGAGTCATCATCCATGATGAATTTGTTGCAATAAATTGACTGTCTTGTTGCTAGAGTACCTTCAGCATTATTCCTAGTTATTGGCTCTTATTGTGAGCTATTTGGCTGTAACTGATCCATGAGCAGCTTTGCAAGCTCTGGCCAGGTGTCCCTGGCCAAGACATGATGACTACGCATCGTAGGCATCTGTTGCCTCTCCACCAAATCCCCACTCTCACCCACACAGAAGCACAAACACACAAGTACGCATGTGCACACACTCATGTAGGTGTGCATGCACACACGCTTGCTTTTAGAAACAATTGAAACATACACTCACAAATCAACTCCCAGCAAGGAACACCTATCTTAGAGACATCTTCATTACCACTCTCTCTCACCCCTTGTTCTCCCCGGATCTGTTCTTGCTCCAGTTTGCACTATTCTTTGGATGTAGCCAGAACAATCTGGCGAGCCTAATGTCTTTATAATTATAAGTTACAAAAAAAGACAATGTTGGCTCAAGCTGGGCCAAAGACAGGGCGGAGCGATCATGGATACTGTGAAAGCCTATTTCTTTGGATGAGAAAAATGGAAACAGACTGTAGAAGATAGAAACATTCCTTGTTGCTACATGGGAGTGAAAGGGGCTTCAACTGATTGGTGGTGGGCTGAGGAGGAGACTTCATGAAACAGGTTTCAGCTTAGCACTTGAACCGGTATTACAACCAAATGACTCTTTCTTGTCCGTATTAAACAAATGTTTCTTGTGGAAATGTTTGCCCACTAGAAACTGTTTCTCCATGTCAGTATAGAGACTGAAAAGAGAAAACTTCCCACTTGTTCCTTGGCTGGGAGTGGGGATGAAGGTGAAATCCAGGCCTAGGAAGGTTCCTTTTGCCATTCATCTCTATCATCTCCAGGCGTTGTGAGGGAAAGCAGCTGTTTGCCCCCCCACACACACACACATACAATCACCTCTTTCTAGCAATACTGGAATGAAACCATTAAGACTATAACTGTGAGGCCCATGAGTCTCTGCACTCATTATTCCCTCCCTACAGTTACTTTACAATCTGAAGGCAGAAGAACAATGATTCCAAAAAATACAGCAATTAGAAAATATTTTTAAGCCAATGATTTTTATTCTCTCTTTAGTGGATCAAGTGTAACCTTATATTTCTACTTCTAATAAACCTGTACACGTAGGAAAGGTGAAGGACACTTCAGTGGCTTTACTGTTCTAAATTATCAAGTCAAACCTTCGTAAATATGGGGTGATAGTCACAGGTATTCATAAATTCATTAATGGGTTGGTTTGATGAAAAGAGTAAAACCAAAAAAGGAACTTTATGTTTGACTTTTTATCACGGGTGACATTGCAAACTTTTCATGCTCTAGAACAAATTATACTGTCTGTTGAAGAATGAGTAGGAAGTTTGTAGGGGAGTGAAATGTCTTGGGTTTTTTTTAATGGAAAAGTTGTTGAGTTCTGTTTAGAGCTCAAAATACATGTGGATACAGTAATAAATCTATTTATTCTGCCGTGTTGGTAACAAGTCCAGGAATAGATTGTGGAAGTTTTCCCAAAATGTATTCTATAGTTTGAAAAACCCAGTTTTACTTCCTGTGCACTCTTTGAAAACCCACCAGTCAGATCTTTGGTACTTACATTACGAATTGCTCCCCACTAAATAATCCATTCCTGAAATTCTCAGGCAAGATTTTGTAGTAGCTTCCTCCAGCCTTTTTTCTTGGGATAGCAGTCCATCAAACATGTGACCTCAGTGTAAGGGATCCCCTGTCATCCACACTGAGAGTAGATGCCATCTGATGGGTAAACAAGACACCCTCCTACCCTTAGGCTGCTAAAGCTTTAGATATAAAGAGAAGGAAGGATATTTCATTTAAAGAGTCAAACAAACTGAGTGTTGGTTCTGTCTCTGCCGCTTCCCAGTATTATGGCCTTGGACAAAGTCACTCAGCTCCTCTGAGCCTCCTATTCCTCATGTGCAAAAATAATCATAAAATATTTCCTGACCTGCTCACTTCGTAAGTTGTTGAATGAAATACATGTGATAATGGATACAAAAGTACTTTATAAACTATAAAGCAGTTACCCATTTAGGGTAATATTATTAATATTGTTTAGTACCATTGGGTTATAAGTTAATTTTAGTCTCCAAAAGCCTATAGATAAAATTATAAATGAAGTCCCCAATGTTTAGACCAACAATTTTTATAATAATATGCTCCCTCTTCTCCATCCCCAAGGTGGCATTTTCAGTTATTCATTAACTTGTTTTAGCCCAATGAGAAGGTATTTAAAAAATGACAAATATGTCTACCAACTTGTGCAAATAACCACAGTCATAACAGTAGTAGTCACCTACATCTTGAAAGAATCACAGCTAGTTATATTTTGTTTGCTTTGGTGTTAGGGGGCATTGGGAGTAGGGGTGGACAGTGAGTTGGGAAGGGCCAAGAAAGAGCCCCTGATTCTTTCCATTCTATTTTGCTCATAGCTATAAGCAGTCTGCTTTTGTGTCTTGATCTTTTCTCTTAAAGATCAAATGTCATAGGGATACTAAAGGAAGCAAAGCTCGCTGTAATAGCACTTTTCACCCAGATACAGACCAGGTGGCTCTTGCTAATAGATTGAGAAGATAGACAATCCCATCTCACCGGAGTTTTGTACAGTTTCCATGGCTCACATAGAGATATTTAGATGCAAGCTTTTACAGTGATAATGACTGCAGATTGAAGTTTACCCAGAACAGGGCCTTCCCCATGCCTTAAAGGTGTTGACTAGGGAATTACTATAGGTAAGCTGGTGATAGATGAAAGTAAGGAAAGGTAAAAAGTTTCTGTAAAGTTACTATAACTTGGGATGCTTTGGGCAGTTTATTTATTAGTTGGGAGGAGATAGTCTAGGGTTTGCTTTTCTGGGTGTGTCCTGTGATGCTTCCTGTCTGAGCCATTAGGATCTGAGACTTTTATCAGGAGTAATGCTATAAATAGTTATACTTGCTGGTGGGCCTTACACATAACTCTAAGAATTAGGGGAATGTTAGAAATAGTGTGAGTGATTTATAGCCATTGTATTACATTTTATAATTAGCTTTCAGATTCAAAAGAAACTGTTGAATGTATGAATATGGCTAAATGGTGCAATTTTCTCTGGATGAAGCCACGTTGGCCTCTTTAGTGAAAGCCTCAACTAAATTTTGGTAATCTAGTATGGATAGAAAGGAATTGGAGGAAGAGATTCAATACTCTGCTAGTGGAAAAGTAGAGGAGGATGCAGCAGGGAGGTGGTAAACTCAAAGCCTCTGGCTGAGCCATCAAATAGAAGTGAAGCAGTCCCTGTAGGATAACATCCCCAAGGGATTTGAGAAAGTGGGCTTGAATGCCATCAGATGGGAAGTACTTCCCTATAAGAACTATCATATTAGAAAGAGAGAAAGGTGTGGTATCTAATTAAACCTCTGCAGTGGCCCTAAGTTCCCCCGATGAACAATGGTCTCTTAAGGGAGCCGAATCAGAAGAGCCCAGTGTAACAAGGAATCATGAGCTTATAGAAGAAGCCAGAAGCTGAAAGTGACTGGTGTGGACAGTCCTCCTGGCCGTGGGTGGAGATCAGATATGAAGCCAGGATGAGGTCTTGCTCACTGGAGCCATTGGATGCCCTGCAATTAGAGACCTTCCTCAAGGCCCCAAAAACTATAGACACACATGTACACATGGGCACACACATGTTAACAAGTCTCTCTTTCCAATTCAGACAATGCTGTCTTTTAACTTTTGTTATGGCAAAAAGAACAAAGGGGCAGCCATTATATTTTTCTCTCCCTTATTTGCTTACGTCAGTCCAAGGAGATTTCCAATTTGCTTTGGTAGGAATGAAGTTACTGGCAAGCTTTTGTTTGGTTAGTCTTTTTGAACCTTGTATTAGAGCCTGCCTACATACATACGTGGCTAGGAGAGGTGTTTAATGACCTGACAAAATGATCCATGGTACTTACGGTTCTTAACATTGCCATATATAGTTACTGGTTTTTAAAAACTGCCTTTTGGTCTACAGCCATGCCACCCTGAACAAGCCTGATCCCATGTGATCTTGGAAGCTAAGCAGGGTCAGGCCTAGTTAGTACTTGGATGGGAGACCACCTAGGAAGACCTGGTGCTGTAGGCATAAAAAAAATAAAAAATAAGGGATTGTAAACTGACAGGGTTCTTGCAATCTGTGAGGTCAACCAAGGGTTGCTTCACCTAAAAATAAAATAAAATAAGTAAATAAAAACTTCCTTTTGACCTTGTTTTTGTATCTTTACAAGCTAATGGGTATGGGTGATGGTAAATAAACCTTTAAGGTAAGAACGGGAGCATCAATGCAGTCAAGAATCTCTTCATTTGTAGCCCATTGATGGACTTAAGTATTAATATAATTACAAAACAAATAAAAGTGGAATAGAGGCTAACACTACAAATTCTGGTGTCTGAAAACTGTCTATGTCAGAGCAGGAGATAATCTGATTAGCACCTACAAGATGGGTTTCAGAGTAAAGCAAAGTCAAAGTTCCTTAACTAACTGGGCTCTTCAGAGGGTAGAAAGGTCATCTTCGTCATTTTATTTATACTCTTTTCATCTCAGCCACAAACCTCTGCTTCCCTCCCTGGCCTTGCCCCATAATTGTCATTTAGTAGAGTTCAGTAAATATCTCAGTTACTCATGTGCAATGTTTACATTTCAACATTTGTTTCTTTTTGCCTCCTGTTTGGTAAGTTTCACCCTCACTGCTTTTTTAATCAGCCTCAAAGTATCTTTCAATTGCTCACATTTGAAATTGTCAGCAAAGAGATATGAGATCCCTATTCCAGTCAATACAAGAGTAGAGGCTTCTGTGAAGGGGACAACTGTGTGAGACAGTGCATGTCTGTAGCCAAGAGTGCATCTTGAGGAGAGTGAGCAGGATGGTGAAGAATCTCCAAACAGGGTCAGTGGAAGGATAGTGAAAAGAAGTAGCAATATTCAGTCTATACAGTAGAAGAATTATGGAGATGCGAATGTTGTCTTCCAGTATTTAGAGGTTTTGGGTATGGAAGATGAAGGTAGATCTGGAAAATGCATGGAATTTACGAAGAAATATATTTTGACTATCAAAAGGATATACTTTCTAACCATTTGAACTATTCCTCAGTGGAATGAATTGCTCTAGGAAACAATCAGCTTCCTAACTCTGGAGGTATTTGACTAGAGATTAAATAACCATATATTCAGAAAGATTGGCTGGGTGGGAGTGGAA
Organism: Eidolon dupreanum; assembly: GCA_028627145.1. NCBI lineage: Eukaryota > Metazoa > Chordata > Mammalia > Chiroptera > Pteropodidae > Eidolon > Eidolon dupreanum. The sequence continues at coordinate 82,679,539 of CM053505.1, read as the reverse complement.
TGGAATGTCATAGAATGGATAGATACCTATATCATGGGCTCCCGACTTTCGTGGTCCTGAATAGTACTGAGATACTATGGTTTTGTGATGTAAACATGTAAATAGAGCAAAAGAGAACCAAGATGGTGCAGCAAACCAATGAGGAATTTTTCAGGCTGGGGGAAGGAAAGAGGAGTGGAAAAGAGACTCTCTCTAGTTGAATTTGAGGACATGTCACCAATTATGATTTTCTGAAACTATTTTCCTAAGCAAATGGATCCTTAGGAATGGCAGACACTTTTCCAGGGAGCAGTTCTTTTCAACATCTTGTCTGTCACTCATAGCCTCTAGATTTGTTTTACTATTTTGAGAATCAAATTATCATTTCTCCCCAATTATTTCCAGGCATGTGTCCTTCCTGCCACTGTATTAGAAAAGCGAACTCATACAGTCCTTCCTCCAGCTACAAATGGTTAGTTCTAATGGCTGAATTATCAATGTCAAGGTTGTCCAGTCTACATTCATCTGCTGTACAACTCTCTTCCCTCTGACCCTGGCCTCACAGAATAGACCATTGCATCTCAAGTTATCTGTGGTGAAGGACCTGGGGAGAAGGGGTTTGTTCCTCTCAAATCTGTCATAGACCAATTCTTTTGTAAAATATGATCAAAATCAGTTACTAGAGAAAGGAAACGACAAAAAGGCCTATGACACAAGCCACAATTTTTAATTATGAGACTCAACACATCTTAAAATCTGTCAAGTTACTATAAAAATTTCTGAGAGCTTACTTGCAATTTCTCTCTTCCTCTCCTTGCAGACTGGTAATAAATAGTAGAGCAACACACTCTACTTTGAGTAGGGAGGAGTAGCAGGCTCTCTGTGTCTCTGCCTTTATCCCTCTTTACCCTTGGACCCAATGATATAATAGACTCAATATCAGCAGTCTAAATGGAGGTGAGGGCAGTGATGTACTGGCGCCGACTTGCACTGGCTCACAAGAGTCTACTGTTAAATTTCAGAATTTTCATGAGTCAGCTGTTAAACAGGCATTATTAAAAATTAAAGTCCATAGATTTACAATTAAATACATTCTGTTAAAAACAAAGCTAACATATTCAAAACACATCACATCCTGATATTGCATTTACTATTATCTGTGCTCTTGAGGTTATTTGTATCTATTTGTGTGGTGAAAGTACTAGATACACTTCCCAACTCTGTGTGTAGTGTTGTCATATTGGTAGCTCAAAATTGACCATGGTGGAAATACTTACACCACAGAAACTAGCAAAATCTCAAAACAGGGCTTGTTTTGTTGTTGGAAAAAAATATTAATAGTGCAGATTAAACTTTAAATTGTGTTGTTTCTGTAGCCATTATATTGTGAATAGCACAAAACATTGAGGAACAATTCTTCCAGTATTCAAAAACTATTATCTGATTTAGCAGAGGTGTCACTCTGTCATTGATGAAGGAGGGAAGTTCCAACATACATCTTTGTTATTTCATTTTTGTCTTGCTTCTTAATGTAAACCAATATATCAGCCAGTATTCTTGCAGGAACTATACTTGGTCATCAGTCACACCCCTGTTTTTGGCTAGAGAGGCGAGTCTGGCAAAAATCAGTGAATACATTCTGTGAGAATCAATTGACTTATGGAATTTACAATAAAGAGTATAGTATATTTTTATTATTTATAAATTGTGTGTCCCACATCCTTTTTCCAACAAAGTTTAAAATAAACTGACATAAATGCTTTTTATTTTTTTGAGAGTCAGTTATTAAATGTTTACCAGTTTACCACGAGGTGAAGGGGTATTTTGGAAGATTTATTTTCCTTCCTTCATCCTTAAAAACTCTAGGCTTAAATTAACACGTGGCTTTCCACCACGAGTAAGAGAATATGCCTCTCTTTTAAAGTTATGCTGGCAAATGGAAAAAAACCTTCATTTTCAGTTACTCTGAAATCTAGGATTCAGAATCCTAGACTTGGAAACTTTTTCAGCTTGGAAACTGTTAACCAGATCCATAAACTTTGTTTTTTCTCAAAGCCCCTTATTCCTTATTGAGGTTGATAGGCTCTCACTGAAATCTCTCAGCTAATCAATGGAAATCTCATCATCCCCATCCCAAACCTGGATGGAAGTCCTGCAGGCCAGCTCATGGGGCACCAAGGCGAGGACCATTTTTAGAGTTCAATCTCCCTTTATCAGATGGTTTTAAGTAAAATGAAATACCGTGTGCTGGTCCTAGCCCTGGTTTCACAGAGTTAGAGTGGAACTCCTAATATCGGGTTACATTTTGTTGGCCTGGTAATCATTTTTTAACCACCAACCATATGGGCAGAGGTTGGAAGAAAAGCTAAATTTGGAACACACTCCCACTCTCTTTTTCAACTTTTCTTTCTTGTTTGTGCAGGGAGGCAACATATTGCTCACATTCACATACAACACCAATTGCTAGAGGACTAAGGAATGATATCCTCCCAAAATGTGGTCAAATCAGAGAACTGGAGACTTTCTATAAAAGTAGGCAGCAATTGCAGTAGGAGTGTCTGCACACTGCTTCTGCAGATTTCTGAACCACAGTACTGGAAGACTAAATCAATGATGAAAAGGAACCCAAGAATTCTGTGTCTATGGTTTCTTAAGTTCCTTATCATCTTAAGCCAACATTCAGACATAGCACCTTTCTACACTAATATCTTTCTGACTCAGGCTTCTTGGAGCATGGAGCCATCAATTTCTCTCTCCATTTAGTTTTTTCTGTCTAGCTTTCTTTCTCCTCACATACCACCTCATAGGGAATGAATGCTAGTTGGAAAAGAAATGACGGATTTGTTTTTGGCAGTAATGATGTCTGTGGAAATCGTGTACATTTCAGTTCTATGGCTTTCTAAACCTGAATATATGAGTCATACTTTAGCCTAAAACAGTATTTTTAGAACCTTAAAGAGATTTAGAAACAGGTTCAGCTTCAGGAATGAAAAGGAGAGCGGGAATGTATTCTCTAATCTTGTCTCCCACTAGCCTCGCCCATCCTACGCTCCAACTACTTTGAATTTCTCACTGTTTCCAAACTTGCTATTCTGCTTTTTAAGGCCTGCCTGGGCCTTTATAAATTCCTATATTTGTAATATACATAAAGCACTCAGTCTAGGGCCTGTACCTTGGTGGATTCCAATAAATGGTAAATGTTAATACTGTGCACATATTGGTCCCTTGTCTTATAATGGTTTCCTCTTCTCTACCCTTAAAACTTAGTTCAGATGGACCTTTCCCCTCAGAGAAGCCTTGCCCTAGACAGAGTACATTGTTAATACCCATTCTAGCATTTATCAATTTGAGATCAAGTATTTCCCGGTGCCTGACACATAATTAGTATTGAATAAGTGTTTGTTGCATGGCCCTGGCCCTATGAAAACAAATAAGCACAGCACCTGCCCAATTAAGGCTCCAGTCTAATTGGGGGCGATGCCTAGGTAAGGGACACAGACACCTAACTAGATAATTATAATATAATAAGGTTAAAGCACTGATTGCAATATGCACAGGGAGTTGTAGAAACACAAAGGAAAAACCTCAAACCTAGACAGAAGTGGACAGAAACTGAGCTGAGTCTTAATGTGTAGGAGTCAATGAAAGGGGGAGAGCACTGCAAGCTGGGAGGACAGTATGAAAAGAGACATGGAGGTGAGAAGAAACACAGTGGTTCTGGGAACAATACTCAGTTTGGTATGGCTAGAGCAGGGAGAGGCAAGAGGTGTGGCTGGAAGATTAGTTAGGGGTCAGATCATGAGAGCCTTATATGCCTCGTTAAGGAGCTCTGCTTTGATCCTGTAGCAGGGTCTATAAATTCACAACATATGGGTCATCAGATTCCTCAACCCCCACACCTCTCATGGCAGACATTGATAATCGATCACAGCACCCTATTCCCCTGGGCCCAGACGTGACATCATAATCCTCGAGAGCACTGCAGGGAACACCACCATGAGATTGGAGGTGGCACTCTGTTTGCTGGTGTAAGATTTTATGTCTTATGTATATGGAGGTTGGGAGTGTGAGCGAGTACAGGTTATGGGAGAATTATGACATGTTCAGAATTGCATTTTAGAAATCTTCATGAAGAAAAAAATCTTTAAGAAGAATCAATAGAACATGTTTAGATATGGCAAGATGAGGAAGAAAGGGTTATCAAGAACAAGGTCAGTTTCCACCTTGGGCAAATGGGCAGATGCCAATGTAATTTAAAGGAAGAGCATAAAGGCAGTAATAATAGGTTTGGCATAATGATAATAGCTCACTTTTTTGAGCACTTACCATGTGCAGGCACCGTTTTAGATATTTTTCATGGAGCAGTTCCTTTTTATCCTCCCAACAACCCTGTGGGGTAGGTACTATTATTATTTCTGTTGTGCAGACGAAGAAACTACACAGAAAGGTATAAAATATTGAGGCGCTAACAAAATCAAGGTCACTGAGGGAGAACATTAGGACAAGGAAAGCTGAAAACACATGACTGAGTCACTTGGATAAATACGGATAAAGTCAATCAGGTCACCAGGCAACGATGCTAGGGTTTATCAGTTCATCTCTAATGTTTTGGAAACCAAAGGATTTGTCGTTCTTAGAAGAGGACCTCTGCGATGTGCAGAAATCCATCCTGCCTTCACGACATCTGTTCTACTCACACGGACAAACATCAGTAAGAATATGAATTAAAACAAGCCTGTTGAAATGGTGACCTAAATGATTTCCAAATGAATCTTCAAACATAAAACACATCTAGCATTTGTAAAATTAAAAGGGCAAGGTTAGAAGGGTATTGAATTTTAAGAGACTACATTTCATTAAATTGTACTGGTTTTTTCCCAACAACTAACATTTTCTTATTTCAATAACTATAATATGTATATATGTGTATGTAAATGTTGCTCCATTTGTTTATTAACTTCATACTTTCCAAAGTACTTTCTCAGCCCCCATTTGAGTGTTTCAGTCAGGAATCTAATTGCTTTAAGGAACATGCTCTTTCAGTGACTAATAGACATGTTTTTATTTTCATCTTAGCTTCACATCTGGCTCTCTTGCTATCTGGGCCATGTCAGTGTCACAGTGGCAAGCACCACCAAGAGTCAGGCACCTTAGCAAGGAGGTTGCAAACGCCCATACCCTGCAGCCTGAGCATGCAGGTCAGCACTGAAGTCAGAGTGCAGTAGGACTATGCTGCCTCTGTTTTCAGACCCCAGGCCAGGTTGCCTGTTAACCCTGAATGTACATCATGAGACCATAGATTAGCTAATGATCCCAAAGTGTCCTCTGAAAATTTTTATAGCTATAAATAAGCTATAAATGTGCATCTTTTGCCTTAACACGCCATTCTCATTACCACCTCTTTACCTTTGTTCAGATCATTATATCTGCTTGTGATGCCCTGTTTTCCATTACTAATGCCTCCCAATACTTCAGGACAAACCTTCTTCACAAAATTCATTCTAGATAGCTTCAGCCTTCCATGACATCACTTTTTTTTCCCCCAAAATCCTTCTGTGCACCATTCTGTTCATAACAATGACCAACTAGCAGACTGATTTACAAATAACTTTCAAGCTCATCATCTAATTAAATCCTCCTTATAACCCTGTAGGGTAGGCTTTAATAATAACTTGTAAAGGAGAAAACTGAGGTTCATAGAGTTAAATTTGCCCAAGGTCAGAGCAAGAATTGGAGCCCAGATCTTTCTGATAACAGAGAGGAGTTGAAAATACAGTGCTCAGTCCAGTTGAGTTGGACTATTCTGAACCCTTGAAATAATTTTCTCTTTTTTTCCCCACTCTTTATATACATTCCCCATATATTTTCCATAAATCATATTTCTTCTAGGAGCCTAAGCCTGGGCCTTATAGGAAGGACTAAAGAGTACATGGTGTGCAAGAAACTCACTATACATGCTTGGGAGATCTGGGTTCGCTCCTCTGTGCTCCACTTAAGAGCTATAATTATTGATCCACAGTGCATTCTTGTGCTCCAAGACCATCTGCCCTAAGTACATCCTCGGCTATTATTTGCTGGGACAGCAGTTGGTTTGGACAGCTTATCCTGAAGGTAGTTTTGGAACTCTGTATAATCTTGGTTCTGGGAGACTGAGCAGGCAACCGGACTAAAGGCCCCTTGTGCTGTTCTTGGGCTCAATGCCCCAGCTAAAATAATACATTTAGAATTATTCATTATCCCTTCAACACAACTCTAAATTTTAAATTGTATACTCATGAGTAAGCCTGGCTTTTTGTAGGCCTTACGTATGTTAGAGAATTGCATATTAGAGAGATTCATAATGAATGTGGGAGTGAATCTTATCCTAGCAATAATAATAATAACAACAATGATGATAGCAGCAGTAGTGTTGTTGTTGTACTAGTTGTACTAGTAGTTAGAAACATAACATTACTGTCTCTCCATGCTGACATTAGTCTTAGTCTCTATAACACCCTATGAAATATTATGAGCCCCATTTTACAGATGAGAAAAATGAAGCTCAGATATATGACTTACAAAGGTATTCTCCATTCTTGAGTTGTCTTTTCACTTTCTTGATGGTATCCTTTGAAGCACAAAAAATTTTAATTTCAGTAATGTACAGTTTATTCATTTTTTCTTTTGTCCTTTGTGGTTTTCATGTTATATCTAAGAAACCAACGCCAAATCCAAGATTAGGAAGATTTACATCTATGTCTTCTAGGATTTTTATAGTTTTAGTTCTTATATTTAGGTCTTTGATCCATTTTAGTTAATGTGTGCACATGGTGTGAGCTAGGGGTTCGAATTCATTCTTCTGCATGTGGATATCCAGTTATCTTACCACTGTTTGTTGAAAAGACTATTCTTTCTCCATTGAATGGTCTTGGTACCCTTGTCAAAAATCAATTTATTACAAATTTGAGATTTTATTTCTATACTCTCAGTTCTATTCTATTAATATATATTTATGCCAGTTCCATGCTATCTTGTTTACTAAAGGTATGTAGTAAGTTTTTAAACAAGAAAGTGTGAGGCCCCCGACTTTGTTCTCCCTACTTAAGATCATTTTGGCTATTGTGGGCCTTTCAAATTTCCATATGAATTTAGGATCAGCTTGTCAATTTCTGTAAATTGTAGATGAACTTGGGGGTGTTGACAACTTAACAATATTAAGTTTTCCAGCCCATGAGCATTGGGTGGCTTTCCATTTACAGTTAAGTTCTGATTTAATGTTGTCAATAGTGTCTGCAACTCTAAGTGAAATGACAAATAATGAAACCAATTTTACTATAATATTTAATTAATATAAACTAGAGTTAAGTTTCTATGGCATCTTATCAACATTATAACAAAACAACGTTGAATGAAATGTTATTCAAGGACCTGCTGCTGCATTTAGTTCTTTAATTTCTTTCAACAATGTTTTGTAGTATTCAGAGCATAGGTTTTGTATTTCTCTTACTAAATTTATTCCTATGTATTTAATCTTTTTGATATCATTGTAAATGGAACTGTTTTCCTAATTTTCAGATTGTTCATTACAAGTATATAGAAATACAATGGATTTTTGTATTTTATCTTGTATTCTGCTACCTCGCAGAATTCAGTTATCAGTTTTAATAGTTTTTTAAATAATTTTCTCAGCTTTTATACATGCAAGATCATGTTGTCTGCAAATAAAGACAATTTCACTTCTTTCCAATCTGGATGCATTTTATTTCTTTTTCTGGCCTGATTGTACTGGCTATAACCTCTAGTACAATATTGAATAGAAGTGTAAAGAGCTGACAGCTTTCTTTTTCCTGATATTACAAGGAAAGCTTTCCTGCATTCACCCTTAGGTATGATGTTAGCTCTGGGTTTTTGTGGATGCCTTTTGTCAGTTTGAGGAAGTTCCCTTCTATTCCAGGACTGTTAATTGTTTTAATCATAAAAGAATGTGGAATTTTGTCAAATGCTTTTACTGTATCGAAATAATCATGTGGAGCTTTTATTCTCTTAATATGGTGTATGTTTGCATTTTGTATGTTTAATAAACCTTGCATTCCTGGTATAAAGCCCACTTTGTTAAAGTATATAGTCCTTACAGGTTGGTGGATTTGCTTTGCTTATATTTTGCTGATAATGTTTACTCTTATTTTTATAAAAGATACGGATATATAGGGTTTTTTTTTTCCTTGGGATAGTTTTGCCTAGATTTGGTATCATGGTAATGCTGGCCTCAGAATAAGTTGGAAGTTTTCTTACTTTTAGTTTTTGGAAGAGTTGTGAAAGACTGTAGTTCATTCTTCTGTCAACATTTGGTCAAATGACACCATCTGGGCCTGGACTTTGTCTATTCAGATTTTCTGTTTCTTAAGTCAGTTTTGGTGGTTTGTATATTTCTATGAATTTTTCCATTTCTTCTAGGTTATCTAATTTATTGGCATACAGTTGTTCATAATATCTCCTTTATAATCTTTTTTTTCTGTAAGGTCAGTTGTAATGTTCCTCTTTCATTTCTGATTTTAGTAATTTGAGTCTTTGTTTTTCTTGTTTAGTGTAGCTAAACATTGGTCAATTTTGTTGATCTTTTAAAAGAACCAATTTTTGGTTTTGTTGATTTTCTTTATTTTATTAATTTTACCTCTCACATTTATCATTTCCTTCCTTCTGGTTGCTTTGGGCTTTATCCATGTCTTTAAGTGAAAGATTGGGTTCTTGATCTGAAAATTTTCTTCTTATTTAATGTAGGTGATGATAGCTATAAATTTCCCTCTATGCACTTCTTTCCCTCAATTCCAAAAGTTTTGGTATGTTGTATCTTCATTTTCATTTATTTCAAAGTATTTTCTAATTTTCCTCATGTTTTTTTCTTTGATCCTTGTTTATTTATTATTGTGTTGTATGATTTCCACATATTGTAAATTTCCCAAATAACTTTCTGCTATTGATTTCTCCTTTCACTCCATTGTGACTGGAGAACATAATTTGCTTGAGTTTCATCTTTTAAAATTTACTGAGGCTTATTTTATGGCCTAGTATATACTCTGTACTGGAAAATGTTCCATGTACACTTGAAAAGAATGTATATTCTACTGAACTGATCCATTTTATCTGCAGGGTTGATATGAAGAAGTAAAGTACTTCCTCAGCTTCCACTTCATATTTTAAAATAAGATTCCATCAATAACCTTTCCTCTGTGTCCTTCAGAAGAGGGCATGTGATTCAGAAATATTTCATTTTAGAACTGAAAGCAGTCCTACAGAATGTCTTCTCCTTTCTATTTCCATTCTTCTGCCCTTTAGAACCATAGAAGCATCACTCAATTATCCACAAAGATATTGTCCATTTCCTAGCTTCTCTAAAGTAGCCTACAGCTTTCAATCCTTCCGCCATCCCTCCCAGGCGGAGGCCACTGATGTAGGACAACACAGAAGAGAGGGGGTTTTGAATATATAAACACGATGGTTTGTTAGCCTGTTACTGACACCACAGGAACCCAGTAAGTAAAAAACCTCCATCTGACTAGTATTCTCAGCCTCCTTGGTGACAAAATCCGATCAGTTACAGAAAATATCTATCAGGATACCTGAAAAAGATAGCAAACTAAATGCATAAAGCATGATAGCTGAGTATGAGTGGCTGGATGAATTAAATTGTAGTGCTTAAATTGTCTATTGGTATCATTTATGTCATTTTTAAAGGCTGGCTGTATCTCAAAAAAATAAGTTCTGGAACTAATTTCCTATTTTAAATGATGTCCAATATTGCCTTTTGTCAGTGAAACCGTTCTCACTTGTAAATTTATAAGGTAATGCAAATAAACATCAAAGAAATAAAATATTATGATCAACCAAGGTATAAGTTTCAGGACAAAAAGTAAAAAAAACTTCAATCTCTTTTCGTGATTCAAAATTCTCATGATACTTATGCCATACACTATGTATACGTTTATAAAGCTTTGCAATAATAAAATCACAGACTTTCACAGTAGGTAAGTTTAAGATTGAAATACAAGAGGACCATTTCTTATGAGATTTTTTTAGTTCTTCTATGAATGCTCTTAAAATCCAACCACAGAATATCCTGTCCCGAATAAAATTGGGCACACTGGCTACAGCAATATAAAGATGGTCAAAAACCAACATGGAATGGCGAATCACTTTAGGCATTTGGTCATGGGGCCAAAGACCAGGCTCAAGGACCTAGACTGTGTGTCTAATTCTTTTTCAGTAAATCAAGCTAGTGAAGGCAGTGAATCTCATGCTGAGAAAAGACAGAAGCCCAAACTCCATAGGGCCTTATTCTACTGGGAACTTGGAGAAAGAATGCTTTTAAGAAAATTCTCTTGTTCAGCTTAGAATGAGTCATCCACAGATGTGCCCATTTCATATTATATTCGTTAATACCTCTATTTTAAAATGATCTTTTTTGATACAAATGTGTGAAAGCTGATGTTTCTAGTATAACTAAAATTTATATAATCCAGGAATATCTTCCATCTGCTAATGTTCATTATGCAGTATGGAGATGGTTACTGTCTATATCTAATAGCGACACTACATGGATAGGTGTTTATGGCCAGATGTGTCTCACATTTAACCATAAAATGTCTATCAACATCCATTCAGCACTGGGTGATTTCAAATATAACATTTAATTCCCAAATATTAGTTTGCTCAGTAAAATATATCAGATCTCTCTTATTGGAGAGGAATCTACACAGAATGATGCTTCAAGGTAATTGTAATTGAAGGTTCATGGCAGTGGACTCTTATGAGGAAAGGCAGCTCTTGTCACCAGCTTCCAGGAACTGGAATCATGATTTCTGAGTCTCTCTCTCTCTCACACACATACATAGCAGCATCTTATAGCAGCTTTTGGATTGTGACTCCAAGGTTAAAAGTTCATTTGCATCAGACAACTGTTTTAGGCTTCTTTGTTCATTTCTTCATTTGTTACTCATTTTTTCATGGCCCTGTGCATTTTCATCCTACTCAGCCTTTCCAGTCTAATACATCGCTTCTCGCACAGTCCAGCCAAACTTTCCAAAATATTTTCTATTTACATGCCTGTGTGCCTTTATATGTGCCATTTTTTCTCTCTGAAATACTTATGTCTCTCCTTCCACTTCTTTTTTGTTTCATTTTCCACATATCAAAATCTACCCATGCTCTCCAGCCCCAATTTATTTTTTAAAATAATTTTTTATATTTTTTAATTACAGTCGGCATACAATATTATATTATTTCCAGGTGTACAACATAGTGATTAGATATTTATATAACTTACAAAGCGATCACCTCAATAAATTTAGTACCCATCTGATACCATGCATAGTTATTACTATATTATTGACTATATTCCCTATGCTATACTCTACTATACTATACTCTTTTGTGACTACAAATTTGTACATATTAACCTCCTCCTCTTTTTCACCCACCCTTCAAGCCCCCCTTTCATCTGGCAAACATCAAAATGTTCTCTGTATCTCAGTTTGTTTCTGTTTTGTTTATTTTGTTCTTTAGATTCCACATGTAAGTGAAATCATGTGGCATTTGCCTTCGTCTCAGTTACTTCATTTAGCACAATACCCTTTAGGTACGTCCATGTTGTTGCAGATGGCAAGGTTTCAATTTTTGTGTTTGAGTAATAGTCTTCTATATATGTACCATTCCTCCTTAATCCAGTCATCCATTAATGACCACCCAGGTTGCCACTGGCTACTGTACATAATGCAGCAATGAACATATAGATTCACATGACCCTTCAAAAGTAGTGTTTGGGTTTCTTTGAGTAAATACTTGGAAATGGGATTACTGGGTCTCTTGTTATAGCCTTTGTTTTAAAGTCTATCTTGTCTAGTATAAGCACTGCTACTCCGGCTTTTTTAAATTTTATTTTGTAATTTCCATTTTCATGAAATATCTTTATCCATCCCTTACTTACAGTTTGTCTGTGTCTTTCTATCTGAAGTGAGTCCCTTGTAGGCAACATATGTAAGGATCCTGTTTTTTTTTTATTATTCATTCAGCCACCCTGTCTCTTTTGATTGAAGTATTTAATCCAATTACATCTAAACTAATTGTTGATAGATATGTAGCTACTGACATTTTATTATTCATGTTTTTTATCTTTTTTTCTTCTTTCTCTTAAAGAAGTTCCTTTAACATATCTTGTAATACTGGTTTGCTGGTGATGAACTCCTTTAGCTTTTTTTCTGTCTAGAAAGCTCTTTATCCTTCAATTCTAAATGATATTTTTGCTGGGTAGAGTAATCTTGGTTATAGGGCCTTGCTTTTCATCACTTTGAATATTTCGTGCCAATCCCTTCTGGCCTGCAAAGTTTCTGTTGAGAAATTAGCTGTCAGTCTTATGGGAGCTTCCTTGTAGATAACTAACCGTTTTTCTCTTGCTGCTTTTAGGAGTCTCTCTTTTTCCTTACTCTTTGGCATTTTAATTATGATGTGTCTTGGTGTGAGCCTCTTTGGGTTCATCTTGTTTGGGACTCTCTGCTCTTCTTGGGCTTGAATATCAATTTCTTTTGCCGGGTCAGGGAAGCTTTATGTCATTATTTCTTCAAATAGGTTTTCAATTCTTTGCTCTTTCTCTTCTCCTTCTGGTATCCTCATGATACAAATATTGCTATGCTTGATGTTGTCCCAGAGGCCCTTTAAGCTATCCTCATTTTTTTTAAATTACTTTTTCTTGTTGCTTTTCTGATTGGATGTTTTCTGCTACTTTATCTTCTAAATAGCTGATTGAATCCTCTGCTTCATCTAATCTACTGTCAAGTCTCTCTAATGTAGTCTTCATTTCAGTTATTGTAGTCTTCATTTCTGACTGGTTCCTTTTTATGTATTCTATTTACATTTTTATGTTTTCTATTTTTTAAATTCTCAGTGAGTTCATCTCTTCCCCTAAGTTCATTGAGTATCCTTATAACCAGCGTTTTGAACTCTGCATCTGGAAGATTACATGTCTTCATTTTGTTTAGTTTTTTCTTGGAGCTTTGATTTTTTTCTTTCACTTGGAACATGTTTCTTTGTCTCCCCATTTTGGCTGCTTCCTTGTGTTTGTTTCTGTGTATTAGGTAGGGCTGCTATGTCTCTTAGTCTTAGTAGGGTGGCCTTAATATGGTAGGTGTCCTGTGGGGCCCAGTGGCACAGTATTGCTGGTCACCTGAGCTGGGTATTCCAGGTTTCTCCCTCGTATGGGTTATGTGTGCCCTCATGTTGTATGAGGAACTGACCCTCACACTGATTGGTTGTGAAGACTGGTCAGTGACCAGTGGAAAGAGGAGCTGACCCTAAGGAGCAGGATTTGCATTGCAGGGCTCTGGTGCTTACACAGTCTGCCCTTTGAGTATATCGTCCTGGAATGCAGCCCCAGATGGTGCTACAGCTTGGTCTGAAGCCAGCCACAGGGCATGAGCCACCAAGCGATCCACAGATGGCCACCACCCACACTGGGCTTGGAGGTGCCTCTAGAGGCCAAGCCAGGAACCAAGGTTGGCTGCCGCTAGTGTCAGACTTGGGGCTCTTCAGCAAGAAGTATGGGACACTTTAAGCCCAATGCTGTTTGTTTGGGTTTTGTGAACCTTTAAGAGATTTTAGGAAATTCCACAACATGAGCCAAAACAGGACATTTTTTGGTGGAAAAGCCACTGGAAACTGCTTGGGTGGGCCCACAAGTTTGGTGGGACAGGGTCTCAGAATCCCCAGGGTGGGACCAATGTTGTTAACCAGGTCGATGGAGACTCAGATATTGTGGTCACCTGCATCTGCACACCAGGAGAGGGGAAGAGCTCAACAAAGAAACAATGGATTCTGCTGACACTTCTGCCTAGGAGAAAGCTGTCCCTCAAGATCTTACTCTGAAGCCAGACAATTTAGTTCCTCCTTATATGTCCCTGGCATCTTTAGCACTGTTGCCCCAGAGCTGGAACTCAGAACAAATGAGTGTATCAGTGAGTAAGCCTGTGCGCGGACCCTTTAAGAGGAACACCTGGGATTCCAGCCACCCTCCATCTCACTCAGCCACAATCTCTGATGGTTTTCACAACCAGAAGTTGTGGGGACTTCTCTTTCCAGCACTGAAACCCTGGGCTGAAGAGCCTGGAGTGGGGTTGGGACTGCTTGCTCCTCAAAGGGGACCTATGCAGCCAATATATCCCACTTGATTTTTAACCACCATACACAGGAGAGGGTATGTGTCTCTGCCTCTCCTACCTGCCTTGAGGTGGCTTCTTCTGTATGTCCTTAGTTGTAGGTCTTCTGTTCAGCTACACTTTAGGTGATTTAATTGTGGTTTTGATGTGGTCATGAGAGGAGGCAAGCATAGCATTTGTCTACTCTGCCATCTTAACTGGAAATCCCTCCAGCACCAATTTAAACATTGCTTCTTCTGTAAAGTCTTCCTTGATCTTACTCCTACCCAATGCAGAGGTGATTATTTCCTCTAAATTTTCTGTTTCTCTCTATTTAATTAGTGTAACACAGTAGATGAGATATAGTCACAAGTTTTATAGCTTTGAACAAGATATTTCTGACTCTCAGGCCCTAAATTTATAAAATGAAGATAATAGCACCTGCCTAATGGGATTCTAATGAGAATTAAATGAGATTATGTGTGCTAAGAACCCACACATTAGATGCTCTATCAATGGTAGCTGTCCTGGAGGACAGAGACCATGTCTTGTTCAACTTTGTACTCTTAGCACATAGCATTGCGCCTGGCCCAGTGTGGGTACTGTGTGAATGTCTGTGGACTGAACAGGTACCCCGTTAGTAATGAGAACATGGTGGAGAGTGCGGACATGCTTTCCAGCTTTTTGGGAGGTGGTCCATTTTGTCTGTCACTTGCCTTCCAAAAGCTTCTTTGTCAGCTTACAAAAAAGAGCTGCCTTTTGCAAATTGTAGCAGCCTTATCTCTTCCTAAGTTGGGGACAAAACTGAGCCTTGCAAATTGGTGTTTGGTGTTTCATTCTAGCCTTCTGGTTATCCTCTGAGGATTTTTTCTCCTCTGTAGGTCCTGGAGCTAAGGACTGAAATCATTCAGATTTTTGCTTTGTTAGGTTTTAAACCAATTTCAACTGTTTTGGTAGTTTGTTTATCCTTGAACAATAAGACATCATTTTTCTCTCAAAATTCTCCTCGAAAGGTTTCATAAAGTTTTTGGCACATTCAAAAGATCATGAAATGTTTTATCTGTAAATAAATGAGAAATGCTCTGGTTTCTCCTAAAGTGACCCTCTGGTAAAGTCAAGAGGAAAACATGTGCTGTAAAAGGGCCTTAGCTTTTATTTGTTGTATTTGGGCTTCTCTGCATCCTGTTTTTGGCAGATACATGGAGTATGTTGAATTCCACGCTGACTTTCAATTAAACTGAATTTCTATATTTCTTTAACAAAAATACTCCTAGGGGAAAGGGAAAAAATCTTCAGTGCCAGAGGCACTAGTCAATAACTTTGGATCACATTTTCAGGAGATAAAGGAAAGGATAAATCTAAATATGAATCAGAGAACTCAAATAAAATAAAACCAACTGGACTATTGGCTTGACTGCCAAGGAGAATGTGTGTTTGGTGCTTCATAGACAAAATGTGCAACTCTTTACTGTGCTCTCAAATTGGAGGAGGATACTCAGTGGGGTTTGACTTGACCACATCCATAAATGTGGCCATAATTTAAGTGTTTAGGACATTTAGTCTGTGTTGTTGTTTCTCTTTTTTTAGAGCCATGGTAAGGGTGTAGTGTGTAAGTCAGACTGGATATACAATACTATGCCATAGTGACATTACCCATCTTCCTCACTTGTGAACATTCTAGGATGGGGGAAAAGACAGGTTTGACCTGGGAAACTCAGCATTCAATCCATGGCCTCGTACACAGCAGGCACTCAAAAAGTATTTGGATATCAAGTATGCAATTGCCCTACAAGAATGTCTTCATTACAGCTCCCTCCTGGCATCAGTGCAGGAGAAATGTTGAGGAAATACTCACCAGCCTTTCCTCTGCCTTTCTGACTCTTGAGACATTTCTTGCTTGGGAGTCACTAAAGCTGGAAAGGAAGTGAGAAGGAAAGATTTCCATTTTAGTTTTGTTCTATCTTCCCTGTTTCCAGTTGGGAGCTATTGAGATCTGGACAAACTTTAAGTCTAATTTTTTAATTGTTCATCATTTTGAACAGATCTCTTTCTCTGGCCTACAAATCAGGTTTCAGCTAGATCACAGGATACAGCAGTATTAGCCTCCTTGGGCTCTGTATATATCTGTTGGTGAGAGGTTGAGGTGAAGCTGAGAGGATAAATTCCTCTCTGTAGGAGGAAGAGATCCAAGACCATGTTTTGGCCTAGAGTCTGCCAACCTTACCCCAGCACAAAGCAGTTTGTGAGTACTCTTATTTGCATAGAACACCTACGGCTATACATGTATGTTATATTCAATTTGATACTCCATGTTGTCCTAGTAGTTTTTCCAGGCTTAGCTGCAATACAGCTAAATATTTTGGAAGGGTAAGGAAGCAAGTAGTGGTGTCAGTACATGTTTTACTTTCATATCATTATCATGTGGTGGAGTTTTTTTTTTTTAATTAAACACTGAAAAGCCAAAACAAGCCCTCATTCCCTGTGCTATGAACAGAAGTGCCTGCATGTAAGTCATGCCTCATATTGTTGCCAGTACAGGTTCATGTGCCTGACGCTTCAAAAGGCCAACATTCAATAGATCAAAATTTGGATTAAGGAAAGGTTTATTGATTGAGAAAGTGCCAGCTGAGAAGATGGAAGCTCTTAATGGTTCCTCAAATCCATCTTAAGAGCCCCTCAATTTCAAGCATCCTGTATGTCCAGGAAAGGGAGAAGGGGTGGGGCAAGAAGTGGGTGAGGGCTCTAGACAACCAGGCACCAAGGAAGAGCACCAAAAACAGCACAAAATCTACAAACATCTCTTTGTTCCAGGTCATTCAGTTGACTCCTCCCTTCTCCAACTGAATCCAGCCCTGAGGCTCCTATAAATTTTTGATAAGCAGTCATTGTTCTGTACACACTTCCTACCTCCTCAGGAGAGGCCCCTTCTGACAAGGAGCTGTTACCACAAAATACTCAAGCAAAATACTCAAGCCTCAAGCAGAATTTCTCTAATTAGCATATCCATGGTAGGAGCTATTAGCCTGAGTCAGAGAGAGGCAAAACATTTCACTGTGAGGGAAATGGGCCAACTGGGCCCAGGCTCAATCAAGAAGGAGGATTGGCTTATATGATGGAATCAGATTTGTCTGCCCACTGTGTCCCTTTTATCTGGCTCTTATAATCTCACATTCCCACCTCTTGCCATGATAGTCCTGAACCTTAGTGGGGGCATTCTGGGTGGTCAATGTATAGGCAGAGACCACAGCAGCCGTAGAAGAAGCTGTAGGCTAGGTTACCTGTACCCTGATATGAGACAAAGAATAAAAAGTCATGAAGGTAGGTAGTAACAATCCAACAGATTCTCCTGGTCCACAGTCCAAATGTCTCTGATGATGTCATCAGGTTTCAAGTAAACCCTCTATGCAGCTTACACAGCATCAGTCACTGAGACAATCCAAGCATGGGTTGTCGTTGTGAAGATTTCTTTGAAGTTTACATCATGTTGTCCATATGTAGTCTGCAATTGCGGGGCTCAGGAAAAAAATCAGTTTTTAGTTTTCAATAATTTCAAGGCAAAGGATGATAGAAAAATGAAACACTAATTAAGAGGGTTGCAGCCAAATACTTTTACTAGATAAATTCAGATTCAGTCCAGTCCACAGGTAAAAAAATAAAAAATAAAACTTTAAAGACAATTGACTGAACTAGAATCTAATATCTACAATTGCACATTATGGTTTCTACTGAAACGATTTTTCTCTCTAAGATCACCCTCATTTTAATCAAAGATAGCTAAATTAAGTCTAATTTATTACATAAGTCTAGCTTCAGTAAATTTGGCCTGTTATTTTTCTAAGTACAACAAGGATAGCAATTGATCATATAGGCTGCTTTAAATCTGCCTTGCTGGAATTTCATAAGAAATCTCCAGATTGAACTTCAGTTAGCTTTTCAGGGCCAAGAAGCCAAGCCACATCCTTGCCATCAGATTTTGCCTTCAATACCTATAGATTTGGAAGAATTCCTCAGGTTACTAAGGCCCAAAGAAACATGTTATTTCTTCTTTTGCCATCTCCCAGGAATGTAACGTTAGTTCCTTACATGGAAAGACTGCTGTGAACCCTGTGAGCAAGGTACCAGGATGCTTTTCCAATGGATTTTTTATTGGCTTCCAAAAAGCTTCCTCAAAGCTTTCCAATGACATCCAGAGTCTGTGCATGTCTCTTTCAAATGTGATATTGCAGCCAAAGCCTTATCAGGAATTTCCAATTGTGTCCTATTATAAAGACAACAGATTCTTATTGAACTTATATGAACAATAATATTGCATGAAAATAATACTCATTAAGAGTTTCTAAATTCTGGAAGGATCAGGTAGGGAAAAAATATAAATGTCTCAATACTGCTTACAAAGGTATAATTTACCAAACTGCTCTAAATCACAGGCAGCTTAAGAGAAACAAGTTTCCTTAAATCTAGAAGATGAAAGATTTAAAAATCAGCAATATTTCTAACAAAAAGTTATAAAAAATTATGATCATCTTCAATTCATTCAGTTCTATATGATCAATTCTTGTTTATGTTGATCACTTGCTCATTTTTCCATGAATCCAGTTATTTCTCAGAGTTCTATAAGTCTTCATCCATTTTAAATGTATGATCTGAAAATTCACTCTCAGAAACCTGTATCCTAAAATAACCCAGAGTCCTCTCCATGGGTCTTTCTTGGAGATGAAACATACTTGTGAAAGCATCAGAGTAAAACAATGGCAGTCTGTTTTAAAATGACATGGTTATATATCTAATTATACTGCAACTGACAAAGAACTTTTGTTTTTCTCTAACATATAGCATTTTAAAATAACAATTAGAATTACAAATGAAATTATATTAGAACTTTGTAGACTTGGAGATTTTTATATATTCTCTAGGATATTCATTTAGTAATGAGAGTATATACATACAAGTACAACATAGACATTTCTGTGACAAAGCTTCCCATGTAAATTCAACACATCAAAATAAGCCTAAATAGTTTAATATTTCTCTTTTGTAAGGAGAGAAAACAAATATTTTGAGGTGTTCCAAGGAACCCATTAGAGCAACCCAAAGCCATTTCCAGGTTAAGGTCTCTTTCTGAAAAATTCAAATCATGAGAAGTCTGTCAAATGTACTTGACCACAAAGATCACATATCATTATGAAACTATATTGAATTATGCATTTATCCAAATGATAATAAAAGGTTTAAAACAAAAATACAGTTTAGCTACCGTTAGCCAAACTTTAGTCCTCAGGATTGAGAAGATTGTTTTCTTAAGTAATCAAGAACTTGATTAAGAATAAAAACACAGAAAACTATTCTAATGAATCATAAAATCTTTGTTTTCTTGACAGAAAACTTTTTATTATATCTTATCTGGAGCAGAACAAATACGAAAACAAAAACTTTCTCCTTTTAACAAACTTAGAACCAAATTCTGGTTTTGTATCAGCTTATTTTTGATATTCAAATTCATTTACTTAAATGTATTTCAATCTTATTCAGCTAAGCCATATATAAAACTTCCTCAAGATTTTACTTTACAAACCTACAATTTTCCTAGTCCCTTTTAGTTTACCTCTTTTTATTCAGAAATAACCAACTTTAGTACAAAGCACTTTACTTTCCTTCAAAAATGTATTTCTAAACCTTATTTCTTCTACTACCAAAAATATACAGTTTCTTTTCATCTTAATCAGAATTATTAACCCTTAGAAACCTCAATTTCTAGTGACAACTAAATAGTAAACAATTAGCATTTGTCAAACTGGCAAATTTATGAATATATTTCATAACCCTTATAAACACAGGCTCCTCCACAGGCAAATACAGTCAAACTTTCAAGAAACATACTTCTAATAAAGTACAAAACATTTATTAACAGATCCAAATATATCTTTTAGTTTCTGTAATAAGCCAAAAGTAGATGAACTTAGACTAATCTATTCTTTCAGAATTTCATGTTACATTGAAATATCTAGACATTCAATAATTTTTATCATCTAACTTATCATAGTAAAAACTTTAAGGTTCCAAGTTACCAAAAGAATTTGGGAAACCACGTTTAATCATGTGTAAGTACATAGGTAAATAGATATCTATATCATATAAAATAATTATTATTACTAAAATGTTTTAT
The DNA here is from genome assembly GCA_028627145.1 of Eidolon dupreanum. NCBI lineage: Eukaryota > Metazoa > Chordata > Mammalia > Chiroptera > Pteropodidae > Eidolon > Eidolon dupreanum. The sequence continues at coordinate 82,659,238 of CM053505.1, read as the reverse complement.
CAACAACCTCTTAGTTACATCTATTTCTTAGTTCTTAATAACTCTATGAGATTTCAAAGTAAATTATTACCCAAGCTATTTTTTTGACAAATTTCATAACAAAGATAGCATGAGCTTATGTTTTGTAAACCCAGGTAAAACAAAAGATACCATATTTAATATGAATAACTCAAAGATATGTCTGTCTATCCAAAACTTAAACTGACTTTAGTATCAAATCTTTTCTTAGATCACGTGATCCTGAAAAAGTACTTGAGTTAGTTTGTATTTATTTCTTAATTTATGTAAGTGTTTAATTCCTTTAAGCTAATTAAATATTGTAAACTAGTATTACCATCCAGAGGCCAAAAAAATCACCATACCATATATAAAACACAGACATTAGAGATCATACACACAAACGGAATGACCAGTGACTGTGGAAAAGACTCAGGATTTTTTATTTGCTCTTGACAGTTTTTAAGGAAGCCAGGAAAAAGGAGGGGTCTGGCATGTGAGACTTGCCACTTGTGTTTTTAAAAGTGCCCCTTTTTATTGTTAATTAACCTAACATCTGCATCAGCATCTGTAAGATCCAAGAAGCTTAATAGCAAATTCAGGTCTTAAGCTTAGTTATACTTTAGAGAATTCTCAGATGAGCACTTATTTGTTTAAGCCAGTTTAATATAAATTAACAATACCAGTCAATGGTAGAAATATGGCATATTTAGAACATGTAAACAGAGATCGTATAGCTTTCATTTTAAAACTCTAACTTAGGTATTCCGAGTGCAATTTGAAACTCAGAGGTATATTACTCAGATGGCCAAAGCTTAGCATGCTGTAGGAATTCCTTTAAAGCCATTTAAGAATTAATCTATAATCAAAGAATGCATTCCATTGTCCCTGAGAGGCCTGAGAAAGTTGAAAAGCTCAGGGTGAAAAAGCAGCTTCAGATCGCCTGAATTTAAAGTGGTAGATCTTCCCAGAGGAAGATCTAGCCAGGATGAAGCTTGAGCACAACGTGGCAGCTGTCATATGTCTGCAGGTGAAGATGGGAGGTGTAGGGAAGCCTCAGACGCCATTTTACTTCTTACTTACAAACCAATAAGGGAAGAAGCCTCAGTTAGACACACACACATGATATACAGTAAATTGAGTATTCTAACCAGCTGCAGATATACCAGGCAAGTTATAAATTTCAAATTCAAATGGCCAAACAAACAAATGAAAACAAGTTGGTCCACAAACTGGGTACCGTTTTACAACTATTCCCCTTCACCAACAGAGTACCCCAAACAAATGCAAATAAAAACTGGCTTATCCCAAGAGAAAAGCCCAAATGAAGGGAGAAGGAAGTTCCTGGTTGTACATACCGGGATGACTTAACCTGCACCTTGGTTCACAGAGAGATGCAATGTGGGTAAATTCCCAACAATCCTTCCTTTGGCTCCTCGAAATGCAAATGGCCTTGTCTTGAGGGAGGGAAAGCCAGTATAGGGAGGAAGAATTCTCGGTTGCCTACTCCAGTGTGGCTCACCCCACCAAAACAAACAACTGACTGAAATCCAAAGATATTTCCTGATTTCAAACCCTCTGCCAGGCAGTCCCTCTTGAGCCCTCAAGGCAAAACAGCCCTGGCAGCTGCTCGGAACGGGGGTGGGGCAGGGGGAATCAATCTACCATCAGACATTAAGTCCTGGCTACAGCTTGCCATTTGTTGCCGATACAAAATTTGCGTGCCTGATGCTTCAAAAGGCCAACATTCAATAGATCAAAATTTGGATTAAGGAAAAGTTTATTGATTGAGAAGATGCCAGCTGAGAAGATGGAAGCTCTTAATGGTTCCTCAAATCCATCTTAAGAGCCCCTCAATTTCAAGCATCCTATATGTCCAGGGAAGGGAGAAGGGGTGGAGCAAGAGGCAGTTGAGGGCTCTAGACAACCAGGCACCAAGGAAGAGCACAAAATCTCCAAATATCTTTGTTCCAGATCAATCAGTTGACCCCCTTCCACATCTGAGTCTGACCCTGAAGCTCCTATAAATCTTTGATAAACAGTCATTGTCCTGTACACACTTCCTACCTCCTCAAGACAGGAGAGGCCCTTTCTGACAAGGGCCTATTCCCACAAAATACTCAAACCTCAAATAGAAGTTCTCTTAGTTAACTAGCATATCCATAGCAGGAGTTATTAGCCTGAGTCAGGGAGACAACATTTCGTTCCGTTACAATGTGTCCTCTCCAGAGGAGGGTCGCCCTGCTAGAGTCTGGAGGTGAGCACATCTGAATCTATCATTCCCTCCCCCATTATCTGCACTCTAGATAACTGGTTTACCCATCTTTCTAGATAAGACAATGTCATCAGAACAGATGGCAATCTTTGAAGGGATCCATCAGGCCAACAGTGCACATTGGAGTGTCCTGATGAAGCTTGGCAAGCTCTACATGTAAAGCTCAATTGTATTTAAAAGGAAGCTCTATGGCCAGTATTTTCTGAATATGAGTGCTTTATATGGAAAAATTAAACAGTCATTCTTCCAGTTTTGATCAACAATATTTATTGAGATCCCACTAAATACCAGGCCTTATGTGAGGAACTTTATATAAATGCTCTCATTGAATTCTCTCAGCAGCCTTGTGGTGATTATCAGTTTAGAGATAACAAAACTATTTCTAAAAGAAATGAAGTAACTTGCTCAAACTCTTACTGCTGGCAAGAGGCAGAGAGCTTGGATTTGTAGTCTGATCTGTCTCTTCCTCAAACTCTTCCTATTCTACTCTATGACATCCCAGGAATTCTTTTCCTTTTTCCTTCAAATTATTTCACTGCTTGATTCTATCAAAAAGTATAAATCTGTTAAGGGCTCCAAAGTAACAAAAGTTGCTTGAGGGTGGGCCATTTAACCATTGTTATTGGTGACCTTCAAAGTTTGCCAAGTTTCTCCCTGGTTAGTGTACAGATAGTATAACTGGGGAGGCCCTATTGATGGCTTGGGAAAGTTCCCTCATCTCCATTAATTTGGGAGGGCATGAGGAGTGAAGAAAAGGTGCTCTCAAAGAGAGAATTTAACTCAGCCAATTATTTTAGCTCAAGTCGCAAATTTTTACTGAGCACCTCCTTTGTACCTAGCACAGTGTTAGGCACAATGAAGATAAAGAGGCTATGTATGACAGTATCTGCTCTCTAGGAGGAAGGAAGATACAAAAGAACCAAAGAGTTTAGATTTAATCCTGTGAACAGTGGTGAGACACTGGTGACTTTTGAACAGAGATATGACAACTGCTACAAAGATATACTTTCATTCATTCCTGCAAGGCTACTGTGGGGGTCAGGAGTGGAGCATGGAGTGGAGATTGGAAGAACATGGAGTGGTGGATGTTGGAAAAGCTTGACTGTACTATACTGGGGTATTAAAGATGTGATGGTTTCTACATCTTTGCCTAGCACCTCCCATACATGTGAAATCCCACAGTTTAATGGAAAGGATATAAACCATCTGCAACAACATATTTGTTTAAAAAGGAGACACTAGCATGAAAACTTAGCAACTTTGAACCAGTTGAAAGAAGAGCATCTGCCTGATATTTTCATAGTGGTTATATTGATTGTTCATCTTCTATTCTTTTTGTGGTTTGTGTTACTCACATATTTGTATTGGCTCTGCCTAAAGAATCCTTGGGAGAAAAAAGGATTTGTCAATTATTACTTTAGAGAGATTAAAATCTGTACAAGAATTAAAGTTCCCTATAAGCTTTGGCTCATTGGCATGCACAATTGAAGTACCTAAGATTTTGAAAGGCCTTTTACATCTTGAGGTCCTAGGGAGGTCAGGAATCTCTATCCCTATTTACTTTTTCGTGGCATGCTTACATTTATTGGGCACCTACTATGTGCCAGACACCATGCTAAATGCTTTCACAACATCCTCACAGCTACCCTGCCTTACAGGTGAGGAAACTATGGCTCAGAGAAGTTCTGTAACTTGCCCCAAATCAGAGTTGGTATGTAGTAGAACCAATATTGACAGCTGTGTTTTCTGGCTCCACATCTAGGATTTTTACCATTATACTACACTGCCTTCTTTTGGGAACTATTTTGTACTCCTAGGGTATACACAGTATGAATCATTGGAAAGGGTCGAGATCTCTGATGTGCTCACTGGTCATCCATGGCCACTTAAACAAAGCGTCCGGTCCTGCAAAAATGGGATTTGGGACTGTTATATTTTGATGAGGGAGAGAGACATGTTGAAAGAATTGGGCATTGATCGAGCAGTGCCAGCCCAACAAGGTTGCCCTAGTCAGCTACAAGATAGCATAGAGTCAACAAATCTCTTGAGAGGATAAGGAAGGACTACAATGCAAATAACATTAAGAGGGGAACAAAGGTGCACTTGTCTTCTCAATTTTGTCCCAGGTAGAAGTACAACAACCATGGGGCTATCAGATTTTCTGGTAGCTACAGATCCCTATCACTTCTGTGCATCCATCTCTCCTAAGAAGCTGAAGGACTGGTAGCAGAGTTCAAGGTTAATAAATGGGCCCAAACCAAACTAACAATGGCAGATCACTCTAGAGTGGGCTAAAATCCCAGAGCTGATCCTAGGATCCCTTTCAGCTCCTTCACTCCTCTGCTAGGTTATTAATTTATAATTTGGACTTGGCCTAACCTCTCCAGCATACTCTTCTCCAAAGTACTTCTAGAAGCAGCGTGGGAATGGGAAATAAAATCTGGTGAAATGGTTGGGCAGAGCCCATCCCTACCTTGTCAGAGAGCCAAGACAGAAGAGTACCCTATCTTTAAAAATGGGTACACACAGAGGAAATGGGAAATAAGGTTGAGCCTACCTAAATAAAATATTCATGGATGCCTGGGCCCACAGTCCCAGCTATAGAGGAATAACATTTAGGGAAACCTTGTCAGAAAGTGGAGAGCCAAGTAGACTGAATTGCCTCTAATAGAAAAGGAAAGTCTTTGAACTGTATTTCAAAAGTGCCTGATGTGCTAGCTTGTTGGTTTTCATCAGTAATAAAGCTTTCAGAAGGTACAACTTGATTTATATCCGAAAATCTAGGATTTGGCATTTCAGAATAGTCGTTGGTACTTTATATAAGAAAACAGTTTATATCTTTTAACTGTTACCTGTAATGGTCTCTTTGATTTCTATTTGAGCAAAAATTATAAATTGAATTATTTCTAATGCTAAGTACAACTAATTGCATATTCAAACTCAAGCTAACTATTGGATTGACTTTCTAAATGCCAGTTTATTATTTTTTTTCATATTATATATACATAATTTTTTAACATTTTTTTATTTTCCCCCTTCCTTCTGGTTGGATTGACTTTCTAAAAAAAGGAAGTTGAATTCAACAAAACAACTCTTTTTTGTCATTTTCATAGCATTAGATAGCCAGCTTGCCTTTTATTTTTCCTCCAAGTGTTTTGAAATCTTGTAGCCCAGCTCTATTTATTGGTTCCTAAATAAAGTTTAAATATACCCAAACTCAGCCTTGCATAATTCTTCCCTACTTCTATTCAGGGATATAAACATATTTCATATGTCCTTTTCCTTTCTCCCTATTCCTGAACATTTCTCTCTCTTTGTTCCACAGATTGGGATGTAGGCATTATTTCAGTTCTTTCTGCAGTCCTGTGAAGGCAGTAGAATCATCACAGTTTTGCAGATTAGCAAGTAAAATCTCAGATTTAAAGGACTTTGGTCACATAGCTAGTAGGTGATGAACCTGGGGAAATGAGGCTTGGGAGCCTGGGATACTCAGTCTCTCAAGCTGCCCTTCCAGATCTTAACATTCCCACCATGGTTTTCGTGCAATGATTCCCGCTTCTAACTAATCCTGTGGAAACAGACTATCACCTAATTAAAATGGACCTGCCCATGCAAATCCCATCTAAGTCCTACTTTACTACATTAAGTATACTGCAAATGGAGACTGAGGCACAGACATTAAGTAATTTATCTTAATCTTGGGGAAAATCAAGATTAGAACCTAAAACCTCCGAGAGGAACTGAACCAGGCTGCCTCCTTACTTTAATCCTGCTTGGAAAGATTCTCATGACTCCATCACCTTTTTGATTTCACACAAATATTCCAAGATGCCCCATAGTTTTTCAGGCTCTATTTTCTTTCTTTAAAGTTCTCTTAAAATTGAAATAGGAATCCTCTGTGTGTGTGCATGTGTATATTTTAGAGCTATGTGCTTTATGTACTGTGGCTTGAAAGCCTTCTATGTTAAGATTTTATAAGTATTTCCATAATCACCCAAATGCTGCAGTTCACGCTTGTGTTATCAAATATAAACTAAATTTCCTAATGGAAAATGCACTTGTTCTGGTACAATGCCAAAAATAGTTGAAAGAAGATACTTGAAGTTTGCTTCCCAAAATATCTGTAATGCTAAATTGTCAGGTGTTCAATTAAAACTACAGAACTGATTTTCAATTCCTATTGAAATCGTTGCAAATGCTCCAAGTTCTATCACTTGTACACTTTACATGCCTTCCACATAATTAACATAAAGAAATTAATGTCTTACAGTCTTTAATATTTGATGCCCTATGAGTCCTGAAGATATTTAAAGGAAGAAAAAATGTAAATAGAATGCAATTCTTAAGCAAGATTACTGATATGACAGGACTAAAGAGCTTGGGAGTGTGTGAAAAGTGCCTCTTTTCTTTTCTTTAATAAGTCCATTACTTGCACTTGGGCATATTTTAAAGTCCTTTTCATGCTGCATCTAGAGTTGAGCATGCTTTGCATTTCAAGCTTTGTCTATAAATCAGTAGAAGCCAAAGTTATTTCTGCTTTAAAATAACAGGAGCCAGGAACAGCTAATCTCTTTTCATTCTGAGTTCCTTACATTATTTTACTGGACAAAGTTTGTGTTGGCTACAAAACAGGCCATTCATAACATCTATGAGAAGGAATTTAGGTAAGAATGAAGAGAGATTGTAGGATGTATAAAGACTCCCTCTCCTGAGGCCATTAAGAAATTCCAAATTGGCATGGTTTTGAATAGTGACATTGCATTAGCCTTGCTAATTTCAGTAATTCAAGCTGATTGCCTCTGTTTACCGGTCTACTAGATGAAACCTTCCCATAACTACAGTACCAATGTGCTTCTCACCCCAGGTGAGTTGGTATTTTAAACTAGGCAATAGGGAGAAGGTAGTGAGGGACTGGATGATGATCATGGCTAGCACTGTGGTTCCTCTTAGTCAGAAACTCTTTGGAAAGTAGTATATGTCTTTACTTCTTCAATAAGTTATATCCTACATTGTTTAAGTAAATTTACTTTTCTTTCTTTAAGCAGGAGGAATGAGAATATGAGACACAGGATTTGTCACTCCCTTGTCTCATTGCCTCTGACCTTTTTCATCATCTCTGTCTGGCTTTTAATTGTCGCCATTTCAATAATCAGGACTGGCAAAGTTACCCATCCAAATTCATTTGTTTTTAAGTGGGAATACGTTTACTCTTTGGTTCATAAAATGTGCAGATAAACTGACATATAGGTAATGGCAAAAACTCCAGAGGAGAAAGCATTCCTTTTTAAAGGAGTCTACATTTAAAAACTATTTTCCTAAATCTCTTGACTAAACTGGTATCTCACATCATGCTAGAAAAATGTACAGAGGGAAATCTTTGGAGCCTCATAAGCTGAGAAAGTAGAAAGTTTGCTGAATGTTTGAAAGGGTTTAGGGTTTCATTTGAAGAGCAGCTGCACCCCACTGTGCCTGTGCTCAGATACAATGAACACCAGTGAGGCGGTGTGTTAGAAATCTCTCTGAGTGCGGTGATAGTGAACCTATGGCTGACGGGGCATGACTGGCAATCCATGCCTTCTGCACATCTGTCCCTGTGTTATTGACTTGGGTTTCTTGTCAGCGAAGGAGACCAAAGCACAAGATCCTTCCCTGAACATTTTGGATCACCAAACAATAAGGATGGGGGGGGGGGATGGACGTGAAAAGTGGATAAGGGTAATATGCAGCTTGAGAGATTTACTTAACTTTCAGAGCAGTGATTCACTAGAGAAAGATCTAATATTCATGATTTTCTCAAACAACAAGCAGCATGCTTGTGGAGCACATTAAGGTAACAAATCATATTTCATATCTTATCTCACTTGAGAAGTTTTGCAACTTTGGTTCTAAATAACAAAGTATTCTCTGCTTAAGGGCAGAGTGGTTAAGGCCTGTGGATCAGACTTCTCAGGTTTCTCTTCTCAGAACCCTCAGCAGGATCTGTCCTTGCTCAGAATTCTCTTAGCAGTTGGTTTGTGCCTCTTTTGTGGCACTTACCACATTCTAACTTGGATACAGTTATTTTTATCCTTATCTCATCTTCCTGACAGGATAGAGCTCCTGGAAGCCAAAAACTGAGTTTTCCTCATCCGTATCTCCCAACAGAACCTGGTACAGTGTCTAGCAAACAACAGGTGCCCAATTCATGTTCATTGCTGCTGCTCCTAACATCAGTACTATGTGTCTGTCTCCTGCTAGATGGAGAGCTCCTTGAGGGCAGGCTCCATGACTTCTATATCCGCAGTGCCTGGCCTGCCTGGTACCCAGTAGGTTGTCAAATAACGTCATTTCATTCTATGCAGTTTCATTATAACATCAATGAGATGCTGTAGGAACTTAATTCTTGTTTATATTAATTGACCTATGGTAAAATTGGTTTTCTTCTACATCATTTCGCTTAAAAGTTGCAGAACCCATTGATGATGTTAGGTGAGGACTGACTTACTATACAGCAATAAATGTTCCTAGCACTCAACAAGTGTTTAATTAATTAATTACATTGTTTTAACCCTTTCACTCACCCGTGGCCACAGCATCACCATTCATCCACTTCAAGGGGTTATTCGTGATAATACATTTAAACCAATGTTTTAGGAGCATTCAAGTAGTGATAACAAAGATAAAAGACCCAGAATTTGACACATTTTAACTCTATTTCCCCAAAACGTTACTCTGGAAACAGCCAGGGTTAGAAGAGGTTTGATGGAAAGAAGCTATAGAGGAATGAGAAAAATGTAGTGCCAGGTAAAGAAGGCAGGATGAGAAACTGAAGATGAAGAATGCTGCCTAGTTCTTCTGTTATTAGGGCCTCTAAATACTGCCTGCTGGCTGGCTGGGGCATGAGAAAGGTGAAACCAAAAAAAAATATCAAGGTGAAAAGGAGGCCTCCTAAACTTGGTTTTAAGCTTAATACTCAGGAAAAAAGATTCGAGGATTACTTACCTTGTTGTTAGTCAAAAGGGGGCTTCAGATTTCTCCCCCAGGTGACCTGTCTCAATAGCCTTCTGTTAATACTTCTTCCATTTGTGAGGAAATTATAGTGCCTGAAGAAGCTTGACTTACTTCCTCTAATCTCTTGAAAGATAAATTAAAAACACAACAGAAATTGCTGTCTGACTGGAATTCTGCATGACACAGGGACAATTGATTGGGACAAATCAATTAAAGAAAACAATCTCTGTTTAAGAATAATGCATCTTTAATTGTGATAATCCCTTTAGTTAAATGGCTTTCTCTGGTGACATTGCATACCTAATTATAGTTTGCTCATTTTGATTTTTGCTTAACATTGTTGCTTGCTGCTTTTGCAGCTGTAGATTTGCAGGCTGAGCAATGAACTTATTACTTCCATTAAAAATTTTTTGGACATGTGGGTCTCAGGAACAAATTTCACCACTTTTGGAAATGAATCAAAGGTCACCAGACAATTATATTTCCTTTAGCACTTCCTCAAAAGACTTGTTTTCCACCTCCTTCATGACTTGGATTCTCTTGTCTGAGAAGTATTCTCAACATTCTTCAAAATAAAATTGTGAATATAAAAATGAAAATCAGTAGTAAAATGGGTACAACCAAGGACCATAGCGACAGCTTCTGTCATATACTAAGATTTCCTCCACAGTCCAATTTATATAGTTTAATGTAATACTGATTTTCTTGATGAAAGCACTCTATTACCCAATAATATTTAGCAGTGGGTCACTTTGACTCCCAGGTCATCTTCTATGGCAATTGTACCCAGGCAGATTTGTCATTGCTTGGAAATACAGTTTGTTTTAAATGAATCATTAGTTGTTTTGTTTTGCTTTGCTTTGCTTTGTTTTAATAGCCATTACATTAGGGTGACAATATTATAAGATTACGTTTTCCCAAAGATTCCTTAATATTATCCTGGTTCCTTGATATCCTCTACATCATTTTTATTTAAAATCTCCTTTCTCTCCCAACCTTCTCCAACGAATCTTCTCCCTTCTGTCCTACTGTCCAGCAATTTATCTCTTATGCAGCCCCCATTCCTACATGCCAGAGTTATTCTAAGAATATACTTCATAGAAATACACCATAAATCTAGAGGTATATGTCAGAGAATGTTCACTGCAGCATTGTTTGTGCCAGGGAGAAATTAGAAATAAACTAAATGCCTATCAGAGAGGAAATGGCTAACTGCTATACTCATACTATGGAATTTCTTGCAAGGATTAAAAGGAATGAGGCAGTTTTACATGTATTTACATGCAAATATTTCCAAAACATTGTATCATATGCATATGCATAGAAAATACATTTACAAGTAATTACCCCTGGGGAGTTGTCCAGGGGGAAGGTTAAAGAAGGGGCTCTTTTTATTTTTTACTCTCTGTGCTAAGGTATTGTTTGACTCTTTACCTTCAAGAATATATTCATGTGTTGAGTAATTAAATTAACAAAATAAAAGTGCTCTAAAGTGTGTGAATGAGGTGTGTGAATGAGGTCAAGACTGGGAGACTGTTGGCAGTCCTCCAGGTGAGGAAGATGAGAACATAATCTAAATAGTTGCAGTAGCAAACAATGGCCATGGAAAGGAGAATTCACAAAATATTAAGAAAACAGAATTTATAGGGTGCTATAATTAATTAGGCCTGGAGGATGAAAAAGGAAGAGGAATCTAGGGTGATTTTCAGATTTCCGACAGGGGCAACTAGATGGCAAGGTAGAAGCATTCACTTCTGAGCAAACTGAAAAATCCTCAGTGCTAGATAAAACCAGTGGCACAAACTGGAGCATTAAAGATTTGTAAAGTGACAAGTGGAGGGCCACGGGAGAAATGGGAGAACACTCATCTTTAAGAAAATCAGCCTGCAAAGGAAATAGAATTTCTATAAGAACGATCAGAGAGGCAGAGGGGAGACCCAGGAGGAAGCTATGTCAGAAAGTAAGGGAGACACCAAGTTTTATGACAGAGTGGCCAACAGTATTGGAAGCTGCAGAGAGGAGTTACCTATAAACTGGCATGAGGGATCTTATTGGGTATTGAGCTGATGAAAATGTTCTAAAATTAATGATCATTGCACACCTCGCTAAATGTACTAAAAATCATCGAATTGTACAATTGAAACTTGCTTGGAATGGGTAAATTTTATGGTATTTAAATTATACCTCGATAAAGTTTATTAGAGTAGAAATGAAAAAAAAATTCGTTGGAATTTAGTTGAGGCAAGCTATGATTCCAAGGGGAACTTTCTAGTCTTTTTCTAATGGTGGGAGAAAGCCCCAAGGAATAAAGTGACAAGAAGCATATGAATGTGGTACCACATTCTGATCCTCCCCACTCTCTTGCAGTATCAAGAACTACTTCATATGTTTGATTTTCTTTTCACCAATGAATATTACCACCCTATTTCCTGTCTTCCTTTGATTAATTGCAGAATAATTGCTTTATTATTATTATTATATTATTATTATTTAGCATATACATCTAGAAGTTTAGGGTGCCAGGTTGTAAGGCCCTAGTTTTGATCTGTATTATTGTTAATGATTACTTCTTAATGTATTTAAATAGCTTCTTTATTGGCCCTGCATGGCCTTTTCACTCTGAAATCTCGTCATTCATTTTCTGATACCTCTGTTACGCTTATAGTATGATGCCTTCTTCTTCTCGACCATTTCACTTCTTAATTTGACTTGGCCAACAATAAGCTTAGCTGTATGTGTCTTGGTTTACAGGTACATTCAATGTGTTCTGTAGACAGGTAAAAACTATGGAAAACTCCTGCCCCTTCTTAGAAGGAACCAAGGCTGCCCTTGACCCTACTTAATTAAAGTATTCATTTCATGCCAATTGCATCTTCTTTTTATTTGGGTTCACTATCTTTCTTCTGGTTTTTATACTCCTTAGTGATCTGGCTGCTACTCTTTGTAGTATAATTTTCCTTTTCCTCTTTTATATCTTTACCGACATGGGCTTGGGTCACTTGGCATCTTTTTTACCTTTCCTGACCTCCCTTTGAACTTGCTTATTTTGTTCTAATGCCCATAGAGCTATTTGTATGAGGATCGTCCAGCTTTTTCTCCTCGGTTACCTTCTCCTTGGTTCCTTGCAACTTATGTCCTAATCATGTTCCCATAATGACTTTTCTCTCTCTGATGCTGCCTCTTTTCTTCCTCTGGGTTCTGAGTGATACCATTATGCGGCTGAATTGAGCAAGATGCCTATCACCTGTGAATTACTGCTAATTGTTTCCTATTGGTAGGAACAATTCCTGATTTGGTTGCTCCATCTTCTATGTATATAGTCAGTGTCCTCATATGATCATCCACACCATGTCTGCATATTTCATACTGCCTGAGAAACACATGATTTTTGAGACTTAGTCCTTACTTTAACAAGCTGGACAGAGTATGAGATTCTTTCTCCCCACCTCAGACAGGTCAGTAGTTACTCCCTTAAAATTATGTCTTGATTGATAACTCCTTGGCAAACTTAAAGCCCTCCTCTCTAAGCTAGTGTGGTCCTCAAAAGACACTGATCCCTTTCTTTGAGAGATGATCCAAAGCAGTCTATTTAGATTCCTCTCCAGACAGTGTCTGTGTCAAAGTGGGAATGCAAAGGTCACTTGAACCCTGTCCCTTCACCCTTCATTCCTGCCATAAGACCTCTAAGGACCTGAATGAAAGCCTAGAATCTCAGGGTTGGAAGGGTCATTGGAAGTTATTTACCTTCACCCTCATTCTATGTTTGATTCCCTTCACCAATATCTCTACCAAATGGCTGTCGAAACACTCATGGACCACCTCTGGAGAATGATCTCATGGCCTAGGGGCAGTCTACAGAATTTTCAGATTAGTACAGATTGGACTAATTATTCAAAAGTTTTAAAATTTCTTTTAAGTCCAAGTCATTTCACCTTAAGAGAAAGGCAAGACCATCAAACAGCGTGGCTAAAATGGCATGGCTATGGAGCAAGAAAAAGCTAAGATAGAGAATGAGAGAAGAGAAATTGAACAAAAGGGGCATGAGCAGGTGTAGGGAATTGGGCAGTGCCAGCCAAAGCAATCTGTGGAGCTAGGGGGCAAATGAGGGAATGCGAGCTGAGAAGCAGGAATGGTGCTGAGAGGTAAACAGTAAGGGAATGGAAACACTGGTAGATTAAGGAAAGATACTAGAACCTCTTCTAAAATAAATGCAATCCAGTTTAGAGGTTTAGATCAAAGTAGGGAGGAATAGAAAAGCATTTTTAAAGTTTCAAAATTTATCAGAGGATTCCAATCTTGCTCTTTGCCTAAGGATATGGAAAATAACACCGTGGAGACAGGAGAGAATGTTTAGTAAAGCAACGACTAGACAGAAGAGAATAAGTGGACACAGGAAATGAGTTTAAAGACCAATGGAAACAGAAAAAGAAGTGAATAGAGAAATAAAAAGGGAGAGAAATGAAAACACAGAACTTTTAGGTTAAGGAATTGTATTTATTCCTGTGCCAGCATGTAATTGTATTTTCCTGGCCGTCATCCCACAGAACTCTGCAGGGGGAACAGGGTGCCGGCATGTGTTACTGCAGGGGTTGAAGTCTTACTGCTTTGTACTATTATAGCCAAACAAGGGACTTCATTAACAAAGCTATATTTTGATGTCACAGAGACAGGTACTGAAATTTCAATCACCAGCAGCCCCTGTACTTGGAAATTGGTGGCGATAGAAAGGGCAGAATGTGGCCCAGGGATGGGTAGATTGGCAAAGGCAGGGGTCAGAGGTATGAGAATCCAATCATGAAGGTTTGAAACAAGAAATAAATAGAACCTGCTCACCTGTTTCCTGCCCAGCATGGTACACAGAATGCTGACATGTGTCAGCTGCTTACATAGCAAGGCATCAAGTTCCAGGCAGCAAAAGGGAATAAGCAAATAATCTTTGTAGATTCCATCCACACTCAGCACAGTGAACTGATGCTGTGGATAATGAGAACTGGCTATTGTCAGAAGGGCTTTGGAATCTAGAGGTCAGGGTTTGAGCCCTGCCGTTTGCTTCCTGTGCCACCCCATCATTTGTCCTGTCTTTCTCTTGGCTTCATCATAGCTCAGCGGGACCTAAGGAATCCATCAGTTAATGAGGATAGACTCCTTGGGAAAGGTGTCTGCTAAGGAGGTAGGCCTTCACTTGCACATTCTCAGTAGACTGGGGATATATATTCATTTGTGCAGCCACTGATTGATGCATCCATTCAGTCAGTCGACAAGCATGTTTTTAAGTTTCTGTGCTAGCCACGCAAGTACTGTGTGAGAGCTACAGAGAGGAATAAGACTTTGATGGGCTGGTAGTTAAGTTGAGGAGAGAAACAAAGCAATGACTATGAGGCAGATTGAAATTGGTGCTATAATAGAAATGCAATCCAATAAATAGAGAAGGAAGTGATTAACTTGGACTGAGGTGAGAAGGGTAGGCTAACTGGAGGAGGTATTATGTAAGATGAGGCAAGCGACAGAGAGAGAGAGAGAGAGGGAGAGAGAGAGAAGAAGAAGAAGAGAAGGAGGAGGAAGAGGAGGAGGAGGAGGAAGAGGAAGAAGAGGAAGAAGAAGAAGAAGAGAAGGAGGAGGAAGAGGAGGAGGAGGAAGAGGAAGAAGAGGAGGAAGAGGAAGAAGAGGAAGAAGAGGAAGAAGAAGAAGAAGAAGAAGAAGAAGAAGAAGAAGAAGAGGAGGAAGAGGAGGAGGAGGAGGAGGAGGAGGAGGAGGAGGAGACGACCAGGGGCTGAGGTAACAGCATGAAGAAAAACATGGTAACTCCAGAGTATTTGCCATTATCAGCAAAGGATGAATGGGATGAGATGGTGGCTCAAGTACAATATATGGTACTTGGAGAAATATATGTGCAGTTGAAACTGGAAAGCAAATGAGATGGAGAAGCTTGTGAATGCCATGTTAAGGAATTAAGATGTTACCCCACATACAGTAGAGAGCCATCAAAGAATTCAGAGGAAGAGAAAAATGTGATTCAACATGTGATTTAGGAAGTGTTCTCTTCTCTTGTTCCTGCTGTCACAAAATAGAACATTCCCCCTTCTTGGACAGCAATGGGCCATTGGAGAGGAATGAGTATCTTATTTAGATGGGCATTGAGGATTGTGGGGAGAGTGGGAGAAGACAGAGAAGCTAAAAGAAGGAAGAGAAATGGTTGGCATTCAAAGACTGAGGAGATGATGCCTACATAAATGCAAGGATGGAGACTTACTGACAGACCAGTTCCAAAGATGGGAAGGTAGGAGGATGGAGCCAGGATGACAATGTGTTCTTTCAAGTAAATTGATGGGAAGTAGTCTCAATTCCTTCAAATCCCACTGATGATGAGGAAGGCATTTCACAATTAGAGAGTTTTTAAGGGACAAATTCAGATGGAACAACTCAGGGGGACTTTTCATCTTTCATTTATGAGGACACCTGCCTGCTGTTGATTTCTGGCCCACAATGTCCCCACCCCCAAGCTGAGTGTTTTCAGAAACAATAGCCACTTGACCTACTGGCTATTGTACTAGTAATTTTCTTTGCTGTTGGGCATTGCCAAGGACATTGTAAGCATTTTAGTCCTCAGGTACATTTTTTGTAAGACCCACCATGACCGATTAAAAATGCAAGATTACCAGACTTTTGGTTTCCCATCCAAGTATATTTCAAGCCCTGCTCCAAATTCTATCAAAGAACTTTTCATTGAGCATCTTGGAGCCTAGGTTCTGAGGGATGGTAAGGCCATTCTCCCACTTCCTTGACTCTTCATCAGCAATTCTATTTGGCTACAACAAATGATTTTTTGCATTTTCTTCTTTCAACGTCCTCAAAGCCCAATCATGCATACCTCTGTAGCTACATCATGTCTGAAATGTATATTATAAACAGAGCTATGTGAATCTAAACGATTAACATTTTTTTAAAGTAATGAGGACAAAGTGTATTCTTTAATTGATTTTTTAAAACACAGTTTCAGCTTAGCATCATTTGTGTGAGTCACAAAAGTAAATATGCTTTCTGAGATTGTATAAAAATTTCTCTTAAAATAGCCTTGGGTAAAAATCCTTGACAAAAATTGCCCTCATTCTCCATTCCCAATTGCGAAGTCATGTCTGCCATTCTAGAGTAGTGCTTAAATGTCCCAAATAATTAAATTAACTTGACCTTCAAAGCACCAAAAGCTTACAATTTTGGAGTGGAGCTTTGGTATCAGGTATATTCACACATACTCACCCCTCTACAAAGTAAAATATCAGAGTAGCAGTGTACTATTCTTAGGAACTTGGATGTACCCTGAATGCCATTATCTTTTGGTTTCTATAGGTTTTTTTTAATCACGGTAAAATATATATAACATAAAATTTGCTATTTTAGCCATTAAGTGTACAGTTCAGTGGCATAATTACATTTACAGTTTTATACAACCTTTACCACCATTTCCAAAATTTGCCTGTTCTGCCAGTTTATATGTCATACAAATGGAATCACATACTATATGGTATTTTGTGAGTGGCTTCTTTCACTTAGCATCATGTTTTCAAGGTTTATACATCTTATTGCATGTCTCAGTATTTCATTCCTTTTTGTGGATGTATCATATTACATTGTATAGATGTACCACATTTTATTTATCCATTCATCCATTGATGGACACTTGTATTGCTTTCACCTTTTGGCTATTTTGAATAATCGGCTTTAAACAGTGGTGTACAAGTATCTGAGTGTCTATGTTGTTTATGCATCAATGATAACAAAAAATAGCATTTCGAAAAACCATCTTGAGTTGGAATGGCACCTTCTAACAAGGTTTGGGTTTATAGACTAGTTACGTGTTATGGCACTGATAGCAATGACACAATACCTCAGGCACAGTCAGGGTGACAGCTCCATTTCACTCACTCTCAAACTTCTCCAAAGACTAATCACTATTCAGTGAATCCACATCAATTCCCATTTTCATCTCAAATCAGTACTATCTGGGTTTGACCTAACCACCCTACTGAAACTTTCAAAAATCTCCCATAACCTTCTAATTGACATGTTCAGTAGCTTCTTCCTAGTCGTTTTTGTGACCTCTCTATAATATTCCACCATACTAACTTTCTCCTCTTTAAAATGTTCTCTTCTCTTACCTTCTCTAAGCCTGTTCTCTTCACCTCCTCTGGCGCTAACTGAACAATGTCTGTCACCAGCTTCTCCTGTTTCATTAACTCTCAAGTCCATTGCTTTCCATGGGAATGAGGTGACCTCTCTTGTGGGAAGTCAAGGCTTTGATGAGCTGAGATTCCTGTGGAGCTGTTAGGCATCCTCACGTGAGAAGCATCTGTAGACATGAGAGGAATAATCACAACACTACTGCGGAAGGTAATAATTCTGGGACTGAAGTAGGAGAGCCAGCACCTACCTACACAGGCACTCATTACTGTCAGGGTTTTTAGGATGGAGTTATTCTGTTCCTGGGAATATGACTTTACTCATGATGTACCTAAATAAGTATAGTAGTGGCCCATATTATTATAAGAAGATTCTGCAGTAAAAAGATTTCATTTTCAGGGGGATTAAGTAATATTTTTGTTTGTTCCTTTCTTTGTGGCTGAATGCAATAGTGAAACATAGCAGTTGAAACCCCTCGAAATCCTTTTGCATTAAGAAAAAAAACAACAACTAAGCAGTCTGAGCCTCAGTTATAAGGGCATTTGCTGTAGTGTTCTCCTCTTAACAAGGAAAGTGTCATAGAAAAGGCTACCTTAAGTCATTAAGGAATTTTCAAGTTAGAGCATCCAGCTTGGTAGTTTACAAAGCCGAAGTGATCCAAGTTACCTAACAGTACTTTTAAGATCTTTTTATACATCAGTGAAGAGTGAGAGTGCACACCTGCTCCTGAGGTTTTGGGACATAACCTGTAGGTCCTAGTGGACATGAAATATTTTATAAAGTCTTAAATGAGTTTGAAAGTAGTGCATTTCTACTCCATCATATGGCCTTGCATATTTTAGTATAAAATAGTTTAGTTCCCCGCTCCAAATCCCTAGGAAGAAGCATGCCATGGCTTTGTGTACCCACAGCCCACTGCAGTGTAACCTGAAGATACAACCCCAGAACAAGTTGCAGAGGCCGGAAATACTAGAGACCATGCCTATACTAATGGGAAAAGCCATTGTATTCTTTCACCATCCATAGTTGAAAGTGAAGGTTGTTTGCAGGCTGCAATTAGCTGTAAGCAATGAAGTGGCCATCTCACTGCCCTAGCCCTCTTCCAGGGGAAGCCATTGTATTATTTCCATGATTTACAATCACTTAGTATGCAAAATTGGCAACTGCATTTGTTTGTCAAGAAGGCACATTATAAAATTGGCCAATTCTAAAAGGAGTCCTATTAGACTAGTTAAAAACCAGAGGCCTCAGGTGTGCCAGTTCCCCCTCCCTTCGTCCGATCTATGAAGAAGAAAATCTAGACCCCCAGAGACTCGAAGATCATTAGCAAAGTCACTTTCCTCTGCTTTCAAGTTCATGTAGTCATTTCACACCTGAAAGTTCACAAAAGTGGCGGTGGTGGGGTTGGTGTGGTAGGAAGGGTTGTGTTGAGGAGAGGGCAAGGAAACCAAGATCGTTTGTGATTCATAAGTGAATGGCAGAGCCCAAGGGCTCCTGTGGGAATGGGCAGCAGAGCGAGCAGTAGTGCAATGAACATGATGTCTTCAGAGATTTCCCCAGTTTCAAACTCTGGGGTCTGCCAAGCAATATATTGAAGGTTTCTCATATTTGTGTCTTGGGGGCCAACTTCCCACAGCAAATGCAAAACACAGGAATAGTAGTATTACTCTGTTGCTATATTAGGGCCGGATTGAAGCCATCTGCTGGTACAAGCTTGGCAAGGAAGAAACCGCCATGTTTGGCTCAAGAGCAGCATTCTCTCCCTTGGTATTTTGATAGCAGCTTTTCTTTCAGGCTACCCTGTGAAGTCTGCCTGCTGATGTGGGTGAGACCCCTAAAGCAGCACATTGTCATCCTTGGTGCCATCAGAGAGCACAAGCATTTGCTTCCTATTATACGCTCAAGACCCCAATGTCTTTGTAAGGGCCCAAAGGCTTGTCTTACTGGACGACAGATCTTTCTTAGCTGCCTATGCATGCCTGCTTGATGTATCCCAAAGCTTTGTGTGTACTGGCTTCAGTGGAAGTTATTAGGCCAGAGTTTAAAGAAAACAAAAGCAGTCCAGCATGGATTTATTTATTGCCAGGGCCTCTTATCCAAGATTAGAACAGCTAAAGAAGAAAGAAGACTCAAAACTTGGTTACTGATGAAGATCACTAGGAAAACTTACATCCTAAGAGAAGCAACTGATTGAATATACTTGTTGATGAAGGCTCTGCTGGGGGCAGCCATCTTGGCTGCTGTGGGCAGAGAAATGATTGCAGCCTACAGCAAACTGTGTCCTTCACCGGGCCCCAAGAGCCTTAGAATCAGAGAGAGATAAAACTAGAAGAAAATTTAGAGTTCATCCAGTCCAACATCCTGACTTAGCAGATGGGGTGGCTGAGGCTCAGAGGAGAGGGAAATGACTTGCCAGAGGTGACATAGTAAGTCAATGGCTGAGCCAGACCTGGCATCCAGGGCACCAGACTTTCAGGATGGTGCAGCCTCCTTAGAAACTCCACCAGAAAACTGAATAAGGGTGGAGGGCTCCCCACTTAGTGCTTTGCCCATCAGAAAAGGCAGAAAAATGTTCAATACACCTTGCAGACTTTAATGACTGATGATTATTTTAAAGTACTTATCTAGTCTGCAACACAGAAAACATAGAGGCAAAATGAAAGTCAGGGCTGAGTGTGTAATTAGTACAGATTCTTGGGTCTACCTTCTGGGCACATTTAAACTGATTACAAACAGAAAGAGATTTTTGGATTTAGCATGAAAATCTCCTTGCTGGCCTGAAAGATTCTAACTGACAATCAACTACAAGATAGAAAAAAAAATGTATGTGCATTTTACAATATGTACCTAATACAACAAAGATAATTTCTGGAAAATCACCGATAAACATTAACTATGAATGATTTAAAAGAAAATGGTTTGTGGTGATTCCCATAGTACATCTGGTTTGTAGCAAACTGAGAAAGTTTTGGTTGGATGTAGATTTGGCTTCTTTGTAGATGTTTTTACAAAATTTATATTTGCTACTGGCTGATCCCCAGATACTGTTCCCACAGACTTCTTTTTTTCCAAGACAAGATGTCTGACAAATCTCTTCACCATCCTTCAGACTGTTAATGATGATCTTTCTAAAAAACACAAATCAGATTATGTGTTTTCCTTACTTAAAAACCTTCAATGGCCCCGTCTTGCCCACAATAGTCTTAGCATTACTAATCTGCCATGATTTGGCTGTTATTTGTCCCTTCTGCCTTACCCAACTCCCACCATTCAACACACACACACACACACACACACACACACACACACACACCCTTCACAACAATGTGCACTCTCTGTTCCCGCCCACCATAGAGGCTACTTGTTCCTACTGAGTATGCCCTATCTACAATTCCTGATTTTGGTGATTTTGCTCAAGCAGAACCCTCTGCCTAAAATGAATAACTGTTTCATCAGTCCTACCATAGTTCCTCCCATCCTTCATGCTGTAGATTATAACTCAATTTTTCTAAAAACTCTTTCCAGATCCTTCTATTTGGAACTTTTATCTCTCCTTTATATTCCCATGGTGTTTTGCTTGTGTCTTTATCTGAGCCCTTTCTACTTTCTGCCAAATGTCTAACTGGTTTGTCTATTGACCTGTTTCCCTTGCTAGAATGCTAGAGTATGGGATTCTTAAAGGTAAACACTAAGTCTTTCTCCAAACTTCTAGCTTAATGCTTGGGACATAGTAAGCTACCCCTGTTCCAGAGTGTCCATATTTGTCTTTGGCCAAAACCTCATTTCCTCTGTCTTCCATAATGCTTCCTTGTCCTGCTCAACCATCTCCTTCATCTCTAATCTCCATGATGGTAGCCTAGGCCCAGAGTGTGTTTTTGCTGGGATTCTCGTCAATATAAACCCCAGAAACCCAGCTATGCAGTTGGGTGGAAAAGTTTGCTGCTGCTGAATGTATATTCATTCTGAATATTCCTGAGAGCCCTTTGGAGGTAGAAGACTTGGCCCAGCTTTCTGCATGGGGTGTCTAATGGCCCTGGCCATCATTGCTGATTTCTTCAGGGAAATAGAACTGATATAATTCCCACACAGAATCCCCAACCCAGTGGGTTTTTTTTTTTCCTCAGTATTTCGCAAAGTTTAATAAGGCTACCTAAGGATGTGACCAGTTTTATGTGGAAACACTAACTTTTCTAATGCTTTTTAGAATTTCTCTTTGGCAGTATGTATTTCACTAATCAAGGTTTTTGTTTTTGTTTTTCAAGAAGGAATCCATTACCAGTAATCACTGCAGCCCATTTGATATACAAACTTTTTAAAGAGATGGTAGTATCTTCATATGAGGTTCTGAGTCAGACCTGCATTCAAATAGCACCTCTGCAACTCACCCACTGTATTAGTATGGGCAAAAAAGTAACCTGAGCTTGAGCTTCCTCATGCATTAAAATGGGAATTATAATACTTTCCTCATAACATTGTTGAGAAGGTTAAATCAAATGAGATAACTCATGTTAGTAGAGTACCTGGCGCACAATGAGACCTCGATAATTGGTAGTCATTTTTATCGTTTCAAAATATAGGGTGCAAGAGAAAGAAATAACAAAAGAGATCTTTGGTGGCAAAAAAGATTAGAAACTACTGGACTTGACATAAATAACTGCTGGGTTTCCCATACCTACTATAGTACACAAAACTGTTTAGTGTCTGTGGATTCTTTGAAGAGCAAGATAAATAGTGTAGGTGCTGAGTGGCAACATTAATAGATGTTGTTTCATCTTGATGTTGGGCAAGAATATTCAGAAAAGGAATCTGAAAACAGTGCTGAGAGTGCTCTCATTCAGGTCAATCCTAAAAATACCCCTCTTCATTTAAGTTAAGAAGTTGCCGTGTGACTCAAGGCAGGGCTTTCAACAGATATAGCCATATGTGTTCTCAACTTTGGTGAAATCTGATCGTGGCCTAAGCCTGTGTTATCCTTGTCGACTGACAGCTGACCTCGTTTTTCTCTGTGCGCTATGCACAGTTCACCTTTCAGAGAAAGAGATCTGATTTCCAAGTAGAAGATTGCTCTTTGTTCTTTTTCTTGCGTTATTTTCTTCATATGTGTTGATTTTAGGGGGAGAGAGAATCTAGATTACAGTTTGCTGAGTAACTTTTCCCTGGATAAGAAGATTTCCTTGAAAATTTGATTTGAATGATTATCAGCACTCAAGAAGAAAAACTTTCTCAGCTGTAGAGGAGCAAGATTCATATATATTAAAAGTTATGACATCATTTCTTTATACAACGATTAAAAATAATTATAATTAACACAATAGAAAAATATATAGTGAATAAGATAGACAAAGGATTCAATAAAATATATATTCAAATTAAGAAAAATATCCATACACATTAGATAAAAAGGCAAAGGATATGAACTGTTATGGATTGAGAAATATAATTAGTAAACTAAAACAAAAAGCTGGTCTCTATTAATAATCAAATGCTTGCAAAAAAAAAAAAAACCTTGAGATATCATCGTATACTGAGTACAGTATCTTTTTTCAGTTGTGGCACAGTAAGTTCGGTTCCTTTGTCAATGCTGATGGCATTATAAACTACAGTAGCCCTATTGAAAAATAGTATTGCAGCCTGTGTGATCAGGCCCCCTAGCTCTGATCACCTTGACAGTGCTGCCTGCTCTAACCAATTCCAGCCTTGGAGCAGCCCTGGTCATGGGCCCTGCTCTGCATGCATCCTGGACCAGCTGAGTCCCTACAATTTCTTCCTGTGACTTACTGTTTCATCCCTTTTAAGAGGAGCTCTTCCTTCCTTTCCTCTGTAGAACCCCAGTCATTTCCTCTGTGCCCGTTGCTATGCATCTCAGTGTCCCTAAGAGATCTTTCCGGTTCTACTTGCCACAGAACAGTTGGCTGGTGGCATCACTCACATCACATCACCTTCACTGTTGAAATAGAAACATTGGCAACTGAGTCTAGAAAAGCCAAGGGAATAGATTTGAGCTCTAAATCTGGGAAAGCAAATCTGAAAGAAATTGAGCCCTGAGTCAGGGCCAGCCATCTTAAATTTCCTAACACGCCACTTTCTACTTAGATTTGCTTTCTGAGAGACTTTCTCATTAGGCCAATTCCAACATCCTAATTTCTTTTCAGAATCATGAAGATATCATAAATGGCAGGTGATCAAAGGAAAGAAGACTCTTACCCATTAGACTCTCCTTAGTCTTAATTTGCTTGGTGTCAGTTTAAATCCTGTACATTAGATCAATTTTACTTTTTTTGGTGGATGTTATTTTTAGAGGGGACGAGAAGACCACATAGATAAAAGAAGAAATGTTTGGGGAAGATAAAACACCTTTCAATGGCAAACTACCCTATCTTTAAAACAAGGTTCCCAGGAGGAGATCTGTATGGGGTGCCGGGCCCAAGAAAGGTGCCCTGGGAATCCACAACATGCCTTCCCCCATTAGTATACATACACTCAGGAAGACAGGTAGTCACCTACACCACACCTTACATTTTGATACCAGAGGGATCTGGTGAAGATGACCTTGAAGCAGAGTACTGCCAGGGAGGAGAGGTTGCAAAGGGCCAGTGTGCACCCTGTGGTGTGGGTGGAGCCACAGTGGAGAGGGGAGCAGCCAGCTTATTCCCTGTTGGTATGATCTCTGGAAGGAGCGCCATCTAGCCATCTCCTTCTGTCTCCCCCACCCCCACACCTTGTCTCCTCCCATCTCCTGGCAGCCTTCCTTTCTGCAAAAGGAAGAAATCAAAGCTGGGGCATCTCAGCAGTCTAGACAAGTGCTTGAGCCATGAATAGTATACACCTGATATTGTTGGTTATCTGTATTTAACATTTTTTTTTTATTTTTGGCAGAATTGGCTTATGATCTGGATGTGGATGATGCTCCTGGAAGCAAGCAACATGTGAATCAGAAGGACAATGAGATAGCTGCCTCTCACAACCTCGGGAATGGCCATTCCCCACTGAAGGTTCTAACCAGCTTGACAATCTATGTGATGTGCTTTTTCTTCCTGGTGCACTGACTTCCTAGTGCACAGCACATGTGCTGCCCTTCAGCACCCTGTGGTCTTCCTCTATAAAAGGAACCACCTTTTAATTTTTTTCTATTTTTTTTAATCTTATATATATCCTCCATCCATTAAGTAGAAGACAAACCATGTGTTATGTTTTTGAAATCAAATGGTATCTTTAGGAGGAACATAAATTTTAGTAGTAGTATAGATTGTCCTTTTGCAAAGAAAAAAAATCAAGTTGTGCCAAATTATTTTCCTACATTTGGCTGCTAGAACATGGTTTCTCTCTCTCTCTCTCTCTCTCTCTCTCTCTCTCTCTCTCTCTCTCTCTCCCTCCCTCCCTCCCTCCCTCCCTCCCTGCCCTCTTTCACTCTCACTCTTTCTCTCTATCCCTTTGCATGGATTTCTTTGAAAAAAAAATAAATGCTCAAATAAAAATGCATTGGGTCTCTTTTGTAAGCCTTCATATATGGTGATAATGCAATGCTTTTCCTCTTCACCTAGCTTTCTATTCAGCATAAGAAAATCTCATCAGGTGCCAACAGGGCCTTGAAATCTACCTTCCTGCCCACATTTTGTGTAGGTATCAATTCTGGCCCCAGACCCCAGTTGAAGCCACTCTCTTCCAACATACACCCAATCCATAATCTCCATTTAGAAACCTTGCATTAGAGTGTCTGCTGGAAATGCTTTGTCCAAATAGAAATCTTCTGTGTAGGTCATATAGTTGCACGGATAATATTATTTTGTCTCCCAGCCCAGAGAGGTGGGCCCAGACAGTACAAAGAAATCATTTCCCAAGTTTCCTTGCTGCTGTCTCAAGCTTGTCCTCCGTCACCCTTCTCTAGAGGCTGCCACATGGCAGTGCCAGCAGTTACCCTCGGTCAGGTTACAAAGGTTGTTGTCAGGAAACCTATGATTTATAGGAAGCAATGCTCACTCTTGGCCTCAGGTGGGCTTCTTCAACATCTGTTTATTCAACAACTAGGTTTTCATACCTATTGGGTATGAGGTACTATATCAGATGATGTAGACAGTAGAAAGCAAAACAGATTTGATCCCTGCTCTCACAGAGCTAAAGTTCTGGCACCAGTGCTAATTCCAACACCAGATTTTTGTCAATTGTAGGTTCAGTATTGTTACTTAAATCTTTTTTTAGACACACTGCATCACAATAATGGTACTATTCTGATATTTGGACATTCTGCTGCGAAAGAACCTCAGGAATAACCAACTTGCCATTGTTTATAATGCCTAGCATATTGCCCATTTGCCAGGCGAGGTCAACAGAAACACTGTTGAGTCTTTCGAATGAATGGGAACTCAACTCCCACCTGAGGGGTAGGAGATGCTGAATAAGTATGAGAAAGAAAGGGTGAAATACAGGGAAGAAGTATGAGCAAAGATCAAAGACAGAACTGGGAAGCCACCTTTGATTCTAAGAGGTGGTCTCAGCCAGGATCTCCAATTTCTGTCTGATGGCAGGAGGTCACCATGCAGGAAACAGGAGGTATAATTTCTCACAACTTATCATTCTCCTCTCCTGCTGTCACCAACACACT
The DNA here is from genome assembly GCA_028627145.1 of Eidolon dupreanum. Taxonomy (NCBI): domain Eukaryota; kingdom Metazoa; phylum Chordata; class Mammalia; order Chiroptera; family Pteropodidae; genus Eidolon; species Eidolon dupreanum. The sequence goes on along the minus strand of CM053505.1, from coordinate 82,633,202 downwards.
TCTGTCAGGGTTTCCTGTGGAGCACAGGTTTCCAATATCCATTTTTATCCTTTGCAGAAATTTTCACAAACACAAAATGGAAATACTTGGTTTAGTGTTTCCTTCAGTTGGTTTTGTCGAAGTTGTTAATATGGCTTCAATGATTTGTAGTGGTTGGTAAGACTTGAAAGGAAATTATCTTTGTTTTTTAAACCATCATCATTGCTATATTTGAATGGGATTTATAAGAATCTTTGTTCTTTGATTCATGAAACCTAAATACCAGAAAGATTTGCTCCTTGGACTTGGTGTGATATGATAACACCAGACCAGAAGAGGATCTAAAGTCCAGTTATTGCTTAAAAGCTGTCCCTGTCACTCTACAGGAAAGTTTTTATTTAATTTGGCAAAAATAATTGTGGCTCTGAGACCAGGCTTTACACCTGCAAGCAGAAGACTGTTTTAAAGTTCATTTCTCCTCTCTGGGAGGCAAAGGAGATTGTTGGTTTTTACACATCCTTCTCATTCACGTTCCCTCTCCAAACCTCAGTTTCCTGCTTCTAAAATGGAGAATCAGGACAAGATGTGTAGCTTATTTGTTGCTCTCATTTCATGGCACCATTGGTCCTGAAAGGAAATAAGTGCTAGTCTCTCTGCCCAGTGATGGAGTCATATACATACTATTCCCATATACCTCGTAGGACTTTTCTAGCCTAAGGTCATATTTGACATACTTCAGTTCCCAGAACATGAACCAAGCCAACCAGTGTTTCTGCTATCTTGGTATACTGTCTGCCAACTATATTCCACCTAGGCTGAAGGATGATGGGCAGAAGACAATTCCTTTGTAATATCCATGGCCTGCTGGTTTCAGCTAAATGGTTGGGATTAAAATGGATAACTACACACATTTATAAAACATGGAAAATTCAACATCTGTTATTGACATTTATTTCTATTCAATAGCTTGTATCTTTTAGCTTTTTATCCAGGTCTTTTCCTGTCCCTCTATATTTTTTTATTTCTGTAGTTCAGAATCCAGTTTCACTGCTAGTTGGTTGCTTTTCATCTTTGAAGTGTTTATTCTGCTCTTTGATTTAAACTTCCTACACATAAATATGTTAAGATGACTATTTTGTCCTTAGAATAAGCCTGGAAGTTAGGAAGTTGCTCCATCTTATTGGAAGTTTCCAGGCCTCTTTCTCTTTGGATGCATGTGTGAATTTCCAACTGCTCAACTCTGGTACTTGAGCAAAGTTAAATCATAGAATAACATACCAAATCCCTAGGCTGCAAAGAACCTGCTAGTTCATCCCACAATCTTTGTTTGATTACTGCCTGAGGTACGGCTTTCACTAGGTCACGAAGCATCCCATTTGGTTGCTGGACATCTCTAACTTTTATCAAATTTATTGTTTTTCAAAAGAAATATATATAGGCAATAAAAATTCAAATAATACACCATTATAAAGTTTTAAAAATAATATTTACCCAATAATTACCCCATAGATATTTACTATTGAAATTTTGATTTACATCCTTCCAATCTTTTATCTGTCTATGTATATTGACACACATTAGATTATACTTAACATACAATTCTATAATATGAATCAATCTGTATTAGGTTGAGTCTAATCTGCCTTCCTGTAATTTCCACCCATGGATCCTAGCTCTTTCATAAAGATCTTTCAACAGCATAAGATTAAGATGATATCACCTTTGTTTAAGGACAAAGTTATTGTCCCTAAACAATAAGTTCAATCACTGACTCTTCCCTCTTCTGATTTTTTTCCTAAACAGCTCCTTCAGCTCTGCTCCATGCTTCAGTGCATCAGTTATCCTCTCATGCTGTCATGCCCAAAGCTGAGCCTATGGCGCAGCTGGAGCCCAAGCAGAATGGAGTATGGGCTTTTACATTCCCACAGAAGCTCAAGACCTCCATCAGAGCTGTCCTAGAATGCAGATACTTGCTTAGAATACACATTACGCTCTTCATGAATGATGAGCTTCTGGCCAACTGAAACCCCTTGATGTTTTTGCAAGAATGGTTGCCAAGCTAGATCTCTTCCATCCTACACTCATGTTTTTTTTTTTTTTTTTTTCAAAAATAAATATCAAGGGTCTTTGATTTTACTTGTCTGTATTTTGGGCCAGACGCTATATTCCGTGGGGAGAGGGGAAAGAGAGAGGGAAAGAGGGAGAATGTATTGGGATGGAGAATTTTTTTTTTGACAAGGCCACAACAGTTTTTAAAGTCTTCTTTTGGAATTGCTGTTGAACCAGTTTATGTAACATACAGTAAAATCAGCTCATTTCTTTATAGTCACACCTTGTTTGGAACCAAAAGTAATGTTCTTCAGCTTGATTACCCACCTCATTCTTTAGATTTGCTGCCAAGTAGCTTTTAGCTGTTTCCAAAAATCAAATATGCCTTCAAGAAACAAAGGCTTCCCTGAGAAGATTCCAAAGAATGTGCTGTTGGCTATAGAGGGTTCTTTTCCCAAAGAAAAATTCTAGAAAATGTGAGGACACTGTACCTCTTGGAAGGACACAGCACTAGTTTAGATATAGAAGGTCTGCTAAGTTTGCCAAGAAATCAACAAAATAAACTAGTTTTTTAATTCGCTTTTACATATTTAGAAATAAATATATTGACTTTAAAAGATTCACACTAAAAATAGAGTTACAGGGCTGGCATGTAGTCAGTGCTTAGTGAGTAATAAATTCGTATTTATTTTACAAGTACTGATAGAGCAATGCTTATCACCTTTGTGATAAGCTATCATCTAGTACATTAACTGTGTCATGTACTAGAGTTACAGTATATGAGACAGACACAGTCCTTACTTTCATGGGATTTCGCATCTAGAGCAGGAGACACACAAGAAATTATAATACAGTAGAAACACTATAATAGGAGTGTACATATTATTGTTCATGGGTCAGGATATATCCATTGAAGAAAGTGTAAAAGGAAGATGGAAATTTCCAGTTTTCAAAGAAAGTATAGAAATTATCCAGGTTACAAAGGGAGAAATGTGTCTTAGGCAGAAGAGTATGACAAAGGTCAATAGTGGACCATGCATAAGGTATTATTTGCCATCGTGGGGCATTGCAGAGCACCAGAGTGTCTATCCATGCAAGAGGTGGTGGTACAATGTGGAGATTCACTGAGAATTGCATAGCAGTCAGAAGTAATGAACCATACATATACCCAATAGTATGGCTATATCTTAAAATCATAATTCAGATAAAAAAGGCAAGAAACTAGATATAGCATCTCACCATTGAAATAAGATATATTCACAAGAGACTACACATTTTACAAAAATACATGCAAACTGAATTGACCACACATTAGAATGGTTGCCTTTGCATGGAGGGGAATGAGTGTGGGCATTGAGGGAAAAAAAGAAGTAAACGAGTCAAAGTAAGAGAGGGGCCTTGTCTGGACCAACTCCGATGATATACCATGAACTGAGAAGAGCTTGAAGTCAAACCTTTGCACCTGAGGTCACAGATAAACCCATACTCAAGGAAGAGAGGGAGGGAAAGAGGGAGGGAAGAGGAAGGCGTAAGATTTCAGGAGACACATCTTATCTCCAGGGCCTGGTACATAGTAGGTGTTCAATAAATACATGTCAAAACAATAAACAGATGAGCAGTCAAATTGTTGTACCTCAGGCCATTTGAAACTATTGGCTAAACAAGCGTTCTTTCAATTATGTGATGTATTTGCCACCCACTTATACATTGACTTAAGAGTTTTGGAGGTGACTCTGAAGTGACCCATCACTTACCTGCAACTTCATTTTGACACAACATATTTAAGAGCACCTTCGGGCAGATGACAATTATAGCTTTCTTCTTGGATGAAAATCCAGTTTCCAGTACCATTAGCAATGGAATTATTGCATTTATTCTGCTTTGTTTGAGTTTTGAACTCAGAAAGATTACCAACTCCAACCCTCTCATTTAACAGATATAGAAACAGGCTCAGAGAAGCTAAGAGATTTGCATAAGGTAACACAGCAAGGCAAGGGAAAAGTCAGGACTGACTCAATCAGAGCCTTTTCCATCACATGTATACTTTGTCACCCTGAAAGAGCAGAATGAACAAACGGTTATATTAGTGAGCTAAAGGCTGTTTTCTGAAATCTGTGTGCATACAGATAGAGTTATACTGATCTTCATTTTGATTCTAGTGGCAGTTTAAAAAGAATTTCTTATCTGACAAAACACATTGCCTTTCCAAATTAATGCATTCAAGCCAGGGCCTGCTTTGAGATGTTTAATGTTGCCCTTACAAATTGGAATCTGGGGGTGCGGGAATTCCATCATCTTCATGAAGACTCCTTGTCACAATGGAGGCATTGTTCTCCTCACTCATACTGTTTGGTTTCATTCCTTTTCTGTAAGATGTTAAGTGTTTATTTTGTTTTGTTGGTGCTGTTGTAATCAGTCTAGACAAGGGCCTACACTGAGCCATCCGAGAGAGGTAAAACTCCCACAGTGGAATTAGGTAAACTACTTTGTACTGTCCTAAGGAAAGGCAGGGAGGCAGCTCCCCCACCCCAACCCACAAGCTAAAATTTTCTTGAAAACCATCACAGAATGGGCTGAATTCACAAATGGAAAAGGTAGGAAGTGTTCTGTCTCATAGTCATCTTCATTTCATATTGGTATGAATTTGCACACCACATTTTTGTGTTAGCCAGGGCACCAAATGCTATCTTATTGTTTGCAAGGATCGTAGAGACTATGCATTTCTACAACTGAGGATTTGTAGATTTTACTTCATCCTGAACAAGCAGAGGTACATGTAGAAAGAAAAATAAATAAAACAGAAGGGAAGGGGAGGACACAGATTACTCAGATTTAATAGGTGACTTTTACTCGTTTCGAATTTTCACATTATTACAGATCAAACAGAAGCATGACTTATGTTTCACAATTTACATGGATGATTACATTTATTTCTACCATTATGACACATTGTCAATAGATAGTAACAATGTTTTACCCTTTTGAAAAATCTAAAGTATGCATCCTGCCCCCATAGCCTCCCTGACACCAAACCTGCAACAAGAGAAGCTTCTGGAGGATAGGGAATTCCAGATAAGATTATGTGTCTTAGGCTTGCAGTCAATGAGACCATTCAGTTTGGGATCTCCCATAGCACAAAACTCTACCTCTTACACACGGCAGCACTGCAGATGAGGTTTGTGGAATTAGCATCAATTTGAGTGGGCACAGCTCCGGCAGATGGGATGGAAGCTACTCACTTGCCCTCAGACAACCAGTACACAACCAATCCTGTGATTTTAGACACATCTATACAACAAGGCCACTGAGCACAAGCCAAATGTGAAATTTGACCTTAATCCTCAAGTCTGACCTATGACCAATGGAACATTCATTAGTAACCTAGAGCTCACTTAACTTAGAATATTATATTTTCTGCCATTTTACCAATAAGAAATTTTTTTCTCACACAATTTTCTACAACCTGTTTATGCTTACAGTTGCAAAAGCACAACAGGGTAAAAACATTATCTAAGAACAACATTATCTAAGCAAAAATAGGCCTCTTTCCAAATGGCCACAAGTCTGTCTAAACTTCCAAATGAATGTCCTCCTTAATTCCTTATTTAGAGCAATCAGAGTCCTAAACCATCAAAGAAAGATTCAATGTGTCCCCAGTATGCTTTTGTTCAGAGCATTTCACTATATTTTAATTCTGGGAATATCAATAAGCCAATATACACACAAAAAAACCCCAGCATATTTATTTTTTCTAAATCTGTTGGATGATAAAGAGTTTACCACATTACAACTTTTCCAGTCCAGAAGCTCTTAGTTAAAGGTTGTCTTTCTATTATCTTGAACATTTACAACACAGTATGTGGCTCCTAATAATTAGAATCTATCCCCAATTGCCACAAACTCTCTTTTCTAGGGGTATATTTCCATCTCCTTTGTTCTTCAAGTTGCTGGTAAAATCTGGTATTTTCTCTGCCATTAAAATGATTATTCCTAGCTTTGATGGTCTCATTTCCTGTGATTTTAGACACATTTAGTTCATAGCACTTGATAATATAAAATCTACGGTTCCTGAGCATGGTCCCTCACATGAGTTTTGAGAAAACCATAGAAAACTGGAGAAGTTTTAGTTAGCATCTTCTCACTGCTTATCATCAGGTCAGCCAATGTATCCAGAACATTATAATAGTTTTAAAAGTTCTCATCACAAGGAAAAGAAATGTGTAACTATTTGAAGTGATGGATGTTCACTAAACTTATTGTGGTAATCATTTCACAATATACAAATATATCAACTCATCACATTCGTCACCTTAAATTTATAAACGTTATGTCAATCATCTCAATAAAACTGGAAAAATTATATTTTACATTAAGCCCCTTACTGCGACTCTCAGGCTTGTCCTGAGGCTCACATGAGGGAATGGGCAGGAAAGTCTTTTGAATGGTTTGATACATTCATTACAGGTTTTTGAAAAAAACAACTACCAAATTTTCTATGTGAGGATAGTAAGGTGTGCAAAGTGCCCCAGCTTGCCTCATGAGAGTAGGAAGCCCTCAGCTCTCTGCAGTCTTTGTACCCGCTTAGCACCACCTAACTTAAGCAGGACCCTACCTGTCAGGATGAGGATTCTCCTCAACCTTAAATGTACAGTGGTCTTCATATCAAAAGAATCTCTCAAACACAAGAAAAGGCTTCCAGCTTCCAAACTTCCTCTTTCCTCACCATCTTCCAAGCATTTTACACTTGAAGCTGGAGGTAAACCTCAGAGGGCAGGACGAAGATGGATACTAAGAATTGAATACTCTATTTCATTTGATGCCAAGAATCAATGTTCCTTTTGAAGGGAACATTATTGAAAACTAACAATTGGCCAAGGCCCATGTGACCACTGCAAATAATTGTTATGAATCTGTCTTGTTTCATCTCTTCTTTTATTTCTCCTGAAAAAGGCTTTTTTAAAGCCTCACCAGTGGTCTAATTCTGCCTGTCAATGAAATAGGAATCCAGTTCCTCCATCTTTTGCATTCAGGAGCTCAAGATTCCTTTTTAGGTTTCTTTGACCATCTCTCGTATTGGTCCCTTTTGCTTCATCCCTTAGCTAGGTCAGGAGGAAAGGCCCTACATGATGTCCATGCATTACAGTCATCACCAGGAGATACTCAAATCCAAATGAAATCATCAATCAACTGTTAATCATAACCTAGGTTTTCAAGAGTGCTTGTGTTCTTTATAAAGCCATCAATGATTTAAGGATGCATATTGTTTACAGCCCAGCAGGACTTTGAGAATAGAATGAGTAGTGTCTAAAGATTATATATAGCCAAAGTGTGAGGAAACCTTAGCCTCTCCAAGAGTTGACCAGAACAGCTAAAGCCTGTGCTCTGAGCCAGCCACAGACCTAAGGAAAACGGTATTCATGTTTTCCAAGGGCCTTCCAGGGCTGTTTACTCAATTAGTCCTAATGTGAGCTTCAATTACAGAGTGACTTTTCACAGCAGTGAGGCAGGAAGTCCCCCAGCGCACATACCTACATCCAACACACCCCTCCCAGTAGGAGCTTATAGCTTGCATGGAAAAGCTTTGCAGTAATTCTTTTCTTCTTGCATTTGGGCTTGGCTGTGTTGATCTGTACAGCTCCCCTTCCTGGTCTGCAAGCCACAGGCCTTGCTCCTGTTGCTCAAATAAACACCTTTCAGCCTGGTCTGAAACACTGTGAGTCACAGGCCTTCTCACACGATCTGGCCCAGGCCCTTTCAGAAGTTTGTATTTCCAGGCAGGATGGAGCCAGCAAGCAGATGTGGCTCAGCCTAAAGGTCTTTAAGGGTCCCATTTTGTTTTTGGCCCTAAGCTCTAAAAGGCATGTCAGAACAACTGAACTCAATTTTCTCAGTTGCCAAGCTCCTCAGAGGTGCCATCCATAATGTGCCTGTAGGTCCAGATGCAACCGTAGGCTTCAGAGCAGGCAGGCAGCCAGGACTGGTTTCAAGTGCCTGCCATATTCTTACTAAGAGTTCTCCGGAAGCTGCAGAACTTAGTGTTTCTTATCCAAAAATCTTCTGGAATTTTTTATTTGTAATAATTCCAAACCCACTGAACATTTTTATAACAACTGAGATTTGGGAGAGTGGAAAAAAAAATCAGTTAGATGATTAAGGGCATACTCACTCTTAGGTACTGATTTTCAAGGGCAAATTGATGGGCCTGTTTGAGCTCCCAAGGAATGTTGAGTTCCTGTCTGAGCCCTCTCCCACCCCACAGTTTCTCTATTGTTAATCAGTGTGGCTGCTTTAGATGGTGGAGGTATAGGATTTAGGGTTGCCAGGGTCTGGGAGTAGTTCAGCTTATGCCTCTCAAACAAGGGTACTGGCAGAGCTCCTTGCTACAGCCAGCCAAAGGCCCAGAGGGTGGTTTTCTCCATTCTTGGCATGTTCTGCTCTGTATGCCACATCCAGGAAGAGGTAGAAATCATCTGGGGACAGCAGGCAGGCCCTTGAGGTTAACTCCACTAGTCCCTTCAGCTGATAGGTGGTGAAAATAAGGCTCCAGGGTAAATTAAGGTCACTGGGATGGTTCTAGAGCCTAGAGCCCTCTGTGGCTCCCTTTTCAGGGCTCTCTTGGTCCTAGCCAATGTGTAAGATCAGAAAGAAGACAGCATCTGCCAAAACAGATTCTAGAGCTTTCCAACTCAGAGTCCATGATTTTTTAATTTTTAACCTCTCCTTTCATCAGTGCTTGTAATGAAAATTGGACCAGTAACACCTTGTAGAATCTGTAAATTGCCTGCAGACTAGAAGATAGGTGCTAGAAGAGTTGATAGCCTATTAGAGTAGGCATTTGCTACCAGTCCTAAAGACATTAATTTTCTTAGAGAAACAGATGGAGAATCATTTCAAGGGCCATGGAGAAGAAAAACCACATTTGTTCAAATGGCATAATCTTTTTCTTCTACAATGACTCAAGCACAGCTTCCACCTCTCCCCCTGGGAGCTTAATAATGCACATATCTGGAGACTGCCTCTCACACATCTGCTCAGTCCTTCATCACAGGGACAGAGAATTCAACCACTGACTCCAGAAAATATTTTCCAAGAATAACAGCATATCTGGCCTAATGTATTACTTTTACTTCCACTTGCTGACAGAATAAGGAGACGTTTATCCACTCATCACTGAGGCTTGGCCAAGGCCCTTCTCTGGAAATCTCGGCTCTAGGAAAGGTTCACATACTTGGTTCTCAGAACCAAGAGGAGAGGTTGACAAAGGCAGGGAAGTGTGAGAAATGTACTCTCCCTACAATAAGAACTAATTAAATTAGAACTATAACTCCAGCAACACTAAGTGATAGAGCCACAAGGACTTGGCCTAACCTAGGCCTCAGTTCATCTCGGTGGCTCCTTGAATATAGGGGTCCCTGCCTCAGAGATTACAGGGAGAAACAATCTCCTCCGGAGAAGGCTGTAAATGCAAATAGATTTGCATTTCAAATCTATTGTTGCGGAAAACCATGGGGCTATTTACAAGGCCTTTCTGAGAGGTGAGTAACCACGTGGGAACACAGAATATTAGCAGTTTAGAAAATCTAATGTGCCTGAGGAAAAAAACTATAGAAATTGTGAGAAAACGAACCCTGTGATCATTTCACTTAAGTATACATTGAGTTTTTATCTTACATGGGTCTCTTTCCTTACATTTTCAAAAACATGACAAAGTGGTTAGATCTTATCTTTAGCACTGAAATTTTTGAAGAAAATCTCTTTCAGTAAAAACCTCAATTTTAGTTCCCTACAAGACAACTCGTAGAATGGGAAAATATATTTTCAAATCATATTTCTGATAAGGGACATGTATCTGAAATATATAAAGAACTCTTACAACTCAATAAAAAGAGAAATAACCCAATTTAAAAAATAAATGAAGGATTTGAATAAACATTTCTCCAAAGATATACAAATGGCTAATAAATGCTTTAAAAATGCTCCATACCACCATTAGCCATTAGGAAAATGCAAATCAAAACCACAACAAGACACCACTTCATATTCATGAAGATGACTATAATTTTTTTACAATTACAGTTGACACTCAATATTATTTTATATTAATTTCAGGAAATGACTATTTTTATAAAAAGAAAATAACAAGTGATAGTGAGGGTGTGAAAAAATTAGAATTCCCCTACATTGCTGATGAGAATGTAAAGTTGTGCAGCTGTTTTGGAAAACAGTCTGGCAGTTCCTCAAAATGTTAAACATAGAGGTATCATATGACCCAACAATTAGACTCCTAGGTATATATCTAAGAGAACTGAAAACATATGTCCACATAAAAACTCGTTCATGGTTTGGCAGTTTCTCAAAAAGCTATATATAGAATTACCATATAATTCAATAATTCTACTCCTGGGTATATATTCAAAAGAATTAAAAGTCAGAACTCAAACAGTTACTTGTACAACAATGTTTATTACTTGCAAGAGCCAAAAGGTGGAAATAACCCAAATGTCCATCAATGAATGAATAGATAAACATGTGTGGTATATCTATACAATGGAATATTGTTCAGCCATAAAAAGAGATGAAATACAGTAGTCCCCCTTATGCAAGGGGGATACATTTCCAAGACCCCCAGTGGATGCCTGAAAGTACAGATAGCACAAAACCATACACTATTTTTTCTATGCACATATACATATGATAAAGTTTAATTTATAAATTAGGTATAGTCAGAGTTTAATAACAATAACTAATAACAAAATAGAACAATTATACTATAATCAAAGTTATGTGAATGTCGTCTCTCATGCTCTCAAAATATTGTACTGTATTCACCTTTCTTGTGATAATGTGAGATGATAAAATACCAATGTGATGAGATGAAATGAAGTGAATGAGATGTTATTAAGTAAAATAAGGGTTGCTTGAAAACAGCACTGTCAATCTTATACCTAAGATGGCTAGTAGCATATACAGCATTGCTATGCTGGATAAAGGGATGATTCACATCCCAGGTGGGATGTGGGAGATTTCATCACACCACTCAGAATGGCGTGCAATGGAAAACTTATGAGTTATTTATTTCTGAAATTTTCCATTTAATATTTTCAGACTGCTGTTGACTAAAATTCATTGAAACCACAGAAAGCAAAAGTATGGATAAAAGGGGACTACTGGACTGATACATGTTGTAACTTAGATGAATCATGAAAACATGCTAAGGGAAAGAAGCCAGTCACAAAAGGCTGTGTATCGCACGATTCTATTTTAATGAAGTGCCCACCGGACATCCATGAAGACTGAAATCAAATTAGTATTTACCTAGAATTGGGGAATGTAGGTGGGGGTGGATGGAGAGTGACAGTTAATGGGTACAGATTTCTTTTGGGGGGTGTTGAGAATTTTATAAAATTAGTGGTGATGGTTTCACAACTCTGAGCATGCTAAAAATTACTAAACTGTGCACCTTAAATGGATAAAATTTATGGTAGGTGAAATATATCTCAATAAAGCTGCAAAAATAAGCTCTCATGGCTTTTTAGGGCAACCTCAGTGATACTACATTACCTTCATTCTTTTTCAGGGACATTTGAAGAGGCCGTATGGTGCAGGGGAGAGAGGGAGGGATGAAGGCAATTAGTTATTGAGCGCATGCTCTGTCCCTGTGCCAAATGCTGTCACATACCTCCTCGCATTTAATCTGTGCTCTGATTATACCCATTCTGTATCTGAGGGAAATCATTTGGTCAAAGTCACACAACTAGGAAAGTGGTGGAGACAAGATTTAAACAGAAGGCTTCTTTCTGTCTTCAATCTCACATACTTTCTACTCGCCTGTGCTACTCTAGGAAATCGGTATCTTCAATCAAGATAGATTGCTTTTGTCAGTATCCATTGTGCTGTGTAAATCTCAGCTTCACTGTGTTAGCAGGGTGGTTTGGACATGGCAGCAGTTGCAAACTCAAATGCCCGCTGGAGCCCAGTAGGAATTAAAATGCTTTTAAAAAGCCAGGCTAGGGAATGGCTATGGTGAATTGGAGAATACGTGACCCATCTGAAGGAAGAGGTGGTGGTAGCTCCGGCTCATTGTTGTCACAGGGTAACAAGGGCCTGCAGTGGCCAGACCCTGATTTTTCACAAGCCAAAAATATGGATTTTTAAATGTTGGCAACTAATTCAAAGATTGAAAAAAAAAACTGTATAGGACAAACAAAATATTTGCATGGCAATTCCACCTGAGGGCCTACCAGTTTGTAAATCTGGCAGATGATGAACTAGATAAACTCTGATGTTCATTCTGGTTTTTGTATTCTCTGAATCTCTCTGCCACACACCTGGTCCTGTCTGCCTCGGTGAGTAAAGGTTTTCAACATTATCCCTGCAGGAAATCAGACCACAGAGAGCAGTGCCTCTAAGCTTTGGCTCCTAGACTGCAAAGGCAACTTCCAAATATGGGACACACTTTTTCTTCTTGAAGTGGGTGTTACTTTTCCTCCTGTTCTGCCTGGGCAAATTAAGTGGTTGAGTAAATATGTGGGTGAGCTGCCAGCTGCACGTATGGTAAGTGATGTCTGTGACTTCAAGTTTTCAAAATAGGAGGCCTTAGTGAATGTCTCTTACAAAGCCCCACCCAGCACTATAAGATGGCATTCTGAAACACCCGCTCCTCATTTTCTCTAGAGAGTAGGCCAGAGCCAAGAACATATGAAGTAGTTCTTCAAATTGTTAGGTTTTTGCTTGGTACCATGAATTTTGTGATTTAGCCAAAGAATAGGTGCTATTTTATCCTTCTGGTGGTTTTGAAATGATAATGAATTAAATGTAATATTAATGTTTGGCTTTTAAAAACATACATTCATGGCTAAAAGGGAGCCAAAATTAAAGAAAAAAATTGGCCAACAATTCTCCAGTTCATTATAATGGTTACTGAAGGCATTCGTTATGAAGTCAAAAAATGTAAAATATTTCCCCAGAATGTTTGATTCCATCTTCTTAGATACAAAGAGAGCAAACTTCCTGTAAAAACTAAAGGGATCCAAGAGAACTCTGAATTTTAAACCCCAAAGTTTTACATTCCTTATAGCAATTGACTGACCTTGGAGAGGCTGAGTCAGAGCCTGGGTATCCTCGGGGACAGGGGCCATAGGAACATTAGAAGGAATGGGCAGCAGGGCCTTTGTGCAGGCCTTTCAGTGGCATGAATGGTCAGCCCTTCCTAAGGTCAAAGGCAAGATAGAGATGTGAGGTGAGCCCTTTCATCTACCCACAGCAGAAGTGGATACTTCACTGCCATCTATCTAAACTGCCATCTCCCTAAACATAACAAGCCTGCTCCTGAGGGGCTGATTCTTCCCAAGGACCTCCTCTGAGGCCCATGGGAGCAGTACCAGAAACAGGTACCAGCCCAGCTATGAACATAGCCTCCTTTCCGAATCCTATGTGTTCTCATCCCCAACTGTTTACAGAATTGTTCTAACCAAACTTGTCGGTCTGCATCCTGACCCTCTGGCCATCAAACCTCCATCTAGCTCTGTACCCTAACTCCTCACCCAGGCTTCAACGACCTCTTTGGGATATACTCCTTTGACATCACCAGCTCACCCTCTCAGCAACACCTATTCTTGCCTTTAAGGAGTATTATAGGCTGAAATATGGCCCCCTGAAAGATAGCCACATCTTAATCCCCCAAACCTGTGAATATTGCCTTATATGGAAACAGAGTCTCTGCAGGTGTGATTAATAAAGGATTTTAAACTAACGAGGTTATCCTAGATTATCTGAGTGGACTCTAAGTACAATTAATAATGTCCTTAAAAGAGGTAGAGAAATGAGATTTCACAGATAGAAGAGGAGGTGGCAAGATTCCTTCCTGGTCGGAGACTTCACCTGGCCCATAAGGCGAAGTTTATTCCCTTTGTGACATATCAAAGAGGGGAGACCAACAGGGTCAGCACAGGCCTCATTTTCTTAGGGTGAGACTTTGGGGCCCAGAAATCCTGGGGAACCCCAGGGAAGAAAATGAATTACTTTATCTCAAGTCACAGAAATTTAGAACTTACAGAAAACACTTGAGTGGTAAAACACTTTGTGACAGGACTGAGATCTCCAGGCAGACTCATTGGCAAGTGTGAACTGCAGAAGACTTGGTTCTGATGCTTCCAAAATCTTCCTAGCAGGTAGTTCAGAAAGTGCTAATTTGAAAGTATTTTGAAACTTCTTTATTAAATACAAACTCTCACTCTTGGTTTTAATTGCATCCTGGAATCACTCAGGGAGGTTTTAACACTCTCAACGTACAAGTCACAACCTCGACCAATTAGATCAGAATCTCTGGTGATGGGACCCAGCTTCTGGTATTTTTTAAGACTCCTCAGATGGTCCCAATGTGCAGCAAAGGTTGAGGACTGTTGCTTAATCCACAGCCCTCAGCTCATTCCATTTACTTGTTTAATGCAATCCTGGAAGGTCAGGATAGAGGAAGACAAAAGAAAAGGATCTTTTAAGATCTCACCTCCAACCTATCTGGAAAGAGGGGAAAAGAAGCAATCAATCCATCCATCCATCCATCAATCAATAAATGGAACAAAATGCTTTTCTGAGGCCCCTCTGAAGATGTCTAGATGAGAAGTCCAAGAGAACCCATAGACTGGACAGCTTTATTCTGTGACAGGTATTTCAGAAGCACGTATTGACAGGCTCCTGGTCCCCTTGGATCAGAAGTCCTGGAACTACTTGGTTTAAGAATGCAAAAGCCCTAGACCAGACAGGCATATCCCTGAACTCAGTTCTGATAGAAAGCTGATGTTGGATGTCCTCAGAGCAATGATAGACCTCCAGCAGAAAAAGACTAAGTACAACAAACTCTCCCTCCTCTTCCAGAGTTTTCTCCCTACAATAACTGTGTCAACTGTATAGAAATCTGACAAGTCACTGTCATTTTCTTGAACTATCTATCATTAATGCTTGGTTATCATACCCTGTAGAACCAGGTATAAAAAATATATATCACATGAGTCTTGATGAACTGTGTGTTGTGAGGTTTGATTTCAACAGTAAACTCTGTTTAGCAGTCTTCAGTTGTTCATTCTCGTAGTACTCTCATAGGTCCACAATTGTCAAACATTAGGGAAAAGTGCTTCTTGGTTCTTGGCTCTCTTGAGTAATGGATGCTATACATTAAGTAACCAATGCTCAAAGCAGATTTCTGAGTCTGAGAAATGTGTAACCTTAAAAAATATCAATCAGACCTCAGAGGTGAAGAAAATGAGCCATCAAGCAGACCTATTTGAATAAAACATGACCAAATTTGCACCTTCTTCATGTGTTTTCACAGCTACCAAATTCATGGTATCAAAGGTGCCGGTTTATCACAGAAATTAAAAATGCAGCAGAGCAGCTGGGAGCCAATATAAGGAAAAGATGAATCTGTTTTGTGTAGCCAGCCAGGAATACTGGAGCTAAAGCAAGCAGTTCTCTAAGAGATAGGAGTCTCAGCCAGGAATGTGTGGAAAAACAAAACTACTTTGTGCCTCTTCACCTCAACTTGGGAGAAGATACAGTGTCAAAGACGAATTTCAAGACTCTCCAAGGGAACACAGTGCAGGCTAACAGATCTGCTCTGAAGTCATTGTCCAAGAGGGACCATCAGTACCTTGAAGTAATAGGACCATCTAGCTTCTGACTAGACCCAGCAATTGGAGTCACCTTGGGCCTCCGCTGTGTCCTGGGAGAGATGGATGGGGAGAAGGGCTCATGCAGGGGATTGGGGGGTGGGGGAAAGCTGGGAGTGGGGGCAGGAGGCAAGTAGGCAGAGCCTAAGAAGCAGTCAGGTTTTTTTGGTTACAACTTAATGGCATTACCCTCAGCTAAAGTAAAGGGATTTCTGTTAGAAGCTCCTGGCATGTTTATACAGATAGTGATTTTATTGTCTAAGAATGTTTGTTAATCAGAATATATTTTGTTCAGAGTTGGATCCTTTTGAAAATAAACATCTGATCTTATTTCACTAGAAATCCACCGTTGCTGCCTATGGGGAATCTATTGGACATTTTCTCTGTTTAAATGACACATGAAGCAGATTTTTTCTTTGGTGATTTTTACCCCTCAAAAGGCATTTCATTAAAAAAGCAAATCCAGCTACAGCCATAAAATAATCACACTGCAGATCATGGCCTTCCTGTCTTTGGTGGTGGCTGGTGGAACTCATTGACGCTTCAGATGCATATGTTTGATTACCATTATTTCTCCTCCTGAAACTTAAGGTTTGGGGAGCTTGTAATACCACATTTCCTCTGAAATTGAAGGGATTAACAATAAATCTTGCATTACCAATACATTAACAATAGATCTTTCCTCATGGACATAACTAACTTTAACTGTTTTTTCTGTGCTCAGTAAAGAAAAAATCAGCCCAAACTTCCCAGAGCTCAGAAGTTGAGTTGCATTTTTGAAATGTTTTCAATGTTTCAACTACAATGGAAATATCCACAACAAATTTCAAAATAATACTGGAGAAGAGTATGATCTGAATATATTTGTGTTTTAACAAAGCCTTAACACCGAAACATTTTAATGTAGTTAATTGAAAACCAGTGTTTACTAATTAGTAATTAATAAAGCTCTGACAATGTGACACATGACATTTAGTTCTATAATTTCTTTTACTGGTTCCAGGTGATTTTTGTAATTATAGAAAGAGCACTGGCCCCAGGAATGATGCTCCTTTGTCTTTAAATGATCATTGTTGATACTTGGGCATTTGTTTACACTCTGTGGCTCATAGTCTTTGATGTTTTAGATATATTTACATTTGAACAAATGTACAAAATACCAGGAATGGCTACAGGAAGATATACTTTGGAAATATATTTCAGATGGGGATGTTTTATAAAACATTAATATACAAATCAGTCCAGCCTAAGATGGAGCGTCGTTCAGCATCATCTCTAGCCTTAGACATAAACATTGGGGCAACCAAATGCCTGCCCTAACTGAAGCGATCAGAGCTCCAATATGCAACAAATTAGTTTTACACCGAGGCAAAGGTCATTTCTTTAATCTTTGTCTTTGGGGAATGTACACAAATTGTCATTCTTCCCAACTTATGTAATTAAACAGTTTAACTGGTGTGGCCACTTACTGTTTATTTTCTCATCGGGTAATGGAAGGAAGTTAGCATCAGATGACAAGGAGAGAATATAGGCAGTTGTAAATGTGTTGATGATGTTCTGTGTGTGTGTTTGAGAGAGAGAGAGCGAGCAAGAGAGAGAAAGAGCGAGAGCGAGAGAGCGAGAGAGCGAGAGAGAGAGAGAGAGAGAGAGAGAGAGAGAGTGAGAGAGTGAGAGTGAATATGTTGCTTTCCCTCTCTCTAAGGGATGCAGGAAAGGCTTGGCTCAGACCCCAAGGTGAGAATCAACATCATAGAACCTTTTTGCCAGTGAGGATTGGCTGCTCTAGCTTCATTACTTTGCTGCAGGTGTGACCACTGGCTTTGGTTCTGTGACAACCACTAACCTCACAAAGTCAGGCAGCCTCCTGCACAGGGCATTCATTATCCAGAACTCAGCTGTGAGGTATAGCACATAACAATAGAGTGGAGGTAGAAAGCACAGGATTGGAAGTTAGATACACCAAAGTTACAGTCCTGGCTCTGGCGCCATGTGACCTTGGACATATTTCCACACCTTTCTGAAGTTCAATTTCTGCATCTCTAAAATGGAGATAATAGTACCTAATTCCTAGGATTGTTGTGAGACATGAAGCATTCTTAGTACAGTCCTGGCAGGAAGTAAGTGCTCACTAAATAGGAGTTCCCTCTCTATGTATAAGGGTAAATTCCCGTGGTTACATTTAGGGGAAGGGAAGGGGTTGTGATTGGGACAGGGCATGTGGAAGGATTTCTGAGGTGGCTGGCTAAGTTCTGTTTTGTGTCCTGCGTGGTGTTTGCAAGGGTATTCATATTGTAGTAACTCACTAAGCCATATATTTGTATATTTGTTTTATGTAATTTCCTGTATCTGAATTTTACTTAATAATAAAAAGATCACAATAAAGAAAAATAAATACATATTTGTTCTAAGATGGAAGAGAAGGAGGGGGGAGAGAAAGAGGGAAGAGGAAGGGAGGAAAGGAGGAAGAAAGGAAGGGAGGGAGGGAGGGAGGAAGGAAAGGAGGAAAGAAATAAAGAAGAAAATAAAGAAAGAAACCAGCATAAGGCAGATCTGGAGCAGGGAGAAGTGAAGGGAGAAAAAATATATTGATGGAAAGGAATCTCACCACACCCAGTATCCTAAAGTCAAAGATTTGGAGCCCCAGGCAGGCAGCTGGTTTCAGAGTGGTCCAGTACACTGTGAGCAAACATGGCACAAGGCTGTCCGGGAGCCAGCATTATGCAGAGACCCCCAGCAAGTAGTCAGCAACAGGTCAGTATTGCAGGGAAGCTGTGACTAGAACCCAGTGTGAGTAGATTCGGTCACACGAATGGTGCACCAGGGTACAAAGTAAGCAAAGAACTAGCAAGGAAGTGCCCTGAGTTACCTGAGGTAGAGAATCTTCAACTTCCCTTGAATGAAGAGACGAAGCACTTTTCCTCTGCTGACTTTATCCTGCGTTCTAACAACACAGATGACTTCTATTTCACTCCTGGAAAGGTCTTTTTATTCATCCTACTTAATTTTGTCACTCCTGACTACTCCCTCTCCATTACTCCCACCACTCAAACCACTTCTTCTCAGTCTCCTTTTCATGCTCCTTTTTTCTCTGCCAGCCCCTTAAAAACTGGTGCTTCCCAGGGTTTGATCCAGGCCTGTTATCTCTCATCTGCACTCTCTCCCTGGTGAGCTCATCTACTCCCACAACTTCTATTACCATCTCTATGGCAGTACTTGCCAACTCTCTACCTCCAGTTGTGGCCTCTTCCTTAGGTCTCAGACTCTATCTCTAACCACTGACTTTGGCCATCTCTACCTGTATGTCCAGAGGCACAGCCTTAACATGTCCTCAAGCTTCTTAATCTCCACTCAAGCTGTTTCTCTCCTCTTGGCTGTGAATTTTAAGCATGCCAACTGGATCTTGTTCCACAATGCCCTATGCCACTGCACTTAGCCCAGATCTAGATCACTACAACTTTATCCTGTCACCACTCCAATTCCCAAACACCTTTTTAAACTCCCATCTTATCCTAATTCAGACCTCATGCTCATCCCATGGAGTTTAGGACAGATGGTGCTATTTTGGTACTGGATCCTGGATTCCCTTGAATGAGCCCTGTCCTCTGATACACAAGGTACCTAATTCATTGTTCCCATTCAATCCAGGTTCTAACATCAATTTATATGCTTGTTGTTCTTTTTCTATTTGCCTCAGCCCTGTGATTAGAAATTAGACATCCTCTATGGAAAGAGGTACTTCTCTTGTGGTCGTAGTGCCTGTTGGGCCACCACTGCTGCCTTATCAGAAAAGGCTTTGGGGGATACTACTCAGTGTCTTAACTACCCTTAGAGCTATGCATCTAGCCATCATAGACATACACTCCAGTCCAGGTTATGTAGAATGGAGATGGCTACTGTGGTGGAAACATACTCTCTAGATAGCAGCTGAAAAGGTAATCATTCAGGAAGAGAAACAGTACTTGTATTGAGGAAGACTCGGCATCTATTACTGAACAGTGCCATGGCTTACTGATGATAGATAATGAGAAAACCAACAAATCCTAGTCCTAACCCTCCCCATCTGACCTATCCTGTACTCTACGAAGAGCCAGAGACTATTTTGAATGCCCATGGAATAACCAAAGGATGAAATATGTATGTAGACCCATGTGACAATGGACTCTGGTCCAAGAGTCCAATACAGGACTCATCTCAAAGCCTCCTACTTCATAACCGTGCAGCATCTATTTTATAACCTCAAATCCCTCCCAACCACTTCTGACTCCAGCTATTCCAGATAAACACCAGTCTAATCAACTCCTCTCCCAGTTCTTTGCTAGGCACCCAGAATTCCTACCAGGTTCTCCTTAGCACCTCAGAAAAAAAGAACTTAGACATTTCTTTTTTCCATCATTGATGTCTCTCCACTTAGGTCTAACAGGCACCTCAACCTTGTCCTGTTGAATGGATATATTTATTTTCACTGTCCCCAGCATCTGTTCTGTCCCAGTAAATGGCACCTCATCCACTAATTCACACAAGCCAATCAAGGCATCATTCCTTTATCGGTAACAGCTTTATTGAGGTATAATTTGTGTGCCATAAAATTAAACTCTTTAAAGTACACTGATCATTGTTTTTTGGTATACTGACCAAGTTATGCAATAATCACCATTATCTAATTCCAGAACATTTTCATCGACCAAAGAAGAAACTATGTTCCTGTTAGTGGTCACCCCTCACTGACCCCTGCCTCCATTACTTAGCAAACATTAATCTGTCTGCACTGATTTGCCTACTTCACGTAAATGGAGTTATTACATGTGGCCCTTTATGTTTGGCTTCTTTCACTTAACCATAATGTTTTCAAAGTTCATCCATGTGGTAGTATGTATCAGTATTTCCTTCCTTTTTATACCTAAATAATATCTTATTGTATAGATGTCAATTTTGTTTATCCATTCATCAGTCGATGGCCATTTGTATTGTTTCACCTTTTGGCAATCATGAACATTAGTGCTATTAACATTCATTTACAAGTCATTGTTTGAACACCTCTTTTCAATTCTCTGGGTGTATACTTAGGAGAGAAATTGGTGGGTCATATGGTGATTATGTTTAACTTCTTGAGGAACCACCAAACTGTTTTTCATAATGATTGTACCATTTTATAGCCCACCAACAATGTAGGAGTGTTCTAATTTCTCCCCATCTTCAACAACATATATATATTTTAATTATAATTATCCTAGTGTATGTGAAGTGGTACCTCATTGTGATTTTAATTTGCACTTTCCTAATGACTGGTGCTAAGCATCTTTTTATGTGCTTGTTCTCCATTTATATATCTTCTTTGGAGTAGACTTATTTCTTCATGAATTTCATCCCTTATTTTCTGGTTTTCCCTCTACCACTCTCTTGTACCTCTTGCACCCCTTTTTACTCCCTTTCTTCATAGTCTCTTTCACAAACTCCTTCTGTTCTGTTTGCTCACCCCTCAAATTTGATCTTTTTTAGGGTTATAGCCTAAGTGCTTTTTTGTTCGCACTCCATACACTATCTTTGGGTGATCTCATCTGCACCATGGCTTTGCCTCTGTCTTGAAGTTGACAACTCCAAGATCTTCAGCTGAGATCTATTTCTTGGGTTCCAGGCCCATATATCCAGCTTCTTCCCTGATGGCTCCACCTGGGTGTCTCACAGCACCTCACACACTCAACATGCCCAGACAGCACTTGCCCCACTCCCACCATTCCAGATCAACTCCTCCTCCACTCAGTCACACAGGCCCAAAACCCTGGAGTCTTTTTTGGCTTCTCATTTCAAATTTCTAATCAGTCACATTAACAATAGCCTACAGATTCTGCTGTGTGGATGTTTCCAACAAAGACTTAACACACTGAGTTATTTTCTGGCCTAGCATTCTAGGTAATACAGGACTCAAATTGAGCATGCTCGTGAAATATTTTGAATTCGACTAGATATTCGACCTGCTTAAAATCTATTTTCCTACATTAGGCATGAGAGTTGGAGACCCTCTTTATGGGTTCAGTTTTATTTCTCTACATGTTTGCTACCCATTCCCTGGACCATGCCCTCATTATTTCTCACATAGAACACTACAGGAGTCTCCAAGTTGGTCTCCTGTCTCCAGTCTTTCCTACTTCTGAAATCTAAACTCTATGCTAAATCTATTCTGTGTAGCACAGCTTCCAGAAGCACAGCTCTCATTACGTTAAATCCATTTTAAAAGCTCTTTAATGGCTCCCTTTTGACTACACATATAGGCTAAAATCTAAACTCCAATGCAAGTATTGAAGATCCTTTGTGATTTGATCCATAATGACTCTCCCAGGTTCATTTATTGTCTCTCTAGCTGCACTAAACTACCTGCCATGACAAGAATTACCTTCTGATCCTTTGCATTTGTTCTTGTTCTGTCTGTCTATGATGAGCCAGCTCTCCATTCTTCCCTTCCTGTTCCACTCCCCGAATAACTGACAAACTTTTATTCTCTAAGATCCAGTATGAATATGATCTCCTCTGTGAAGATTTATTGAATTTTCCTGGACAGAGTTAGTTACCAATTCCATTTAATTCAGCTAGCACACACTCAGCTCCTGTTAGGTGTCATGCAATTTTAGGCACAAGAATACAATAATGATAAACTATTATAGGTACCACCCTGAAAGAGCTCATAGTACAGTAAGGAAGGCCATGTTTTAAAAGAATTGAAGACAGTATAGTAAATGCTGTGGATTGGGGTTTGTACAATGGACAATGGAAACACCTAGAAGGCAGTTAATAAACCTGCCTAGAGGGGTCAGATAAAGGTACAGCGAAGAGATGAAATGTGACCTGTGTCTCAAAAGATTTGTGATATGAGATAGGAGATGTAGAAGAAGAAACAAGCTTTAGAAAGACAATTCTGAGTTTGATTTAGGACATACTGAGTCTGAGGGACCTGTGGAATATCCAGAAAGAGATATTGAGTAGGTACTTGGAAACACTAAAGGTCTACAGCTCAGAAAATAGCTGTGAGTTGGTGGTGTGGATTCAGGGAACGTCAGCACTTAGTGGTAGTGGAAGCCTTGGGAGTGGGTGGGGGAGATAAGGCTAAGAAAGAGGCCAATTGCTTAGCTGGCCCCTTTTACCACATGTAGTCTTACCTCTCATATACTCTGTGTAGCTCAACTACCTGGTTGACACAAATCAAAGGCAGAGATTGACGTTTGCTCATGTCATCATTTCTCCACCTCCCCCAGCACCTTATTTACTGCCCATCATAGAATTGGCACCCAATACCTATTTGTTGAATACCTGAACAATAGTCACTGAGGTAAGGGGTAATTGTCAAGTGGCTACAACTGTGAGAGAGGGCAGAGTACTAACAAGATGATAACATTAGTGGTTGTTTTCAGTGCCATTATTGAGGATCTCAGAGCCTTTGGAATGAGACACGGAACAGGTTTGAGAGAAAGGGCTCGGCAGAGAGAAGAGGGAATCAAGAAAAGGTAAAAGTTCCCCTCAAAAAGCTTGCAAACAACTGAGGTTAACACTGCCATTTTGTCACCAGCCTTATGTTGGAATCAGTTCTAGCATGGTCAGATAAAAGCTAGAAAAGAACGTGTTTCTGGAAAAGCATGGCAAAATAGATTTTGGAGGAAATAACATGTTTCTTTCTCTCTTAGCCATTAGTGTGCTGAAGTCAAGCAGGTGGCAGGCTGTGAGATCCAAAGGAGCCAGGCCTCCAATCCTTCTGTGGTTGACATTTGGCAATCGAGTAAGGAGAAAACCAAGGAGAAAATGTACCTGAACTCGCCCAAGAGTCTCTTGACTTATGTCCAATGCACTGGATCACTGCAGGCTCTGGAAAGCAAAGAGGTGCTTTGCCAGCTGGGTGAAGGTTCATGAGACCAAATGTCTTCTCCCTTCATTCGAGAAACTAACTCAATGCCAGAGTGGCATGGTAATGAGGAGAAGAATAGACAGTTTCTTGGGTATGAGCCTTTAACCCACCCAGGTGACAGCTTTGTTTTCAATTAACATTTTGATATATCTGCTTTATATCACATTTTATCCATTTACCCATCCCCCAATTCATCTTATTGTTTTGATTCATTTCAAAGTAAGCTTCAGACATGAGTACACTTTACTTCTAAACATTTAGCATTCATATAACTAGAGTGTAACATGTTTATTGTTCTTTCTTTGAGGTAAAATTTACACATAGGAAATAGACAAATCTTAAATGTACTATTTAATGAGTTTTATTTTGATGAATATACACCTAGGTATCACAAACTCCTATCATAATACGAAACGAGTTACTTCTGTTCCACTTGACAGACTCCTTTGCTGACTGTATTCTTAGGTCATCTGATTGAGTAGCTAAAACATTTTTGGTGAATGCTAAGATGACATTTGTAAATGTAGCAGACACTAGAGTGGAAAGAGCTAATGAACTTTACTGAGTACAATAGAATTCTAAATGCTAATAAGTACACAATTTCCCTTAGGGTAGAAGTAATGTCCAGCTGTAGGAAATCTCATAGAATACAGCAAACCTCACAGATTGGGGAACAGGAGTAAAAGGTCTGGGGGTTATCAGGTTGAAATTCAAATGTACAGAGTCAAGCTTCATTGCCATTCCACTGTCTAGAACTGCAATAGTTTCAACACATAGGTTCACCTTTGGATTCTCATGGGAAAAGCAGGTCTGGACCAGCAAGAGAATGGCTAGACATGTGGAGGGTCCTCAAAATTCAGGTCTCCAGCCTGGGGACACTCAGAGCTTTGTGAAATCCTTGATATCCACCCTCTTACTCCTGCTTACTCAAAATGTGCTCACTACTCTAAGTCTAATCACTTACATAACGCTCTCACTGATGAGGGTTTAAAAAAAGATATCTGATATTTGAATTTTTCACAAAGTACAAGTGCCATTCCCTCCCGTTCCAGTGATTCAGGGAGGTCTGATGCTTTGGTCATCACAGAAAAACTTCTGTCTTAGAGAAAACTGAAGGCTGAAATGTGTTTAAGAGCAGTGCTTTATATAGTTAACAAGGCACACCCTTCTCTCTTCACAGGCTCATCAAGTCCTAAGCTACACAGATGATTCCCCCATCCAGGCCAAGTATCTTTAGCAATGCCCTGGTGACAGCCTGAGCTAACCAAGTGGGTCAGATGCCACAGTCAAGGGCTGGGAACATATCCTCCATGGTGAATACTGACCCACAAAACAAATGTCAATTGTAGGTCACATACGATTATTAAAAAAGCAACCTGTTTACAGTGACTGCTTCTTAAGGCAGGGTAAAGTGTTGGGGCCCTGTTTTAACCTTTAAGCAACCCACACCAGATAATTAAGAAAGTGGACCATAACACTTGATTCAACAATATTCTATTTCACAAATATGCTTCATTTCTTCTGATGGCTATTTAAGAAAGAGGGAGGGCATATAAGAGAGTGAAAATAGGGGTACAGAAAGCAAGACAGCTGGGAGGAAACAGAAAGATAGAAGACAAAAAAAGATAAAGAGAAGAGAAACAGGGTTTGGCAGTGGGAGAACTAAAAAAAAAACAAAATAAAACAAAATGGCAGCTAAGATAAATGGGCATAGTGTAGGAAAAGGAGATAGAAAGACATGAAAAGGGAGAGAAAATGAAACAGAGAAAATCAGAGTGTCAAGCAGACCAACCCCTTAATTTTATTGAGGGAAAATCTGGGGTCCAGAGAGGGAAAATTATTTGGACAAAGTTTTGCTGCTGGTTAATGCTTGAGCTGAGGCTAGAACTCAGGTCTTCAGATTCCTAGGTCAGGAGTGTATCTATCATAGCACAGGCAGCCTAAATTCCAGACTTTCTGAGAGAGCCCTGACATCATTTATTTGGGCAAGAAGTTACATAATGAATCCAAATCTTGGGAGTAAAGAAGAAAGTCCCAGATCCCACAAGACCAAGTCCAGGCAACTGAGAGACACAGCATACTCAGAACTGGGTTTCAGGTCCATGAGGTACTGTAGGGTGATGAGGTGCCTACAAGGAGCCTGCTGGAGGCACTGGGTTGACTGAGGCAAATGGACACAGCCCCCTGAAATTGCTCATGGATGGATTCCCTTAGCTAGAAAGAGGGACTGAAACCACAAACTGGATTATCTGCTTCTCCTCAGAGCACATATACATGTCCAAGACTGGTTCTCAGTACAGAAGTAGAAATCAGAAAGTGCCAGAGGTTTCGGGGAAGTTGGAACCAACATGGGTTAAGTCTCCTTTACCACAAGTTGATGCTTGGCTTGCTCTGAGCTGGGCTCCCTGTTCTGCCAATTCAGATGAAAAGATTCTGGCCAACCTCATGTTTGTCTTTCTGTTGGAGTCCCTTAAGCCTGATTGCTCCAGAAATACTTCATTGTTATCCCCAAATTACTTGACAATTCACTAGGAAGCCCAATCTAACCTTCCTCCCACAGATTTACAAACTTTGACTGAACTTTGCCAGGGCTGGATATAATTAGGCATGGAACAGAGGTTCCCAAAGTCTGCCATATGCCTCCTTATATTCCCATATGTGTATGTGGAAAATGCTTTTGATCCATTCTTAAAAAGTTGTCTTCTAAGGAGCATTTATCTTCTTCAGGGAAAAATCTGGATTTAATTCCCACTCAGCTTCATCAATCCATGTAGGCGAGTTTCCTCAGTCTCTCAGTGTTCTGGTCTAAAAACCCTGTGGGTCTTCCTTTAGTTCAATCCCAGCACCTGGGTTTCAGATGAGATAATCTGGGGAGGCCATGGTGAATGTGACAAAATGGAAGTGCTGTGAATAAGTATTGAAATGTCCTAGGCAGCAGAAATATCTGAGTATTGTGAAGAGTGTATAATAGAGGCTCGATAAATATTTGTTGTAAGAGTTCTTGGATATCAGTTTGCCTAACATCATTTGCTAAAGCCCAGAGAGACAAAATGACTTGTTCAGAATCATATAGTTGGTCAGTGACAGAGCCTCCACTAGGTCATGCATTATTTATATGATAGAGGAGTTTTAAAATACATAGGATCCTTCTAAAATCATGGTCTCTTAGAATTATGAAACTAATCTCCTTAGACCTGGTACACAATGATGAGCTGAAAGTGCTCATAATTTCCATCTGCTGTTTTTTTCTTTAATTTTCAATTCGTCTTTTTTTCTAGCTTTATCTAAATTTAATAGACAATTAGTTGCTTGTATTTACATTGTACAATTCAATGAGTTCTTTTTCAATTATAGTTGGCATACAAGAATATACCAGTTTCAGTTATACAGCCTAGTGTTTGGAGATCCACATAACTCACAAAGTGATCACCCAACTAAATCTAGTACCCCTCTACCCCTTACATATTTATTACAACATTATGAACCATCTTCCCCATGCTACACTCTACATCTAAATGTCCATTCTGCAACTATCAATTTGTACCTCTTAATTCCTTTGCCTTTTATTGTTGTCCCCCAACCTCCCTCCCATCTAGTAGCCCTCAAAATATTCTCTATATCTATGAGTTTATTTCTGCTTTTATTCCTTTTGTTTATTTTGTTCTTTAGATTCCATATGTACATGAGATCATGCGATATTTGTATTTATCCAACCCATTTCATTCAGCGCAATGCCCTCTAGGTCCATCAAGGCAATATCTTTTCCATTCCCTTCCTTTTAGTCTGTATGTGTCTTTTAATTTGAAGTGAGTCTCTTGTAGGTAGCATATGTAAGGGTCTTGTTTTCTTATCCATTCAGCCACTCTATCTTTTGGTTGGAGTGCTTAATTCTTTTCCATTTCAGGTACTTGTTGATAGGAATGTAGTCATTACCATTCTTTATTCCTGTTTTTGATATGTGTTTTTTTTTTTATTATCATTCTTAAAGAAGTCCCTCCAACATTTCCTGTAATACTTACTGGCTTGGTAATGATGAATTCCTTTAGCTCATTTTTATCTGGGAAGCTCTTTATCTGTCCTTACACTCTAAATGATAGCTTTGCTGGATAAAGAATTCTTGGTTGTGGATCCTGGGTTTTCATCATGTTAAATATTTTGTCCCAAGCCCCTCTGTCCTGCATAATTTGTTTTGAAAAATCAGCTGCCAGTCTTAAGGGTGCTCCCTTGTAGATAAGTAACTGATTTTCTCTTGCTGCTTTTAAAATTCTCTCTTTGTATTTAACCTTTGGCATTTTAATTATAATGTGTCTTGGTGTGGTCCTCTTTGGGTTCCTCTTGGGACTCTCTGAACTTCCTGGGGTTCTGTCTATTTCCTTCACCAGGCGAGGGTAGTTTTCCATCATTATTTCTTCAAATAGCTCTTCAAATTCTTGTTTTCCTTCCAGTACCCCTATGACATGGATATTTTTACCTTTAATAGTTTCCCATAGGCTCCTTAAATTATTATTATAGTCTTGGCTGTTTCTTGCCATTCTGATTGAGTGTCCTTGGCTTCTCCATCCTCTATATCAGTGTTTTGATCCTCTTCTTTATCACTCTGTTTATTCCATTTAATACACTCTTCATGTCAGATAATGTGTTCTTCATTTCTGACTGGTTCCCTTTTATAATTTCCATTATTATTTTTATGTTTTATATGTCTTTGTTAAAGTTCTCACTGAGTTCATCTACTCTTCCCCTAAGTTCACTGAGCATCTTTATAACCAGTGTTTTGAACTCCACATATGTTAGATTGCTCGATGCTGTTATTTCTGGATTTCTGTTCTTCTCTCTCATGTGGTTTCTGCTTCTTTGTCTTTCCATTTGGGTTTCCTTTCTGTGTCTGTTTCTATGTACTAAGCAAAGCTCCTAAGTTTTCTGGTCTTATTAGTGTGGATTTGTGTGGTAGGTGTCTGGTGGCACAGTCCTGAGAGGGGTTCAGCTGCAGGCCAAATTTAGCCCCAGCCTGTGCCCATCTAGGGCCACCTATTAAGGTTTAGCAAGCAATCCACAGGTTTTGTGCTTATAGTGCCCCAAGTAGCCACACCAGAAACTGAGGCCAGCTGCCACAAGTGTGAGTCTTGGCTCTGCTCATCAAGGAGCACTTTAGTCCCCGAGGACACGCTGAATGTGGCTTGGGTAGGGCCGTGATTTGGGGGAGGTGGAGTTTCAAGGAATCCTCTAGGTTGAGTGATCTCTGTTATCCAGTTTGATGATATCTCAGCTATGGCAGCACTGTGTCCTCACACTGGGAGTGGGGAGGGCTCAACAGAGGAACAATGGATACCATGGGCACTTTTGTCTGCTAGAGATCCTTGCCTCCAGCCCTCACTCCACCAACTCAGTGTTCCCCTGTAAGTCTCTGGTGTCCTTGGTGCAGCTGACCTGGTGTTGGTGCTCAGAGCAAGTGAGTCTGTCACCATGAAAGTCCGCTTTTGGATATGGCCCCTTTAAGAGGTGTCTGCAGCTGCCGGATGCCACTGCCGCTGCCATAGCCTCTGTCCCACTCAGCCTCTGGGGACTGAGCAGCCTCATATCCTCACCCCGTCCTACCTCCTCCTGTTGCAGGGTGATTTCTTATATCTCTCCCTAGTTGTAGGGCTTGTTCATCTATATCCCAGGCAATTTTCCTTGCTGTTTGCTTCATGTTTCTGTCACAATTTTGATTTTATCGCAAGAGAGATGAACAAAGGCTCTGTCATCTATACCATTTTCTTTCTTCCCCACCCACTGGTTTTAGTCCTGCCTTCTGGTACAAAACAGAAGATCCCAAATCCTACTTGATAAGGATTTGATGACAGTCAACATAGCCTCTTCAAATCCCTGGTTTCTTCAACTGTTCTCCATGTGACACCCTTTTCACTCACCATCTTTCTCACCCTGGATTCATGAAAGGCCCTCTAACAGTGATGACCAGAGATGTGTGCAACACTCTGAAGCAGACTACCTGGGCCACTGCAGGGGCATTATGGGCTATTTTGCTCCTTCCTCTGGATGTCGTTAGACTGTGTTGGCTGTTTTGGCAATCCATGTCACTGTCTGCCCGTATTTAACTTGTGGTCAGCTCAAACCTCCAAGGTCTTTTTCACATGAACTATTGTCAAACCATGTCTCCATCCTGTGGCCTTCATGCGACCACATATTTATAAAGTATACACAGCACTTGGTGTGTGTCCCACTTTCCAAGTTCTAATCACTGATAGACAATGCCATCAAATACTTCTAGGCCAGAAAGCCTAGGTCTACATGTTGAACCTTGAGCTAAATGTTCTTCCACAACATTAACTTTTTTTCTACCTAATATATTTTGATCTATAGGAAAATTAGAGATAATTTCTATAAACTGCTGGAGCTTAATGGTTTAAAATATAGCATATGTGCATTGGGAAGAGTGGCACTTATTAAGTGACTATTGCATGCCAGGCATTGTTAAGTGCTTTATATACACTGGCTTATTCCCTCTGAGAGAGGTGAGGTTGTCAGCCCTGGTTTATAGACAAAGAAACTGAGGCTCAAGAGATTCCATTGTTATTAAAGAGCTAGGATTTGAACCTAATTCTGACTAACTCCAAAGGCCATGTTCTTTCATTTACACCAGTGGTTCTTAGTCTTGGCTGAACATTACTATCACCTAGGGAGCTTGAAAGCAGATAAACACCCAGGCCCCATCCCAGGCCAATTATACCAAGAGTTCCTGGAGGTGGGGTCTGGGTATGAGCAAGTTTAAAAGCTCCCCAGGTGATTCTAATACATAGCAGTAAAACTACAGCTTTCTACCATGCCATTTCCTAGGTATATTAGTCTGGCATAGATGTGAATCCAAGTATTATGATCTATATATTTTTAGCACTTGTTGCTTCAAAAAGCAAGACTGAAGTTATTGAAGGCTCTAACATCAAATGAAGGGTGATAGAGAGACCTAAACTTACCTGCAGTTCTCCGTTCTGATGGGGGAGGTGAAGGCAGCCACCTAAATTCTGTTGTAACTTGGACCTATTGAAGCTTCCACAGTTCATTTCTCTGAACCATGTACTTTCCTCCTGACTATCTTTAGTTCCAAAAGACATTCCTGGCTTATCTCTTGGGTGAACAAACTACAGGTGTATCCTAAACATTTTTAGTTGAGGCAGGGCATTTCTGTGTTCCTTTAACTTATCAGGATGAAAGGCTTGGAATATTTTTCCTTCTGAGTAGGCTGCCCAAGATGACGAATCCCTAGTTGGGGTATTTTGTGTAAGTATCTGAAAGGTTTGCCTGGAGAATAAGACTGCATAGTTTTCTTCCTGTATTCCTCTTACATGGGAGAGTTCCTTATAAAATGTTTTCAAAATTGGGAACGGACATGATGCAACTGAGAAAATAATTTGTATATTAGCAAGAGGTACAAATCCCCAAAGAGTCCATTGGAAAAATAAGAAACTCCAAGTCAATGGAAAGTTGTAAAACCTAGTACTGTGAAAACAAAGGGTCCAACCATATGGAATAGCTTATCAAAGGCAGGGCAAAGGAGCCCACATTAAAACAGCTTAGGCTCCAGAGAGAGACACCTAGGTCTGTTCAAGGAGAAGTTAGGAAGTGTTGGGGATGGCAAAAAAGGGGAAAGAGATGCTTAAAGTAAATCCTCCAAAGATGGCGAAGTTAGGCTAAAAGGCTTCTTCCTGTTCTTAATATGCTTTCTATTTTTCCTGGAGGTAGGCAAGGACACTTTGGTTAATTTATTACCCATGTCTCCCTCTCCTTCCCATGCTGAAGTGGATTCTTTTGTCTGCAAATCTTGGATGTGTTTCCTATTTTAAAAGCAGTCAGGGTTATGTGAATAAAATATCTATCTCTTAGTAACCATAATATAATCTCCTAGAGTCAAAAAGAGCCTCTTCTCATAGCTTTCCTGAGTCTCAACTGTAATAACCACTGAGAAGAAAAGGCTTTCCTGGGGCTGTTTCTACACACACAGATCAAGTGCTGAGGAGAATGCAAATGATTAGATACCTAATTTAGGCCAAATACACATATTCCCTTGGACTGTGAAGAAAAATGGGATCAAGAGGTTTTCTTTTTTCTCTCTATTCTTCTTCATTTCTTTTCTTTTTTTTTGCAGGGAGGGGTCTTTCAAGGAGTCAGGTAATCTAATCTCCATAGATCTCCATTTCTTCTCAGTTTGCTTGGGCAGACACCACTAAAAGAGTCTTGGAAGGTAAACATAATATGTCAACACATTCAAAATGTTTTCCTCACATGGATCTCATCTCACACTTCTTTCTAGCATTGGAGTCATGCAACAGCTCCATGGGAAGAAAGTCTCAAAATAGCAAGTAGTAAACAGAGCCAGGGAGCCTGTTGCAGCTTTGCCTTGTGCCAGCCCTCAGCCCAGCTCCCCTTCAGAGGGAAGCCAATTCTTTCCATCCTCATACAACTAAGCCAGACTACAGGGTCAAATAATCAATGGCAGGTGTCACACCCCATAATAAACCTGAAAGAAACAAAGAGGAGCATACAGAAACTAAAGGTTTCATTGCTCAAGGGGCAGTGTTGCCTGGCACATAACAAAGAAGTCCCATACATAGGACTGGATAGTTAAATCCCAAGTGCCCTTGGATCAGCAAGGAAGGTGAGAGGCAGAACAGAAGGGGCCCCAGGAACTGCTAAATCTAGGAGGCTCCAGGCAGAAGTGACTGGGCGGAGACAACTGCAGTGTTTATTCAGCTTACAGCTTTCATTTTTCCTAAGTAATTTAAATTAGTTAAAGGAAAAAAAAATATTTTACTGGATTGAGTCCATCATTAAATATTTGGGACACACGTTGAAATGTAAGAAGCAAACTCCTGCAAAGAAATGATTGCTGGAATGAGGGAGTTGGCTACCAGAGGAGGCCTGGGACAAAGGCCAACAATGACCCGAGAAAAAGAATTGAGAGCAGCAAAATGATCCATGAAGGTTCTTGGCATTTTCAAGCACTCCTGAAAAGAGAATGGCTCATCAACTTCACCGAAGAATCTCCAAACAAACAACTCAGCTGTCTCCACGTTTCCCAGCCTCAGATAATGCAAATGAAAGTTGTGAAATGAATATTTCAAGTCTGGTGTCTGGGGCTTTATACTGCAGTTTGGGGGTGCTACAGACACAATTTGCCCTAATCTTCAAGGCTACACAAGAGCTAGGTATATCTCAGAAGTACAGTTTTTCTCAGCCTTACTTGGACTTACATTCTCTTTCAGCCTCAATTGTTGTGTAAGAATGGATTGGAGTCCATGATATCCTTTGCCTCAAAAAAAAAAAAAAAGAAAGAAAAAGAGAAAAAGAAATCAAAAACAAAAAAAAGAAAGCCTACCTAAAATACTCCAACTAAAGACTGACCAATTTTCCAGCAGAAATTTCACAAGGAAAAGAAGGGAGCGACCAGGACAGTTGATGGAATTTACTCCAAAGCTAGAAAAAGTATCAAAAGCAGATTTCCTATTTTGGAGACTGTAGACCACTCCTTTGCTTCATGATGGACACTAGTGCTCAACTGGAGCCCTGAGCTTACAGGCCGGTGGGAGAAAGAGGTGATGATGGCTGTAGGAGTCCTCCTCCAGTAATCAGGGATGGAGACACTAACTCAGAGTCCACTCCTGGGAGCCAAGGCTGAGTAGAGCACATGGAATGGACTGGGGCTGCTACAAGGAGGGGAGCAAAAGAGTAGGCCCAAGAATGGTGAAATCTGGACCCTACTGCAAGTAGAGGCCAGAAAGTATGCCAAAAGCATAGCAGGAGAGATTCTAGAAACAGTGGCATTTTTATGCAAGCCTCTGCTTCCAGGCCTCTACCCATTCCATGGATAATAGGATGCTGTGAAGGATGCACTCCTGGTTAGGACAATAACATCACCAACACGTTATTACATGTTGCATATTCTGAAGTATTATCCTCCTGCCCCCAGAAAAAGATCACAGTTTAATTTGAGGTAGTACAAACCGAAAAGCACCTAACACCAGATTAGAAATGGAGGGGCAGGCACAAAGGTCTGCTCACCAACATACCTTAGAGGAGAGCTCAGCATTACTGTGGGGCTATTTTCATGGCAAGAAGCTCATGTGCACCTTTAATCCTGAAGGAGCAAGATGAAACTTCAATTCTACTCTAAATCCATTCTTAAAATTTACTTTAAATGTTTTATGATAAGGGATACAAAGTTTTACTTAGCACACTTTCTAAGGATTTCCTCTACTGAAGCAATTTGTAAATGTTGCAGGGTTTTAGAAGTATGGGCTTTAGCAAAGAAAATAAATTATGCTTTTAAATCCCAAGGAGCATGGAGCTAGCAGGTACCACTGGAAACATCTGATGGAAAGGCAAGGTTTTTCACTTCCTCGAGTCTAACCAGGAGTTTGTTACTTCATATTGGGAAACCCTTAGCAACAGGGCTTTGGGATTTCATCTCAAAATACTCTAGGAAACACATTGTTCATTTTGGGGTTCTGCTGTGAGTTGAAAAGGAGTAGGTTAGAGAATGAGTGGTGGACTCATAAAGCTGAATGAGCATGGGCAGACCACCACACTCTAGATTACAGCCTCCTTGGATGTAAACTATGAGAGTTGAACTAGAGCAGGAGTGGGCAAACTTTGTCTGGAAAAAACCACATAGTAAATAATTTAGGCAATGCGGACCACATATGATCTCTAGCATATTCTTTTTTTTTTTCATTTTTAATAGCTTTATTGAGATATAATTAGTATATCATCTAATTCGTCTATTTAAACTATATAATTTAGTGAGGGTGTTGTACATTCATTATGTTCTGCAACCATCACCATAATTGATTTAAAAAAAATATCACCACTAAAAAAAATCCCTGTACCCATTAGGAGTTGGAATATTTCCCGCTATCATTTCCAGCCTTAGGCAACCACTAATCTACATTCTATCTCTATATCTTTGCTTATTCAGTTCATTTTATACATATGGAATCATAAAATATGCAGTGTTTTGCGAATGTCTTCTTTCACTTAGCATGCTGTTTCAAGGTTTATCCATGGGGTAGCATGTACCAGTACGTCATTCTTTTTTATGACCAAATAACATTCTATTATATGGATATATCATACTTTGTTATTGTTTCATCAGTTGGTGGGCATTTGAGTTGTTTTCATCTCTGAACTATTATGAATAATGCTGCTAAGAACATTCATGTATGATGTTTATGTAGACTTCTGTGTGTTCAATTCTTTTATGTATATACTTAGGAGCAGAATTGCTGGGTCATATGATAAATTCATATTTAATTTTTTGAGGAACTGCTAGATTGTTTTACAAATTGATGGCAACATTTTCCCTTCCCACAAGCAGTATATGAGTTCCAATTTCGCCACATTCTCACCAACAGTTGTCATTATCTGTCTTTTTGATTATAGCCATCTTAGAGAGTGTGAGGTGGTATCTCCTGTGGTTTTGATTTGCATTTCTCTAATGACCCATCGTGTTGGGCATTTTTTCATGGAGTTATTGGCCATTTGTATATCTTCTTTGGAAAACCGTCTATTCAAATCTTTGTCCATTTTTAAATTGGGTTATTTCTCTTTTTATTGTTGAGTTGTAAATATTCTTTTAAATTCTAGATACAAATCCCTTATCAGACATATAATTTGTAAATATTTTATCCCATTCTTTGGGATTAAAAAATATCCTTTAAAATGTATACACAACTCTTAGGTCACAGGCCTTATAAAAGCAGGCCATTGGCAGGATTTGACCCACAGGCCATAGTTTGCTGAATCCTAATCTAGATCATGAGTTTTCAAACTTTTTTTTACTGGTTTTAGTGAATATCTGCTGTTTTACCTTCCTAGGAATCCCTTTCTCTAGTAAGAAAATCTAGATTTTCTTTTAAGGAACTACCTCTCCTCCTTTGCATGCTGTTTTAGTGAGAATGTCAATGAAGATCTTTTTCCTTTCTCTGAACCAAGCTAAGCTAGTCTCTCTTCAAAGACTATAGATGTGAAGAAGTAACAAAAGGAAGAAGACCAGTAGGAGCTGATTCATTCCAGTAGAAGTAGCCTGATAAAACTGTCCCTGAGTTCTCATATCTGTAATCACTAGAACTGCCTTGTTTCTATTCTTTCTGAGACCTGGTAGTTTAGCTTTTACTGCAACTACTCTCATTTCCTTCCAAATAGCTCTATCTTCCCCTTCCTTTTGCTTATTATCTGAGTCAATCTCTATTGCTTCTACCTAAATGATACTGCAATCAATCCCTCCTCCAAGCAAGATCATACACTGAGCTTCAATCTATAAAACAGATAAAAGTTGGGTAACTTTGGCTGAACAGGGGTGGAGCCCAAATAGTTTCCTGTGAAGCTTCACCCATTGTAGTCCCTGAGGCATCATCTTGTCACTGTGGAATAATATAAAAACCTCTGGATGAGATACAATTAAGGTACCTTCCAACTCTGATACATTAAGATTTGATGATTCTAACAAGTGGGTCAGAGATGGTAAATTGGAGGTCAAAATAAGTCTGATTATTTGGGAGTAGTTATACCAAAGGATGTCATAAGAGAGGATAACATCAATAATGCAGAAAGAGACAGGCAGGGTTTAGGCAGCTTCCAAACCACATGAAGCTGCTGAAGGAAGAAACTATGAGCAAATTAGATAATTTTATTTCAAAAGTAAGTAGGTAAGAATGTGAGCTAAGGGTTTTTCTTCAGAGAGGAATAAAAGAAAAAAAATAAGCAATCTAAAGAAGTAAGCACTTGTTAATGAAAAAAAAACACACAAAAAACAACCTACAAACCATAATGTGAGTCTAGCTTTCTTTCTACAAATGGTTCTATAAAAGTATCATTTTTGCCCAGAAATAAGTCCTCACATCTATAGTAAGTTGAGTTTTGATGAGGATGCCAAGACCATTCAATGGAGAAAGGATAGTTTATTCAACAAATAGTTCTGGGAAAACTGGCTATCCACATGCAAAAGACTGAAGTTAGACCCTTACCTTATATCATATATAAAAAATTAACTTAAATAGATATAAGACCTAAATTTAAGAGATAAAACTATAAAGCTCTTAGAAGAAATCATAGAGGAAATTTGCATAACCGTGGATGTGATAATGGATTCTTTTAAAATGATGTCAAAATCACAGACAACAAAAGAAAAAATAGATAAATTGAATTTCATCAATATTTAAAACTTTCGTGCATCAAAGGACATTATCAAGAGTGTGAAAAAGGAACTCCTATAACTCAACAACAAAAAGACAAACATCCTAATTAAAAAGGGCAAAGGACTTTAATAGGCATTGCTCCAAAGAAGATATACAAATAGCTTATGAGTATATGAAAAGACACTCAACAGCATGAGTCATCAGGGAAATGCAATTCAAAACCACGGGAGATACCACATCATACCAAGTAGAATGGCTATAATAAAAAAAGGGAAAAAATAATAAGTGTTTGCAAGGATGTAGAGAAATTGGAATCCTCATACATTTCTGGCGGGAATGTAAAATTGTGTAGCCTCAGTAGAAAATAGTTTGGTGGTTCCTCAAATGTTAAACATGATATTACCATATGATCAAATAATTCCACTGCCAAGTATTTACACCAAAAAGTTGAAAACAAGGATTAAACACATTTGTACACCCCTATTCATAGCCACATTATTGACAATAGCCCAAAGGTGGAAACGACCAAAGTATCCATCAACAGGTGAACAGATAAACAAAGTCAATAAAATGGAACATTATTCAGCCTTAAAAAGAAGTGTTTTAAATATATGAAAAAATTTTAATATATGCTACAACTTTGGATGAACTTTGAAAACATTATGCTAAATGATATATGCCAGGCATAGAAGGCTTGTATGATTCCACTTGTATAAAATATCTAGAATAGGCAAATTCATAGGTACAGAAAGTAGATTAAAGGGTACCAGGGACTGGAGGAAGCGGGGATGGTGTGTTGTTGTTTAATAAGTACAGAGCTTCTGTTTGGGGTGATGAAATATTTTGGAAATGATAGTGGTGGTAGTTGTACAACATTGTAAGTGTAATTAACGCTACTGAATTGTATGCTTAAAATTGCTAAAATGGCAACATTTCTGTTGTTTTTATCACATCAAAAATAGTAAAACATAAGTATTATCTTTAACCATTTCACCCATTTACATGTAGTAAATGTAATGGTGAAGAGGATTTGAGAAGTTAACGAGCAAGTCCCTGCCTGGGTCAATTGGATTAAGAATTTCTGAACAAAGAAAGGAGAGAAAGGAGACCCTAATTATGAGGAGTATATATCAGGAAAACAAGAATTCCATCTATAAAAGAAGAGAACAGAAGACATGGCTTCTCTGGGACCCCTGTTGACTATCAGTCTGGAGGAAGTACTTCAAGTGTACCAAACACAGCATGGAGTCCCTAAAGTGCTTCCAGTCTAGTCTCTGAGGACCTTGATCTCAGTTCTTTTAGTGGAGGGACCCTGCAAAGCTTAAAAGTTAAAGCTACCATTCAGCCCAAACAAGACTTGTGAGGCCAGACCAGTAAAAGGTAGCCGGGAGCTACCTGTAACCATCTGGGGGGACCCACTCTTACATGATTTCAGGACCCACACCAGAAAGCACTGGCAGGAGATACAGTGAGACAACTAAACCGCAGAAGAAACCAAATTCCATGTAGTTACCAAACAGGAATCTAAACTGCTCAGGACTCATGGAACAGTGAGAAGCCCAGGGGTTAGAGATCCTAATATGAGACTGGGTGGGGCTCAGAATTATATACCATATGCCCTAACTATGATTTGACTTTTTGCCGTGGATAAGCCAGCAGCATTGCCAGGGCGTGTTTTGTGAACATGTTTAGCATCTGGTTACCCCTCAAGCCCTGGGCTGTCCCATGATCTAAAGTGGCCTGGAAAAATGAGTTACTGTATTAATTTTCATCTGTATCTCAGATGAAATGTGTACTTTTGTATTTGTCTCATGAGACCAAGTGAATCAGAGTCAATGTGTGCTCCTTTCCCAGCCCCTCAATTTCACTATAGGCCAAACTCTACAACTTAGCTACTTGCACCTACCTTTTTGGGGCTGTCCACATCCAGAGAATATAATGAACTTTTGGACAAAATTGACATTTAGTATGCATTCTCTAGGTACTCTAATTTGAGTCTCGTGTTTGCTGGGCCAAATACTTGCCTGGATCCCTGGCCTTCTCCCTTATCTTACTGTATGGTTCTCATGGAACTACTTTCCATTTCCTTCTCCTTCTAAGTTTTGAAAAGAGATCATGTAATGGCCACCTGCTCTGTCTCACTGCTGACCCTCACCACCAGGCTGATGTGGACCCTTATCTGGGCTCTCTGGGCTTTGCCTCACTGCCTTATATATACATATTGCCATGGGTGTCTTTATTCTAGTCTGTCCACCTGCTTCAGAACCCCAGCTCCAATTTGACTGAAAGGTTCATGTCTCCCAACCCATTCAATGATCAGCAGTTTCCTATGGTCCTAGCTATGACAAAAGGTACCTTCTTGCTCCTAGTGACAATGAAACCAAGGTATAAGCTCAATCCTTTTATATAGAAAATAGATCTCTTAAAGGTTGTTCCAGGAAGCCAAAAATTATAGTGGTGGTAGACATCCCAAGAACACATTTTACCCATCAGTTACTTTTGAAGCTAAACATGGTCAGAAAATATTCCCTGGCAACAGGGATGGTTTACCCAAAAGACAAATTCAACCCATGCTTAGGACTCCTGTGAAGCTAAGGCACCTCAGTAGTTGAAAGCATTTGAGATTTGGCATTTCAAAAATAGAATTGAAATTAGTCATTGTGGAAAAAAAAAAAAAACCAGAACTTTGTTGGGCTTCCTTACATTTATTTTTAGTTTAATATTGTTTTTAGTGATTTACATACACTGTCAGGAGACATTATAATCTCCATGCCTAGATCTCTAAAGGTTTTTATAAAACCCTGGATGGTCACTTTGTTATAGGGTTCTATGAATTCCTCATAGTCCCTTTGGGGGCCACCTTAGCAGTAGGGACGAGGGAGAAAAAAAGACTGAGTTCTGAAATTAGTCTAGGTTGGGACATTTACTTCAGGCCTTCTCTTGGGTACAGAGGCTGAATAATTGAAATTTTAAAGCTAAAGCAAGGTTAAGACTAACAGACAGCCAGATTCAGGTTTCAGCAAGTCACTGGAAGGCAACTTAAGTTCAAAGAACAGGCATTGGCTTTATTTTTTTTTCTTTTTATAAAGAGCTTTTATGAAAAGAAAAGTTATTTTCTGTGACTCATAAACAGAAGATCTCCAAAGCCCCATTAGGTTTCTATACAATTATGTCAGAAAAACCTGATGAGGAAACAAATAATTCCATGCTTCCTACAAGTGTATCCATGTACATATGGGCACTCTGTAAGAACAGGGTGAAGGAATAGTGTTGATGGTCAAGGAGAGAAGGGGGTTCATTCTGATTAGTAACTAGAGCCTCTTCATGTACACCAGGGCACCCCAACTTGATTTTCTCTTTGATTGGCTACTAGGCACATGGCAAGAGCATTTGTGATATTGCCATACATCTAGGAAACAGCAGCTCATTCTCCAACCCACAGGTGCCAAATTGGACTGATAAGAAATATTAAAGGTGAGCCATCTAGAGTTTTTTGGATGTGGAAAAACCAAGTGACTCTCTGTATCAGGAATTGCTGAGAACAGGTAGTGCCAAATGAGACCTCACAGCACCATGATAGAAAATAGACATTCAGGAAGGAAGACTCAGGCCAATGTCCCAGAAAGACTCCAATATTTATATACTTTTTTACTTGACTTCTACATGTTGCTACAGCATCACAGGAAACAAGTTTTTTTTTGTAAACATGAGAAATGTGACCTCCAAAGATGTTAATTGTATATATAGTTTCAAAAAACACACTAACTGCAGTATCTCCAGCACTTTAATCCTACAAGTTGTTTCTGAGGGCGATACCAATAATTAGTGAGCCCGAGGGAGCCCTAGGTTTACTGCAACCATCCTCCATCCAGCTTTGGAATTTGGCCTGCTCCTTCTCTCCTAGGGCTTCCTAAAGGAAAAGTACATGCGAGAGAGTCCTAGAATTGGGCAGCTCTGAGCAGCCAAAGTAGCACAGGGAGACTAGATCCTGAGGAAAACAGATTAAGACAGGCCAAAGAGACAGTGAAGGGAGGAGAAAGCTCGGCTTCACCTACTGAGGATGGATCCTGTACTGAGGTCCAGCTCCCACTCTGAGAACAGAAGTAAAGAAAAAGAGGCCCAATCTAGCTAAGGCCCTGCTTCCACATAGCTATCTGGGCCTCTACCTTTGGCCCATCAAAGGTCCACTCAGCCCTCTCCTATAAATTCCAAGTTCATATATTCAACTATCTTTTCAACTTTTCCACTTAGATGTCAGATAATTTTCTCAAATATATGCCAAAACCCAAAGTCTTGATCATTGTCTACCTCCTTCCCCAAACCCAACCATAATTTTCTCAATCTCTCTTAACATAACTCTATTCTTCCAATAGCATTGATCAAAGACCAGAGCATTATTCTTGACTCTTCATTTTCTCTTAAATGCTATATCCAATCCATCAAAAAATACTGTTTGTTTGACCTTCAAACTGTATCCAGAATCTGACCACTTCTCATCTCTTCCACCTCTGTTATCCTGTGCTGAATCACCATCATCTGTAGCATTGATTATGGCAATATCACCCTCCATGCTTTTTATTCTCCTACACTTTATTCTAAACACAGCAGCCAAACTGATCCATTTAAATTGTCAGTCAGATCATGTCACTCCTCTGCTTGGTACCCTAGCATGACTCCCCATTTTATTCAGAGTCAAAGCCAAAGTCCTAACCATGGTCCAAAGGCCCCACATGTTCTGGCCTCCCACTGTGCCATTTTATACTGCTTTCTATTTCATACATTCCACTCCAGTCACAATAACTGCTATATTTTTCCTTGAAAATGCCAAGCACACTCATATTTTAGAAACTTTGCTCAGGCTGTTCCCTCTTTCTTGAATTTTCTCCCCCACCCCAGGTCTACATGGGTTATTCTGCCTCCTTTTTCAATTCTCCACACAAATGGTACCTTATTTAAATGACTCCCTGGCTCCCCTGTTTAAATTTACAAACCTGTTCCTTTTCCCTGCTTATTTTTCTACATAGTGATTATCATTTATCATTTAGTTTAGCTTTTATTACTGTAGTAGATTTTGGCCTTGATATGGGAAAAGTT
The DNA here is from genome assembly GCA_028627145.1 of Eidolon dupreanum. Taxonomy (NCBI): domain Eukaryota; kingdom Metazoa; phylum Chordata; class Mammalia; order Chiroptera; family Pteropodidae; genus Eidolon; species Eidolon dupreanum. The sequence goes on along the minus strand of CM053505.1, from coordinate 82,591,344 downwards.
AGACTTCCTTCTCTGCAAAAGGCATTTCAGGCCACAGCAAACAGGAAATAGGAGTAGGGAAATCTACCTTTCCCCCTGAAGTATTCCTCAGTGTCAGGTGATTACTGTGAAGCCAGCCTTGTCAAGAAGCTTGGGATTGGGTGAGGGTTGGCCACCACTATTCAGGACAAATCACAACTGGGAAGGACTGAGATAAACAACTTCTAGGCTCCCATTCAGTGGGTTATGGGGTTCAGGTAGGCCAATTCTGGGCTCCAATATTACTGACTTATTCTGAAGTCTCCTTTGTTGCCTATTTCCATGTGTCTATAAATTCTTTTGGAGAGGGGTCCTTTTCTGTTTTGTTCACTGCTGTATTCCTAACATCTAGATCAGTGCTAAGAACATAGTAGATGCTCAATAAATGTGTTAGCTGAATGAATGAATGAACCAGTGAAATGACCAAGTACACTGGAGTGAACTTGCTACTTGCCTGTCTCCTAATCAAAGCTCTTCCTACACTTTTCTCCCTAATCACGTTGATTCTTCCTGGCTTGGCTCCCTCAATTCTCTTCTGTCTGTGTTCTGCTTTCTACTACACCTTTTCCATGTCTTCTCCTTATTATCAGTCCCCAACCAAAGTCCTGCCAAGACTTTCAGCACAGTTGGCAGGGATCTTGGCAATAGTCCACATATCCTGCTGGCTTTAGTGTCAGGTTTCTTAATAAATGCATTATATACATTTTATTTATTCCATAGAACTACTCATGGATCTATATCTCGAAACAAAGCCAGCTACTCTCCACATGCCTTTAGATTGTGCCTCTTCCCTCAGACCAAGGGAGGGGGTGCTTTCTCTACCCCTTTCTCTCCAACGTTGGCCTCCCCTTCAACATTCCCACCTAAATATCTTCATGAGAAAAATCTCCTAGAGTGCAACTCACTCTACTCATTTGTATTACCCAAGTTCTGACTTCGCAGTATGCCTTGCACTGAGCACACCTCAGTGGTGACCACAGAAAAATTGAGGCCTATATTTCAGTTGTCAATTATAGCTAATTTCTCAGAACTCAAACTCTCATCTTGCCTTCTGGTAATCTAGCCCACACCACTGTGTAGTACTTTCTCTGTATATTCTATCTCTAACCAAAGATTTAAAAATCCTTGCCTGGGAATGGAGTGAAAAGCGTTTTTAGAAATATTCAAAACATGCATCTCTGTTCCTCAATAAGAACCAAAGCTGAGGATATGACGTTTATAGGACATATCAGTGGAAAAGATTACTTTTCTTAAAATACATTTGTTAAATGATAGATAAAACAGCAAACGGATGGGAACCTACAACTGGGAGACATCACAGGAAGAGGGAAATATGATTTTTATTATAAACATATGCATTTTATTATTTCTCCCAATGAGGATCAGGATTCAGAATCTGCAGCCGTGAAAGGGCAAAGAGAGTGGTATTTTTAGACCTGTCATTTAAAAATATACATTCTCTGCATTGCTATAGCATTTCTCTAAACAAGGCCCACTTGGAGCCTGAGCACAGACAAAGATGAATATATATATGAAACAAATGACTAGGAGGTAGTTTCACTTGCCCTCACAAATGTTGACTAAAATAGAGCTTGGCTTATCACTGCCCCACTCATGACCAGCTCATTTCCCAGGCTTGGGCATTTAGGCCACTCTTGTTCCCATCTTGAACCATGGAAATCATCAGTGACTACCCCATCTCCCACAACTCTAGTCTTACTTGGTACCAAGTCCTGTTGGTTCTCTCTCAAAAAGTCTCTTCAAATGAGTATAAACATGAGAAGTTTAGTGGGGCTGCCTATATGCTATAGTTATACTTACTTGCATCTATACCATTTCCTCATGAGGCAAGCAAAAGGATTAGTCCAAGTTTGCAGAAAAGGAAACTGAGGCTCAAGAGGTGAGGTTTCTTGCTCATGGTTACATAGCTCGTAAGTGGTGAATGGAGGGTATTTGAACCCAGGTGTGTCTGACTCCAAAGCCCTTGCTTGTGCCATAGGCAGTGCTGTCCCTCTATTTTTACAACCCCCAGCCTAGGGTAAGTGTTAACCGCTGAATGTCTGTAGTGCCGCAACACCCTCAGCCCAACGATTCCAACTCCTAACGCACAGAACCATAGGCATCTGCTACAAATGCTTCTTTGTTGACATCCTTGTCTTTCTATGGTCTTCTTTATTGTCTTGGGATCATATTCCAAAGTCCTCATTGTGGCATTGAACACTCTCCCTCAGTTCACCTTTACCTCCAACTTTTCTCTCAAAATTACTCTCCTTCATCCTCATTGACCCTGCACTGGCCATGCTCATTCCTGCCTTAGCATTTTTGCTCATGCTGTGTTCTTCCATCTGAAATGCCTTTCATCCTCTTTGTTTCTTTCCCAAATGTTAACTTTTAACTTCACAGAGACGTGAACCCTCTGCCACTGTGAAATCCACTGCTTGAGTCTATGCTCTGTCATAACTTTTTCTAATTATGTTGCGTCTCTCTTCTTCCTCACAACAAAGTAATGTACTACTTCTCCTCTGGTGCCTGGTACCATATTGAACACAGAATAGGTAGCCAGTAGTTCTGGCCTGTTTTGACTTGACTCTCTAAAGTGCGTGCTAATGGGGTTTCCCAAAGAAGAGGGCTTATAGAAAAAGATATGGAAGCAACTACATTGTTCACAGCAAAACAAGCATCTCAGCAACAGTCAGAGCTGCCTGCTCAGAGAGCTGTAAGCACTGGATTAGGCCTTACCATAAAATGATTTAGTCTGTTTGTGCCCTTAATTTAAATGGTACATTCTCCCTTGTGGCATCCAGAACCAAAGGCCTGGCACAAGTGGGTGTGACAGGCACTTCATATTGACATGTCATCACCTACATGGGACTGCTCTGCCAACAAGAGGGCGATTTCTCCAGCCACTTTGCAAATGACTGAATTATGGGTTTACTAAATCTTTCATGCTGCCAGGCTCAACATTTTGGTTTATTCCTCTAGTTACTCTTGGCATGGTTTCCACACTGAAGAAGCCAGAAGTCTCCCAAGCTCACATCTCCCTAGGGACTCTAAAATATACCTTGCCTTAAACTTAAGATTTTCTTCGGTTCATAGGAATCTCTACCCTTACCCCTGTCCACCAGCTCAGTCCACTCATGGGGTCTTAGGCCTGCAGAGAACATTGGAGTCTATGTCCACATTTTTCTTTGTTTTCAAAAGTTTTCTTAGTGAAATATCATTTTGGGAAACGAGTCTGTCAGGATGTCATTTCAGGCAAACATCAAATCAGCAGCACTCCACACAATAACAAACAGCCTGCAAAGTCCTTCAGTGGGACTTCAAGAACTGCTATTTGGAAGGGAGGTCAGGAAGTAAAGCGTAATCATCTGGTATTCTAAAGGGCTGGCCTAGGGGCTGTGTGCAGATGTAAAAAGCCATGACCTAGCCTCTGAGTACCTTCTCTTTATTTTTTTTTCAGGACTAATTTCTGGCCACTGTGGCAATGAGTCACCCAGACCTCAATTAACACTGGAAATGCTACTCAAACAAATTGACTGTCTATCAAGGTGAGGGGCCATTTTCACTAACTACTTTAAGTATTTATTTTTAATTAGTCAAAGTGCTAATTTGCTTAGCATTTCTTGGCATAATTGGCGCTGAGAGGTCTTTGAACCTTCAGATGGTCCCTTTTGTCACCACTTTCCAATTCTTGCTGGATCCTTGGGCATTTTGTAGAAACGTATTAACTCAGTACAGTCCAACACCTTTGTTTCTTAAAACTAGTATGAAAACAAGCACTTTGACTCCTGAAGTGTCTCAAAAAGAAGATGATGTCAACAATAGTAGACTATTCTCAAAACAACTTTCATTGAAAGAGTATAGTGTGTTTCACAAATGTTAACTACTTAAATTTCCCAACACACCTGCATCTTGAATAAGAGTCATCCAGATAGCTCTTCTTGGATGAAACGTAGTGCATTCTAGAGTAAAATTCCCATGCATAAGCTGTGTTTGGTAGATTGCAAGTTGATGAACAGTTTTTGGTTAACATCTAAAATTTTGCTAACAGTATATCAAGATCTTCATTGGAGGTCCTATTAAATAAAAATATTTCCTTTTTACCCACCTAATTGGAAAGATGATGCTTCTTGGCCTGTGTTTCTCAAGTATAACTTATGATTTGTAAGGTGCCTTCATTTTACCACTGACTAGTATCAAATGCAAGAACAGGATGTGCTGATGGCTGGATGAGGATTCCAGCCAGCACAAAAAGGTGAAAACTAATTGAATTCATTCTGACTTGATTGCTAAAAATTCCCAAGTTGTCAACTAAGAGAACTGAGAATTCTACTATATCACTGCTGCCATCAGCCTGGATAAAAAGGGATGCCGCTGGATCCCAAGACCTAAACCTCAGTAAGGCAATCCAGTTACAAGTATAATAAGGAAAAAGTGACTAGAGGGGAGATAGATGAGAAACTTAGCTGAAGGATATCACATCTGACATGAGTTCATTTTCCCTTCCCATCATTCAATTAATATAAATACATTGAGAATTCTCCCAGTCTGATTTACTTTCCACCTAAAGGTACTTTCCCTGAGACCCTTTCAACAAAATAGCAAGGCTTTTTTAGCAGAAGCTCAGCATGAAGTAGATTGCTAGGGTATTGGCTCAAAGAGAGATTCTCTTGGGGAATCTTGACTTGCTTGGTATCTGGCCTTAGTAAAGACTTCAGTGTTGATCTGCAATCTTATTTTTGCCACTAATCATCTGTACCTCTCATTTATCACAATGACTGATTCAAGCCCTACCACTCTTCAAATCCCCCGCCCCACCTCTGCCTCCCTCACTCTTAGCAGGATTCCTTTCTGATATCCTTACAGAGATACATGTCATTAAGTGTGAACTTTTTACTTCTTTCCCCTCTCTTCAAACATATCTATATGTATGTATGTGTTTCCCAACCTATTCTTTCTTCATTTCCCCCAGTGTCAGCGAGGGGTGTCCCTCCTCATCTTCAGTGTCTTAATGCCAATTTTTTCTCCACTTCTGACTTCTTGCTACATGACTCATTGTGTCTGCCTCCTATGTCTTCAAATTTTCTCTCTCTGCTTACTTCCCCTCCCACCTTGCAGCTATAATTATGCTTAGTCTCATTTTGGGGGAAGTCATCTTCTTCTACTTGCCCTTTAAATGTGGGGTTCCACAGGGTTCTGTCCTAAGCTTACTCACAATCTCCTTATTGATCCCAGGTACTCTCATTGTTCAAATACTTCCCAAACACCAAATATCCTTCAAATAATATCCATAGTTCTCTCCCCTCACTTTTTTTTATGAGTTATAGGCCCATATTTCCAAACGCTTCCTGATGATAGCTCCACCCAGATATCACATAGGCCTTTCAAACTCAGCAAGTCCAAATTGAATACATCTTTCCTACCTCCCACTTTTAACCCTCTTCTTTACCTGTTTTCCTTCTCTCAGCTGATAACCACAGCAACCACCCAAACACCTGGGTCCAGAACCTGGGAATCACCATCGATAACTTTCTGATTTTCCACATTACATTGGATGCCAACTGTTTATTCTACTTCCTTAATATCACCATCTGGTAATTCCATTCTGTCATATCAATTCTACCTGCTTAACAATTCCAGGATTTTGCTTTTTATTCACCTCTCAATTACGCTATTTTAATAGACTCCTAACTGGTTTCTTTTCTTCCTCTAGGCCTCTCCAATCTGTGTTCTATACTATAGACAGAGCAGACTACTCATTCCCTAACTAACTTAGAACATTATCTTCCCTCTACTGTAAGTCAATACTTAATAATAGCACATAGTATATGTTGTAATCATCTGTTTACATATTAGTGAATCTTTCACTGGATTTAGAGTTGCTTGATGGCAGGCTTACTCTTTATTTGACTTACTTTTAATTCAAAGTTAATTAATGTATGTGATTCTGTTTGGTGCATCTAATAGAAGGGCAACAAAAGACACCATCACCATATCTATCCGAATGGCTAAAAATTTAAAAGGCAGATAATATCAAGCATTGGGATAACTGGAATTCTCTTACATTGCTAAGCAGAGTATAAGTTGATATAAACACATTGGGAAACTACTTGGAAGTCATAGATAGATAGATAGATAGATAGATAGAGATAGATAGATAATAAATAGGGGTAGATAGTCTGTGAAAAAGCAAAATCACCCTTAGATATATCCTCGACTTAAATGTATACACATGTATACCCCCCCAAAAATACAAGAACATTCATCCAGCACTATTTATAATTCCAAAATAGAAACAATGCAAATATCTATTAACCATAGAATTAATACTATACAGCGTTGAGAAGGAAATAACTATTTCTATAAAAAAAAACAACATGAATAAATCTCACAAACATAATGTTGAGTGAAAGAAGCCAGACATAAAAGAATATATTCTATAGAATTTCATTCATATAAAGTTAAAAGACAGGCAAAATTAATCTATGGCATTAGTTACAGTGACTATCCTTGCAGGGGAATAAATGACTGGGAGGGTACATTAAGGGGGCTTCTAGGATGCTGGTGATGTAGTAATGCTATTTCTTGATCTGGGTAATAGCTACATAGGTGTGTTCAGATTGTAAAACTTCATCAAGTGGATGCTTATTTGTGCACTCTTTATGTGTATATTATATACTTAATTTAAAAAGTTTTCTTTAAAAAATATATTTTAAATATTACCTATCTTTTCAATTTTTAAGAGTTCCTCAGCTTTTGAATTTTTTTTTAATATGGAATGATTCACGAATTTGCTTGTCATCCTTGTGCAGGGGCCATGCTAATCTTCAGTTCCAATTTTAGTACATATGCTGCCAAAGCGAGCACTGCTTTTGAAAATTTTTAGTATTCCATTTATGAGTTGTCTCTTGAAATTTTTTCCTTCACTTCAGATTTACTGCTTTAATCTCTTGCATCACCTATTGCTGTTCTCCAAACGGGTCTCTCTGCCTCTCATTAGTCTCTTTCCCTACACACTCAGTTCTATACTAAAGCCCACATCTGATCACATCTTATTCCTCTACTTAAAAGCCTTTAGTGGCTCCTCTTCATAGAACAAAAGTCACCACAATGTAACAACTGACTGTAAGATGGAAGTGAGAGAGAGAGGAGTCAGCGAGGACACTTTGCAAATGGGTGACCTAGGGGTGGTATCCTGAACAAAAACATGAAAGGAAAGAAGATGAGTAAGACCCGGAGGAAAGTGATGAGCCCAGATTAGAACATACTAAGTTTGAAGCCAGGAATTAACAAAATTGGGTGGAAGTTCCAGTTCTAAAGATCTAATCAAAGAGTCAACATACTGTAAAAAAATGGACAAGTAGGGAAAAGAAATGAATACCTTAGTTAAACCTATACAAAGTGAGACTGATTATAAAAACAAGGAGTGAATTCTCATCAGGTAATTTGACTCTGAAGGAACTTATCCCCTGCTATAGCTGATAACACCTAAAAACTCAAATCAATGCAGTAGTTATTAGCTATGCTCCACTAAGTCAGTTTTTCCCACTCCTCACCTCTTCCATGTGCATTTAATACCAGTCAGGACCTGCAGCTGGAAGGGCCACCCAGGAGCTACAGTGACTCCCAGTGTCCTGCAGAGCTATCTGTGTGGCCTACCTAATCCACCACAGACTCTAGGGCTGGGACTTTCTCCCATCAGAGTCTCTAATAGCCAGGAGTCAGCAGAAGAAACCACAGCCCTATCCCAAATCCTCAGCTCCTCCCCAGGTATTTAGGGCCCAGAAAAAGACACTGTTTACTCTTCTCTATAATGCCAACAAGGCAGAGTTTTGAGGCCCTTCTTAGCCCTCACTCTCAAAGATATCACTGCTCAGCAACATCCCCTTTTAGATCCAAGCTCTCATTTTTCAATCTGTCTTCAGTAAGCTCTCCAACCCTTTATTCTTAAACCCAGAACAGCTCTTTTTCAGTGTTTATTATATATTGCTAAATTGGGTTGGGGGGAGAAGGAGGTTATAATATATCTATCGTGTATCTTTGTTTTAGTTATAAGAAATATATACACACACATACATACATACATACATACATACATACATACATACATACATAAAAAATGAAGGAAATATACCAAAATGTTAACAGTAAATATAATTTAGAAATAAGGGTACAGGTAGTTTTATTTTTTCTTTGTGTCTTTACATGTCATATCATTTTATAATGCATATATATTAATTTTTTAGCAAGGGATAAATCGCACAACTTTTTTTTGTTCAAAAATAGAAAAGTGTTTCCACTCTGGGTATGGTGGATTAAGCTGTTAACAGAACCACTTCCCTGAAGGTAGCAACTACAAATTCTGAGGATACCTAAAGATTCTGGATAATTAAAAAAAATACAGGCAGATTTTGGTTGGGAGTTGAAACTGGTCAGAAAGAACTGGCATGGGGTGAGTTTTTATTTTTTATAGTTTTAGCTTGAACACAGACTAACTACTGTTACAGCATGGCACAAGATGGCAAAAACTCTGATAGAAAACCTTTTGGTTGTCTGGCCTAAAGAACCAGATGTCAGAACCCATGGCAACTATAGCCACTTGAAAATGCTGAGGGAATCCTGGAAAGGAGAGAAGCAGAATAGGAAAACCCCCATATTCTGTGCATAGACTTAACCAAGGTCTCTCGCTGATACCTGGGCCCTTGTACCCTACATGCCCGAGGTAGACTCAAATCACATTACAGCTAGAACTAAAATATTTTAACTGATAATAGAGCTAATGTTTTCCATAGGTGAGACAGAGTTTGTGGTCCAAGGCTAACCAAGTTAATTGCTTACTAAAATAAAAAACATCAGTGATTTTTGGACAAATATCCTAGAATCCAGATTCTGCACAACCTAACAATTAGCATGTCCAGTATATAACCCCAAACTACCCATCATACAAAAGCAAAACAAAACAAAAAAAACTGGAAAATGTGACCAACTCATTCTCAAGAGAAAAGACAATCAGTTGAGTTCAACAGAGAGATAACTCCAGATGTTGGAATTATCAGACAAGGCCTTTAAAGGAAATACTGTAACTGTAGTTAATGAGATAAAGAAAAATACGCTTGTAATGAACGGGAAAAAGAAGGAAATCTCAAGAAAGGAAATAGAAACTATAAAAAAAATTAATAAAATTTTAAACTGAAAAATACAGCATCTGGGAAAAAATACCTGAATGGACTCAAGAGCAGAATGGAAAAGATATGAAGATAGATCAATAGAAATTCTCCAATCTAAAGAAAAGAGAGAACAAAGGACAGAAAATAAAATGAGCAGAGCTTCAGGGATCCATGGGACAATATCAAAAGATCTAAAATATAGGTAATTGTCACAGAAGGAGAGAAGATAAAAGAAAAAAAAAATATAATAATGATCAAAAACTTCCAAAATTGAGTGAACCCCAAATAGGATACATATAAAGAAAATAATGCCTAATACATCATAATCAAGTGGATTAAAGCCAAGAATAAAAAATAAATATTGCAGGTAGCCAGAGAGAAACAAAATATTATATATAGGGGAACAGTGATTCAAATGATCATGGTCTTCTTATCAGAAACCACAAAGGCCAGAAGACAGTGGAAAAACTTCTTAAAGTGCCTAGAGAAAAATTGACAACCCCAAATTCTGTAACCAATGAAAGGATCCTCAAAAAGTGAAGATGAAGGTATTTTCAGATAAAAGAAAATTAAGAAAACTATTGTCAGTAGACCTGTACTAGAAGAAATAAGTTCTTTACACAGAAGGAAAATAATATTGGAGGGAAACAGATATTTGAGAAGGAATGTAGACCATCAGCAATAGCACCAAATATAAACTCAATAGTCAGTATTTATTTAGTTAAATGTCTAGATATAAAATAAAGTAGCTTAAAGGGAATCAAGAAGGTAGCAAAATAATTTATTGAAAAGACAGACAGAGCTCACATAATATCAGTAAAGCCATAAAACAGTTTCCTACTATTAAAAACAGGGTTAGTCTCCCTTCTTCTTTGCTATAAATATGTGGGGGCTTTAACCAGTGTGGCTGAAGGAGGTGTCTCAGAGCTGATCTGGAATGGATCATTTCAAATGTGCCCCAGAAAGGTCTTGCTTTATGATGCCTAATCTGTAATGAGATGGTGACTTCTCTTTTCAGGGCCTTTTTATTTTACTAAATATTAAATTTTACTTTTATACTTGTCCATGCGAGGTACACATGCACACCTGGAGACCTGTAAACCTCTAGATATACCTAGGTTTTAAAGTGTGAATCACATATAAGACTCAAATTAAATGTGTTCGCTAAATTTCTTGGAATTCAAATGGAAGAAATAGATATCATAATGAGATAATATTTTAAACAATTACAAAATAATTCTAAAGTACAATAGTGATAGAATTATGGTTAGAGTGTTAGATTTATACAATGTTAATGCAAATTGGTTTAATTTTGAGAAGCAAAATGTTATCAAGAATTTAAAAAAAAAAAGTTCATTCCACTCTTGGAAAGTTCATTCATTGGAAAAACTCTCAAGACGCACTGCATATGAAGGTATTAAATTCATCATAACTGTGAATAGCGTGAAGCTGAAAACAATCATTTCTAGTAAGAAGGGAATGATTAAGAAGATCACTGTTCATTAATGGAATAGAATATTAGGAGGCTATCGAAATATATTATGTGAAAAATAATGGCACGTAAATGTGTGTACACTGATGTTCAGTAACAAAAGCAAATCACCAATTACATGTTTACCATGATTATGACTATGCACATACATGAATTAATTCATTTGAGAAACTTATGTATTAGGTGTTGCGCTACACATAGGAACCACTAAGGTGTTAATATATGGTTCCCTACTCAGGAGAAGTTTCAGTCTAAGTGGAAGCCATGCAAACATACTGAAAGGTATTGTAATTCACAAAATGCTTTTGGAGGGCAGAAGGAACATTAAAGCTTGCTGAAGAAGTGAGGAAAGACTTCACAAAGGGTCTAAGACATATGTGGACAATAATGAAAAGGAATACAAAGAAAAGAAATCAGTTGCATTAGGGCAGACAGCTTAAGAATTATTTGTCTTTGTACTTTCAAATTTCTTATAATGTTAAATGTTTTTATAATAAAAAAGTAAAGACATAAAAATGAAACTTTCTATATCTGACCACTGTGGGAAAGCTTTATATAAAAAAAATCACAAACATATCATAAAAATAAAGTTTTAAGGAAAATTTAAAAAGGCTCTCTGAACATCCTCCTCCCTTCTCATTTCACTTAGAGATGGGCCAAGCAGCTCCTCCTGGTGGGAGATCCTCCTGCCTCCCACCACCAGCATGACACCACACTTAAAATAACCAGCCTAGATGGTGGCTAGCTTGCCCTTTGCAAGGGGATTATTATTGATAGTTTGGAGTCTTTTTTGTTTTTACCTGAAGCTAGGAAGTAGCCATTCCAGCAGAACTCCTCAGCTGGGGGATGCCACTTTAGTGGGTTGAATGGTGGCCCCTCCAAAATATATTTTCATGTCCTAATGTCCAGAAACTATAATTGTGACATTATTTGGAAAACAAAAATGGTCTTTGTGGACATAATTAGTCTAAGGATCTTGAGATGAGATCATCCTAGATTTAGAGTGGGCCCTAAATTTGATGATGGGTGGTCTTATAAGAGAAAGGAAGAGAGAGATTTGGAACATAAACACATAGGGGAGAAAACCAAGATAAAAGGGCAGCTATTAGAATCATGTGTCCCCAAGACAAAGATCGCCTGAAGCCACTAGAAGCTGGAAAAGGCAAGGAAGGTGTGATAGTTAATTTTATGTGTCAACTTGGCTGGGGCACAAGATGTCCAGATACTTGGTGAAACATTACTTTGGGTGTTTCTGTGAGGGTTTTTGGCTAAGATTAACATTTAAATCAGTAGGCTTTGAGTAAAGTGGAGTATCCTTCATAATTTAGGTGGGTTTCATCCAATCAGTTGAAGGGCTGAATAGAATAAAAGGTCCATCCTCCCCCAACCAAAGCAAGAGAGAATTTTTCAACAGATGGCCTATCACCTTGATCTGAGATATTGGCTCTTCCTGGTCCCATAGCAGACTGAAACACTGGCTCTCCTTGTTGAGAGAGAGAGAGACTGACAGACAGAGACAGAGAGAGACAGAGAGAAAGGGAGAGAAACAGAACCAATATCCTTCTCCCAATATCCTGGGAGAAGCCTGACTCCTGCTTACACCTTGATTTCAGACTCCTGCCCTCCAGAACAGTGAGAGAATAAATTTTCATCATTTTAAACCATCTAGTTTGTGGTCATTTTTAATGGCAGCTCTTAGGAAATTAAGAGAGTCACTATGGCCTGACTTTTCAGGGCCTGGGCCAGGTGACCCCTGGAACATATTCAGAAATATGGACTTCCCTGGGTATTTTGAAGCTCAAAATGTGAGTCAGGGATATATGTAGGAGTAAGAAAGCACAATGTTCTAGAATCACCCACACAGACCTGGATTCAAATTTTGGTTCTAGTACTAACCACCTGGGTAGATCCAAGCAGTGATGATAAATTGTGTTTCTCCTCTCATATGAAACCTCTGTAGACAATTCTGATCCCATCTGACCTGAAATCCCTTGATTTCAACCAGAATGCCTTCCATTTTCCCTGACATGTATAGTGAGCACCCTATTCCTGCCTCAGTGTTCTATACCCCTTTACCCCACCTACCAAAATCCTATTCCTTCTGAAAGGCACAGCTCATGCTGCCCTGCTCCAGGAAGCCTTCTGTTAACATCTCCCTCCTCTGCACTATAATGCACATTCTCAAAACAGTTCCTCTGACTCTTAGTGAGTACAATACTGCCTTACATTGTTTCTCCTCCTCTCTGTGCAGGCAGTTCTCAGCGTGCAATCAGGCACCGTTTGAGAATTGGAAATCATTTCCCACAGAAACAAAGTTATGGATGGTAGTCAGACTAGCAAAAAGTGTACCCAATACTTTACTTAGCTTTGAGCTTCTAGAAAGCAGACCCCACATACATTCCAAGTAGTATAATTATGATCTATTATGCATAAGGAGAAGCAATATAGACGGTGCCCCTCTGTTCTGGCTGCACCACCTGGCATAGCTGCCTCCTTTACTAATATCCATGGTCCCAGCAAAGCCGCCTGTCCCCCAGGGCCATGGGGCCATCTGGGGATCTGACTCACTGCACCAGAAGGGGCTTCAGAGAGCCACCAGGGCCAGTCCCCTAATGCCAGGCAGGTCCAGGAGCAGACAGACTACCCAGACAGGTGGTCAAAGGTGTCAAGAGAGAGGTAGTCAGCCCAGCGCTAAACGAGCCCGACAGGCACAGAGTACTTCCCCAGATCCAACAGGAAGGAATGGGCCTCCTTGCCCTTGTTTGTGGCCTGACGGTGGTGCTGGCGGGGGAGGCGGTGGCAGCGGGCTGCAGAGATGGAAGCCTGAGGAGGGATGGAAAAGGAGAAAGCTTGGAGACCACTGAGGCCAAAGTGAGCCCAGGCATCTTCCCTGGGACAT